>JAZKJV010008071.1:0-487369 GCA_037367405.1 Ottelia alismoides | reverse complement strand
TATTCGCGTCACCCTCTTTGCGCCATTTTAAACGCGATCGCTGCCGCCATTCTATGTTTCTTTTCTTATCCTCTGCCTCCACCTGAATCTGAGCAGAGAGTCGCTCCTGAAGCTAATCAAGCAAAAGGTCCCGCTCGTTCTCTGTCTTATCAAGGCGCGTGATTATGTCCTCCGCCACCGCACGAACAGCAATACGCGCAAACCTGGATTCCTTCTTGAAGCCCGCAAGCACCTTGCGCAACGAGACAAGCTTTTGGTCAAGTCTGTGAGTCACAGAACCCATAACCGGTACGTGAGCCCAATGATCCTGCACCACCTCTTTGAAGTTTGGCTCCAACAGCCAACATTTCTCGTAGCGGAAAAGACCCCACAACCGATGGCCATCGCCAGACTCCTAAATAATGGGGGAGTGATCAGAGAAAGAGCGGGGGTGAGAAGACACCGCACAAAGAGGGAAGGACTCCAACATCTTCCCAGAGGCCAAGAATCGATCGATTCTGGAACGAGAAGAATTATTCCTCCAAGTGTAGCAGATATCATGAGGGACAAGGTCCTCCAAAGCAAGTTCATCCAAAATGTCAATAAAATCAAGCGACCCTGGATCCTGGCCACCCCTGCCCCGAGGGCGATTGGACGAATGGATCGTGACATTGAAATCACCCCCAGGAGCCAAGGAAGCCCCCCGAACATAGAAGCCGCCGCACGAAGGTCCTCCATAACGCCTTCCTCAAGACATGGCACGAAGGAGCATAAATACAAGAGAACACCAACGTCTCACTCGACTCAGCCCGAGTCAAAGCAACCGAAATCATATGACGCCCCACCAGAATCGAGCTGAAAGAGAACATCGTAGAACGCCAAGCTATCAAGAAGCCCCCCGCTGAACCCAGCGCATCCACCGCACGGAACTCATCCAAAGAGCATGCACCAAAAGAGCGCCAAAGCGTATCATCCACTCCTCACAATTTCGTTTCTTGGATAAGAGCAACATCACAGCACCATTCAGACAACCGCGAGCCCAAGGAGCGATGCTTGTCAGGCTCCCCAAGGCCCCTTACATTCCAAGATAGAACCTTCATTAAAAACCAACATCATTTCCCCCAATGCCACAGCGCCCAGCGGCTTCCGCCACTTCTTCCCACTGAGTTGCACAAGAATGCCTTACCAAAGATTCCTGCCAGGAGCTTTTACATCTCCTGTAACTCTTCCCGAAGCGCCTATCAGATAGGCCTCCCTCGTCGCAAGCAACCGCCAAGTCCGAGGAAACCTCCAAGGAGAAGGCTACAACAATGTCCGAAGAAGCCCCCAAAGGAGAAGCAAGAGAAGCCGATGCTGAGTGCTCCCCCCTCGCGTCAGAATGTTCCCGCACTTCCTCGATGTGGACCCGGGGTAAAACCGTGCCAAAATCGGGTAAGATAGCTCGGGCATTCGGTAAAAAGGCCCTCAACCAAGATCTGAAATTGAGGGATCCGCCATCTAGCAAGCGAGCATGATCGGGCGTAGCACCCGAGTAACCAAAAAGCAGCGCAGAAGCCGACTCAATGGGTCGAGAATGAAGAAAGGAATCCACCTCGGACGCCCTTAACTCAGAGAATACAGGAGTTACAGACGAAGGGCACGGGACACGAAGAGGCACGTCGAAGGGGCCAGAAGCGTCATGCATGGGGTGTGACGCTTCATAATAATCACCAAATCATGCCAGCTGGCATGCCGAAGGTGAAGCGTCGCTCCCTGGCCCCGAAGTGATAGGACCGGCCATCAGCGCCACCCGATCAGGCACCGACGCCGATGAAGGGATGACGATGGAGAGCTCCAACTTGAAACACCACCGACCAACTTTTAGGGAATCGAAGAAGATCTTGCCAGGCGCATCACTGAGGAGACCCTTGCTGCACTCGAAAAGGGCCCGACTAACCTTCCAATCCGCCTCCGGCGCAAGACCATAAACCCTAATAAATCTTATGAACGTAAAAATGAGAATTGACATTTGTCTCACATCACATGTCAACTGAACAGGAAAGGTCATATCGTGATATATCTGTGATATATCGTAGATATATCGGTATCTATAAGTAGGAGATATTGATATTATGATGCATATCTATTTAGGATATCGGTTATATATGACCGATATATCGGTGATATATTGCCATATCGGGACATATCGATCAAAAATGACTGGATTCAGTACAAAAAATCCAAGATATCAACAGAGATCGTCGATATTTCACCTATATCTCTATATATCAATGTTATTATTCATGCAAGCTTGATTCCACTACTTATCTAGATACACCTAGTATTAAAACACGTACTGATTTATATATTTTGTTTCAGGTTAGGGGCGCTGCCCCCACACTGCAAGGGGGGCCAACTTGAGCCCCTCCAGGTTCGCTGACCGAAAAGCAAGACCCATGTTCTGATAGGGTATGGTGCAACAGGAGGGTGCATATAATGGTTCTTCAACCTGGGGGTGTTCAATCGATTTAAATTTATCTTCTCCCCATACCCTTGAGAATATTATTATGAATTACGTTTCTTTAAAAAAATGCTACTATGCTCTTTATTTGTTTGGTTTCCAAATATAGCTCAAACATTTTGTTTATGCAGAATATGTGATGCAATATTAGTCTTGGATGAACTCCATTTTCAATATCTATAAGTCAACAATCAACATTAACAACGATATGCTCGATATAACAGATATGTGCAATATAAGGATAATAGATGATCGATATGTGCGATAAGTGTATATTTGTAAGTTATTTGGTATTATAAGAACTTTGATGGACTACATTTTCAATATCCATAAGTTAGCAATCGACAGTAACAACAATATGTTCGATATGACTGATATATGTGATATAAGGGTCATAGATGATCGATATGTGTGATCTAAGAGTATATTTGTAAGTTATTTAGCATTCTAAGAACTTGGACAAACTCCACTTCCAATATCTATAGGTAAATAATTGACAGTACCAGCGATATATTCGATATGACTGATATATGAGATATAATGATTATAGATGATCTTTGTGTATTATCTAAGTGTATATTTGTAAGTTATTTAGTGTTCTAAGAACTTAGACGAACTCCATTTCCAATATGTATAGGTCAACAATTAACAATACCAGCGATATCTTCGAAATGACCAGTATGTGCGATATATGGGATACAAAATGACCGATGTGTGATATAAGTGTGTACTTGTAGGTTATTTGTTGTTTTAATATCTTGGATGATCTTAATTTCTGAAAAACGACAAAAAATGTCTTTTTTGAGCCATTTATGACATTTCCACTGATATTGTCGATATATCGGTGATATATCTCGATATATCCTTTTCCATGCGGACTGTTACAATATCGATAACGATATGGCCTTCTATGCCACTGAAACTTTAGCCCAATATGCATTGGTGAAACTCTATTAGAGTATTTTTTGAGGAAAAAGATAGTGTGACGTCAAGAGACGCCCAACCAAAACTTCTATATATTCACATTATCCAACTCTATAAGAGTAATTGCAGTATGCCAGCCATCCAGCAATCTACTTAAGGTTGTTACAATTTTGTTTATCACTTTCTTTGTTGCTTTAAATTTAATATAATGTGAAAGTTTTTGGAATATATGTAATGATATTTTTGTTTAAGTAAATAAGGGCTAGAACCTGGAGTTGTGCATACTTAATAACTATAGTAATAATTAACTACAAATATAACTGCCAATCATAACTCACAAAGAGCCTTAGCATACTCAGAAACCGCCACACCCTCCCTCCTTGCCACTTCCCTACCCTATTTTGCAGAAGTATGCACCCTCATCAGACCCTGCCTCCTTTCCTCCTTTAGTTCAAATGCATGCTTTCGCAACCCGCTCAAAGATATCCAATTGTCGACCACCATTATCACCCTGTCTCTCCTTTCCTGCTTTGTATACAAGTTCCCAGCCATACAACTACTAATGCCTTAAGCCTAACAATGCATTGCTCATCCACCCCCAACCCTTCTGTTGATTACCGAGTTACATTCCCACACCATTGACAACAAAGCCTAATAGTAGGCTAAAAAAACTATTAGTCGACCCCCACCCCCCGGAAAACTCCATCCTCTAAAATTTTATAGGTCCCCCTCATCACCCCCCCCCCCACACACACAAACAATATGTGTTCAATGTTGCAGCCACTCGCATTATACAAGAAGCCCAACAATGGTTGATGCCTCGGTTTTCCAAGCATAAGACCAAATCTAGGCACTCCCTTGGCCATTGCCCCTTCCCTCTCTGCAATGGAAGAAAAAATTGCATTGTGCGAGATCTCTAAACCCACTCCCCCATTTGTTTTTCTCTTCATCCTCCCTTAACTCACCATGCTCGTCCCATTCAATTTATACCCCTTTGACCACCAAATTAACTAGGTTTGGTTTGTTATTAAGATGTTGATGAAATGAACCTTTCCAGTCATCTTGTTTGATATTTTATTCGGACATAAGATGAATGAACACTAAACCTCAAACGGCCATCTTTTCTTCCTTGAAAGGGACCTTTCATCATTGTTCAAGGAAATGCTTGATGTCATTATTGAAACATGTGTCCTTTTTATAGGGAGGCACCAAGAGTGCCCAAAATTTAATCAAACTTGAAAACTACAAAAGACAAATGAAAATACAAATGTACACAAAAAACATATATCTACATGTAACAACTACCTCTTGCAAGAAGCAGCACACGGGTTTCTCCTTCAATACCACCATCAGGTTTTTAAGATTAAAAAGGGGTGGAATGTTGGCAATCTAGGTGCTATGAGTTAAAGGGTGAAACATAAAGTAATGCAGTAACAATTTAGGCATGTAAAAATTATTCTAGTCTTCTTACATACATTGGATTTTAACTCCATAGTACCTGTAGAGATAGTTATTATCATTTTGTTACGTACATGTTTGTTATTTCTCTATTTTCTCGGGACTACTTGGTACTTTACCCTTCAGGCCTCTCCCTATATAAGAGAGCCTAGGGTTTCTCTGAATAAGCAATCTCTATTTTTCTCCCAACATGGTATCAGAGCCAAAGCCCTAGGGCTCTCTCCCTCTCCCCACCCGCCGTCCTCTCCCCTCTCTCCTCATCTCGTCGTCGTCGCCGGCTTCCCACCTCCCCGGCGGTTCCCACACCCGCCACCAGCCCCCCCCCAGCAGTTCCCACACCCACCGCCAGCCCTCCCAGCCCGCCGTCAACCCCCCAGCGGTGTGCCCTAGCCGATCCTCGGCGATCCCCAGCGTGCCCGTACTCGACTCTTCCTCCGGATAGATGGATTTGAGTGTGTAACGTCTACATACGCACTCGAATCCTATGCACTCAGTGTAGACACCTATCACTTTGTCTACAAACCCTAGTTCTTCTCCAGTGACAATATGTCAGAGTCGAAGGTCGATATGCCCTCTATAGGCGCATTCAAAGGTCCTGCGCCAATAGTCAAGATGGACGGGTTGAATTATGAGCTCTGGGCGATGCAGTTCATGAGCCTCATGAAGTCGAATGGTAAGAAGCATATTCTTATCGAGGATGAGCCAGCAGAGAAGACGGGGATATATGCCTCGTGGGAGGCTGATGACGCCTATGCAAAGGTATGGTTGTCAGGTACATTGACGATGGAGATTGCCAACGATATCCTCCATCAGCCCACTGCCAAGGCGATGTGGGATATCCTAGCTGCTACATATTCGCATGTGCGAAATGAGACCAAGATGTTACTGCTTCAGCATGACATATTCACGATGAAGCAGAACGGTCGACCCCTTCACTCCTTATACACATCCCTGAGGGGAATGTTTGAGAAGTTATATAGTACTATCCCACTCACAGCGACTCCTGAACAGCAGAAGACATTTCGGAATGCCACCATGGTGGGCGTTCTACTTACGGCCCTTGACCCTGAATATGACGCCGCTCGTTCTCAGATCTTAGCCGATGCAGTTATTCCTCCAGTGGAGGATGTTTACAGGAGACTCAGTCGCATTACAGTTCCCTCCAGTTCTTCTACTCCACCCCCATCGGCGATGGCAGTTTCGCGTGGGAGAGGTGGCCCGTCTTCACATCGTAGACGTGGACATGGACCCCAGGGAAGGGGTGGTCGCTTTAGTCAGCCATGTTCCTATTGCCATCGCACAGGACATTCCGAGGAGACATGCTATTCTAAGCATGGGTTCCCAACATCGGCACGTGTTGCAGAGCATTCTCAGTCCCAGTTGACATCTGCTGCAGATAATCATTTTGAGGAACTTGTGGCACATCTCCGCGATATTATGCCACAATCACCTGGTGATTCGTCTCGTGGACCCTCAGATGTTGTTGCTACAACCTCCGCCAGTTCATCTGCTGTTGTTAGTACCTCAGTTAGATCTACTGCATTTACCCGGTCTCATGATATCTTTGATTGGATTATAGATTCGGGTGCCACACATCATCTCTGCCGAGATCGAGATAGACTTGAGTCCTACAGAGACATTCCTCATGGCCGCTCAGTGCAGATCACAGATGGTACTCATTCCCCCCTTGTTGGACAGGGGGAGGTCTTCATATCCTCCACTATGCATCTACAGAATGTCCTACATGCTCCCGAGTTCTCGATAAATCTGTTATCTATAAGTCAGATTACGAAGGATTTGCATTGTCGTGCTATATTTGACCCGTCTTCTCTTATTTTTTAGGACATACTAACGGGCAGGGTGATTGGCTGTGGCTCTGAGCAGAATGGTCTCTATCGGCTGGTTCGGAATTCCTATGCTGGTGTCTCCTCTCATTATGCCGGACCAGTTTCTCCGTACATCTGGCATCTACGTTTTGGTCACCTACCTCTCCAGAAAATGCGCCATCTTCTACCTCAGATTTCTCCCAGTTCGTCCTTTTGCTGTGAAGCATGTCAGTTGGGAAAGCATCATCGGTCGAGCTTTCCTAGTCGTCAGAGTCAGAGCAGTAGCTCCCCATTTGAGTTGTTACATATAGATATATGGGGTCCAAGTCGTGTACCTGATCATCAGGGGCACATATTTTATCTAGTAGTAGTAGATGATTTCTCTCGTGTATCTTGGGTCTTTCTTTTGAAGAATAAATCTGAAGCTGGAGATGTGATCAAGAATTTAATTAATGAAGTGCACAATGTTTTCTCTTCTACTGTCAAATATGTTCGTACGGATAATGCCCTAGAATTTTGCACACGGTCCTTTTCTCAATTCCTTTCATCAAAGGACATTATTCACCAAACCACTTGTGCGTATACATCTCAGTAGAATGGTGTGGCGGAAAGAAAGCATCACCATCTCCTTGACATTACTAGAACCTTGTTAATTCAGAGTTGTGCTCCTATTTCTTTCTGGGGGGATGTTGTTCTTACCACTTGTTATCTGGTCAATCGTATGCCATCCTCTGTTCTTGGTGAGAAAATACCTCTTTCTGTCATTTTTTCCTGACAAGGAATTATTCTCACTGACTCCACGTCTTTGGTACTGTGGCATTTGTTCATCTTCTATCTCTTGGACTTGACAAACTCTCTCCTAGAGCGGTCAAGTGTGTCTTTGTTAGTTATTCTCGGACTCAGAAGGGCTATTGGTGTTATGATCCTTAAACAAGAAATACTTCGTTAGTGCGATGTCACATTCTTTGAGTCTATTATGTATTTTTCTCCTGCAGGTGACAGGCTGGCACCATCCACTACCAATGATGATATCTATGTTCCTCTACCACCTACTTGGAGTTCATGATGATTCCGAATATGTCGCTTTTAAAAAGTCGTTTTTATCGTGTCGTGCATTGTAGACGGCAATCGGAAACGGTCAAGAAAATACCACAAATTAGTTATTCAATTTGTACTCTCGTGGTTTTATGTTTGTTTTACTTGGGCAAGTTCCAAGGTCGATCACAAGGAGGCAAAGGAACAACCTAGAATTAAGTATATCAAAGTTCGAGTTCGGTTTTCAAGGCGGTCTTTTTTTTTGGAATTTTTTTAATGCAATGTGAAATGCAAAATGCAAGTTCGGCCTATTTTAGGGACTAAAACGTAAATTTCAATCAAACAATGTCCGAAAAATACGAAACATGTCCACAATGTAAATGACGATGAAATGCGTGCACTGTATTTTTTTTGGAATTTTTGGATGCAATATGAATTTTTTATGGATTTTTAAATGCAAACAAAATGATTTTCAATATTTAATTTTAATAAACATCAAACCTACTTATTTTCAAGAATCAAAATTATCTGAGATCTATCACTAGGTGACGGATCTCAGAAAAATCCTAAACCTCGAAAATGTGGGGTTTAATACCTATTAAAAATTAAATACTAAAAGGTGCAAAATGATTTTTATAGGAAAAACTATGCATGCAAATGCAAATCTTTTTGGGCACAATGTTAAGAATAATTAACTCTACAAGATGTGATTTTTCGAAAATTTTTAGAGCAACGGTTAATCAACTATCAATTTCAGAGCAAGAAATGGGTAAAATACGCAAATTTTCACAAAACAATTATTAATTAATTAACCATCAATCACAAAATTACCCACGACATGTCAAAGTATAGAGAGTCAATTAACAAACATCATGCTATTTTTAGATTGATAAAGTAATGTAGAGAAAGTGTTCAAAACTGACGGGGAACACAGGGGTCTGATTGCAATATAAATATAAATAAATAAATATAAAATGCAACTGGGGGGGTTTGTTTGTAATTACATATACCTCGGAGGGTATTTCTGCAAAATGTCTAAGTGGCACGTGCCAGGCACGTGCCCTTGGAGGCGGGGGACCAGGCGCAAATATGAGGGACTTCTGGGGGGTTTGTTGCAAATAACCACGCGGTCACGTGCGGGGCACGTGACCCGGGGGATGATGTAAGCGTGACGTCCCCCCGCCCTCACGTGCCGTGCACGTGGCGGGGGTCTCGGCCTCTGTGCCAGCCTGAGGCGGAGTTTGTCGATGGCTGGCGTCCGGCCAAGGCGGAGGCGAGATGGGCCGGCAGGAGGAGGAGCACTACCACCGTCCTGATGATGGTGGAGGCGATGGCTGTCGCGGCAGGGGCTCGGCCTTTGGAGTGGCAGGCGATGGCGGAGTCGTAGTGGACCAGCCAAGGCGGAGCGAGGTGGCTGGCTGAGGCGGGGCGTCGGTGACGTGTGCGTGGCCGAAGCGCGGTGGCGAGGAGGATCGTCGACGGTGAGCTTGCTGGCGTAGCTCGTCGTTGGCTGATCCTCTGATGGTGGCGTGGAAGTCGATCGGAGGTAGGCGGAGTAGTCATGGCATTGGCTCGACGAACAGAGTCGGAGCAGGGGCAGCAAGGCGGCGGTGGAGCAGCTTCTGCAACGAGGGCCGGGGAGGTCCTCGGATCTCGCCGAGGTTGAAGAGGAGGGGGTCGGGATGTCACCACCGACCTCCTCCTTCGATTTAGTGTAGACGACGGATGCGGTCTTCGTGGGTGGCGGCGGTTTTTTATAGGGTTGAGGGATAGCCGGAGAAGGAAGGATTTGGGGGTCGAAGATTCGATTGGATGTGTGATTGGAGGTTGACGGAGATAGCGAGATTTGCGGAGGCGCGGCGGCGCGGGATACGCGGCGAAGAAGTCGGGGCGGCGGAGCTCCCAAAGAGGGCGGCGGCTGAATTGGGAAAGAGGGGAGAGGAAGAAGACGCACAGCGGCCGTCCGATCGGCCGAGATCGGACGGCCGTGATTGAACCACGTGGCAACAAAGAGAGACAGAGGCGGAGGCACGTGCGGAGCACGTGCCTGGGGAGGCACGTGCGACGCACGTGCGACCTTATTATTATTTTTATATTTTTTATATTTTTTTTATTTTTTTAAAAAAACGTTAATAATAATGCCAAAAATGACTGACACGTGGCGGCACCAGGTGCTGCCACGTGTCAGCACTAGAAAATTCGAATATTAATTATCTTGTAAAATCGATAAAAAATATTAAACGACCTCGGATCGAAAAGGTGTCTTCACGAAAATTGCTCGTCTCGATGAGATCTACAACTTTTATGAAGACATCAAAACCAAAATCGATCATTTGCACAAAGTGATGTTTTTGGGGTATCCCATGTACATAGAATACCTTGATTTTTGGGTTTTATAATTTTTTTGTCATTTTTAAACAAGATAAAAAATCCAGAAAAATATGGAAAAATGAAAGATAAATAAAAGACACCTTAATCTAATTTTTTTGGATTTTTATTAATTGACAAAATATGTACATAAAATATTAGTTCAAAAATAGCTAAAATATACAACATACAAAAGAGGCCCAAAATCCAACTTTCACATATGAGCTCCGATTCACTTGAACTTGCTCTTGTTTTGAAGGTAATTGAGTGTACATTAGTTCAAAAGTGAGTAGGATTAAATCGGACACTGGATGGGGAAGATATGTGGCTTTTAGTCCGAAAATCCTGAAATTAGGGTTTGGGTTTTTGGTCCACTTATTTGGGTTAGTTATTTTATGTATTTTTTCTTTTATTAGTGATATGTACACAGTGGAAATGGTTTGAGGTATTCGGAGTTAGCATGAATGAGTTAAAAATTAAGGAAGCTAGGCTATTTACAGGTCATTTTGGCTGGGATTTTTGGCTTCTTATTTTATGCAGATTTTTATGTTAAAATGTCATTCTTATGGAAACATGCATGAATGCTAATTATGAAAAATAGATGCAAGAATGCTGTTGATTTTTAGGGATTTGAGCTTAGTAAATGAGAATTAGAGTGATGAATACGAGATTCATCATCCCCCTATACTTAAACCATGCTCGTCCCTGAGCATCAAAAAGAAATGCCATGAGGTGAAATGAAATTGGGTTCCATACCAAGATCATGAGCTGAAGGTGAAAGTGAACCTAAACTCAACCTTTGTATTATTTGTGTGTCGGAACTTCTATGAGGCTTAGAATTTTAAAATCAACAGCCTCAAGTTCTACACATCATTGCTACAATTTCGGCTCAGAAGTCATCTTAGATCAATCTTCTTCCCAAAGTATACCCTATGAACATTGAATAACCGACTCATGTGTGTGAAAGGTTTTAGCTCTTCCCATCCAGAATGCCGGACTACCGCACGAACGTCCTCTCCAATAACTCGTCCTCGGGGAGTCAGGTATTTCCTTCTAAGGTCTGTCGTGCTGTGTTCACAATCGACTTGGGGGGAGAAGATAGAAGAATGAGAAAAGAACTGGAGGGTGGCCAGTGTAGTCACCTCTCCTTGTGAAGATGGCCAGTGTAGCCGAGTCTCCACCAAGATCTGTAGGTTTCTTGAAGCTTGGACTTTTTTGGTCAGATTTTATTTGGTAGTTGCTTCTTTGTATTTGGAATTTTTTGGTGGTTATGCTTGGATCTTGTTGTGCCCCTACGGATATAGAATCTTTTTGTTCCGTACATTTTTTGGGGTCTTAGAAAAATTGTGCCCAGCCGTCCATCCCTTTTCCGAAGCTTTATTTCAACCCGTACTCCGGTCTTTAGATTTCTACGCTACCAGAAAAGAAACTCACACAGTCATCCAACATCCCGTCTGAGTTGAGCTAAGTGTATAGTGCGAGAGTACAAATTAATTCCTTATTCCAGAGTTGTACGCAGAATGAAGAGACCAGGTTAGACACTAAGAGTCAAACTCTGTGCATTGTTATGTGGAACTCAAAGAATTAAGTCAAAGACCTGAAGACTCTAAAATCCTATTTCTCGGTGAAGTTCCTCTGAATATTAGGTTGATTAAAGTTAAGTTCAGACCACTCTCGGTTTCGGCTCATAACTCGGCTCAGAACCCAATGACTTTTCACATATGCAAATGAATGTAATGCTGGATGAAGTGCAGGTGTGTGGACTGCAAACACATTTTTTTTGATGATTTTTTTTTATATGCAAAAATGAATAAGAAGCCAAAAAATTTTGGGCAAAGTCAGTGTTAGTAGCAAAACTCTTTTTTTTTAATTAATACCCATCCCGTAAATACATATAGACTTATGCGCAAGTACGAGGTATGGCTAAAATATATACATAGTATATATACAGACCCCCCTATACTTAGCGAGTGTTGTGTCCTCAGAGCACAAGAAGCGTAATGAAGACATAGCTCGGGCTAAGCGTAAGAGAGTAAAATTATACAAGGGTTCGCCCCCCTATACTTAGACTGTGAATAGTCTAAGTATAGAAGAAGAACGCAAAAAGAGGCGGACGGGATATGTAAATGAGGAGAGTATATACAGATGGGTGGCGGTTCCCCCTATACTTAGGCTTTGGCAGCCTAAGTATAAAAGGAAGGTGGAGATGGAGCGATCGAGAGATAGGAGAGTGATGAGGGAAATGGTATATACAAATGGCATCGGTCCCCCCCTATACTTAGGCCTTGGCCTGAGTAGAGGAAGAAGTTGTACAAGAAGACCGATGTGGTCAGGAGGGAGGGTGGGTAGCCGATGATTAAGGCGGTTTACGACTGATCTTTTTGTGAGCCTGTGGTGGGAGATCGTAATGAGTTTGAGATGAAGTATATGATTCCCAACTATTATCAGTGTCATCCTCAGAAATGTCATGATGGATAGTGGACGAAGTGTTTGAGTCAGATGAAAGATATCCATCATCAGAGTTATCCTCAGAGGAATAGTATTTGAAAGTGGACACACTCCAGATGTTCATGTCTTTTTGTTTCTTCAATTGTTTCCTCAAGATTCGTTCCTTTTTAAGATCAATCGATTTGTCCTCAGATGAATATTCAGATGCTCCGGTCTCAGTCAGCTCATAGGAAATAATTCCAGTGTACTTGTGGAAGGTAGGAGCATCAGCTTTGGATGAGTAATAATTAGGAACGGGAGTTGTCCAACGAGAATTGAATTTTGGATCCTTGCGAAGATATGGCTTTAGAGCTGCCGAACAGACTTCACTCATGTAAACTACCTTTTCCGGACCTGATGAGGGATCATCAACCGATTCCTCTTCTGAAAGATCAAAGGTGACTTTCTTTTTCTTGTTTCGTGAAGATGTCGATTCACTTGAGTACCCGGATGAATAGCCATTAAAATTCTTCTCCTTGGTCGGTGTTCGGGCTACGTGTTCCTTCTTAGTTTCCTGAATCTTGGTGCACTCTTGATTTGGAAGGATTTGGTCAAGATAATCAGAGTATGTTGCTCCAGGGTGTGACCATGCAAATGTCTCAGGATCGTAGTAGAAGGATTTGTCTATTTTGAAATCTGCGGGAATTGAGATATCGGGGAGAGTCTCTAAACCAATAGTCTCATTAACAAACGCAATCTCAGGTGTAGCAGTGGGGTAGGGCTCTTCTACCATTTCATGGTTGTGGTTGTTGGGGACTTCGTGGGTTACCTCAGAAAATCATGGTTCCTCAAAGACTGTATCAGATCGTAGTGATTCCAATGCCGTAAAATTTATTTCCCGAGTTTCACAATCGATACTCGCCTTGGCCAATGCCAAGAATGGTTTTCCGAGAATGATTGGAGACTGGGTGAATTCTCCTTGATGCTCAATATCAATGATCGTGAATTCTACCTTGAGCGGAGCACCTTGGAATTTCATGATGACAGAAATGGTTACTCCCGGCCTTTTTATTGATCGGTCGGCTAATTGTACAATCTGTCGTATCTTCCGAATTGGTCCGAGTTTGAGTTCCTGAAATACAGAGGTCGGGAGGATATTGATCGATGAATCGTCATCAATACGAGCATGTGTGAAAATTATGTCTTTGATTTCACAGTCAAATCTGGGCAACCGCTTCACTATGCGGCTCTTGGTTTTTCTCCTCAACACCAAGGAGGAGGCCATTGACAAGATATGTCTTTCAGTTTTTGTTCTAATCCTTCCTGACTTTTTGATGATTAATCTGTCCATTAGAAATTTCTTAAGGTCAGGGAAGTGTTCAATGGCCTTTATGATGGGAAGTTCAAAAATTAAGTATTTTTCCAGTGCTTCCCGTAAAGCAGGATCCAAATTCCTCAGATCTTCTTCAGATTCAATTTTTATGAGATTTTCTGGATTTTCAAATTTTTTGTATTTTCTGTGTGGTGTGGCGATGTGGCGTCTTCCTTAGATGAGAAGGGGCCTTGATATTCAGAGTTTGGGTCAGAGGCATAGTCATTCCTAGGGGAATAATAAGCAGAGGTGTTGATATTAGACTCATCCCTAGGTTTTTGAATATCCTCCAAATTTTCATCATGGGATCCAATCATTTCCTCACTTAGTTTTACACTCGATCCACCATAGAATGAGATTACTCGGTCGGCAAATTTTTGAAATCTATCCTCCATCAATTCAAATCTTGTTTTTATCTGCGAAACATTATCCTCACAATTTTGCTCATGATCAATCATAGGAGCACTTGGATTTTGTTCAATGATTCCGTCTTCCATTTTTGTGTACGTGCGGATAGGAGAATTTCTTGGAATATCCAACATATGATCATTATTTTTAGAAAATATCTCCTCAATAATTATGGAAGGAGGTTGCTCATATGATCCAGGAATGTGTATTTGATCTGAGTAGAGTTCGGTCCTTTGATTATGTTTGGTCAGATCTTGATATTGTGGAGTCAGCATACATGGTCTATATGTGTCTAGGAGGTCCGTCCAATCCTCTGTATGGGTTTCATGTCTGACGAGGGGTCTATCGTGGTCAATCCAACGCTGATGATCATTAAGTGCATGTCCTTCCATCTGGGTTTGGTTTCTCTGCCAGTCATGGGATTTAAAGGGATTTCGATCTTGAAATGTTTCATTGGCGAGAGATTGAGAATGAGGTGATTCAGTCCAAGATGGTAAGTGGTCATTTCTCGTTGGATGTTTTGAGTAAGGATTCAATGAGGTGGCCGAATTCATTTGCGGTTGAAAGTTTCCCACAAATGTTGGAGGATTATTGAAAGAAGAGGATGCAATTGTTTTGGGCCAAACCGAGACATATTTGTTTTCATAGTGATGTTCGATCATTTTTGAAGGAGTTGAGAGAAACGATGGGTTGGATCTGAAATTTGGAAAAATTTCCATGATGAGATTAAAATCAAGAGATGAGAGAGATGATTGTATGGGATAGAAAATTTATCAAATGTGCGGCTATTGATTTTCGATATCAGTTCACGCACACCAATACAAACGCAAATCAACCCTGAGTTCACCTACTCACACAATGAAGCCGTAAGAGTTCAGCTATTATCTTTTTAATTTTAGTTGGTGATAAATCAATCTTGGCAAAAATTAGCGAGCTGAGATTTCGGGTTTGGGCTCTAGCCTTAAGTATCGTCCCTCGCTCACTCAGAAAAATAAAATCATCCAAGGTCGGGGTTGCTTTCCCGCAAAAATTCTTGATTTTATGGGTTATTATGAAATCGGCTATATTTAGCAGTCCCGATTTTATTAGGTGATCACTGAAGAATTTAGATGAGCACAAATACACGTCTACCGTCCAGTCCCAATTTCCTTTAAAGTTATGTTATAAAACAAGAGGGAGGAATTTGGGAAAAGCTGATGCACGCAGAAAACTATGACGAATGCTCAGTGAGAAGACTTACAGTGAATCCTCGCAATCTCCATGTGGGATGCTAGACAGAATTTAAAAATTATTCTAAATGAAATGCAAGCCGATGGAAAACCACACCTTAGTAGAAAGTTCTATTAGCGGGAAGAATTGATTTAAATTTGGCTAAGTTGAACGATCTATGTGCGTCTCAATTAAAGTGCAGTGTGGCCTAAGATCCTACGAGCACAAGCAAAAATATAAATGCTCTAAGAGCCGTATATGCAGGTCTATCCTAATCGCCACTCAAGTCGGGCCCCACCCTCTCCGGAGAGTGAAACAGGCCATGACACACCACAGGAATAGTTCAGAGTCTTGTTACACACGCGAGCGTCCAAACGAACACCGCTATAAATAAGCAATTAATTACAAAAAATTTAAAAATTGCAGGAATTAAAAACCTAGACTCTACGCTCTCTCACGACTCGACTCGATCTTAATTTTATTGCGGCTTCTTTGGATATCGGTGAAGATGCTTCGGTTTCTTGAAAAACCGCTCCACGTGCGCCGGGTACCTCGCAAGAAAAATAAGAGAGAAAATGTAAGAGTGACTCAAAAAAATTATAAAATAAGAAAATAAATGCTGAAAAATAAATACAAAAAAATAAAATAAAATGGAATTTACAATGACAAATTCGAGGGTCAGACTACCCGAATACGGAAAACCGAATGAAAAATGTCAAAACAAAAATCTAAGCCGTTTGCCTCCCCGGCAACGGCGCCATCTGACGAATCCGAAGATGTCGCTTTTAAAAAGTTGTTTTTATCGTGTCGTGCGTTGTAGACGGCAATCGGAAACGGTCAAGAAAATACCACAAATTAGTTATTCAATTTGTACTCTCGTGGTTTTATGTTTGTTTTACTTGGGCAAGTCCCAAGGTCGATCACAAGGAGGCAAAGGAACAAACTAGAATTAAGTCTATCAAAGTTCGAGTTCGGTTTTCAAGGCGGTCTTTTTTTTGGAATTTTTTAATGCAATATGAGATGCAAAATGCAAGTTCGGCCTATTTTAGGGACTAAAACGTAAATTTCAATCAAATAATGTCCGAAAAATACGAAACTTGGCCACAATGTAAATGACGATGAAATGCGTGCACTGTAATTTTTTTGGAATTTTTGGATGCAATATGATTTTTTTATGGATTTTTAAATGCAAACGAAATGATTTTCAATATTTAATTTTAATAAATATCAAACCTACTTATTTTCAAGAATCAAAATTATCTGAGATCTATCACTAGGTGACGGATCTCAGAAAAATCCTAAACTTCGAAAATGTGGGGTTTAATACTTATTAAAAATTAAATACTAAAAGGTGAAAAATGATTTTTATAGGATAAAATATGCATGCAAATGCAAATCTTTTTGGGCACAATGTTAAGAATAATTAACTCTACAAGATGTGATTTTTCAAAAATTTTTAGAGTAACGGTTAATCAACTATCAATTTCAGAGCAAGAAATGGGTAAAATACGCAAATTTTCACAAAACAATTATTTATTAATTAACCATCAATCACAAAATTACCCACGACATGTGAAAGTGTAGAGAGTCAATTAACAAACATCATGTTATTTTTAGATTGATAAAGTAATGTAGAGAAAGTGTTCAAAACTGAGGGGGAACATAGGGGTCTGATTGCAATATAAATATAAATAAATAAATATAAAATGCAACTGGGGGGGTTTGTTTGTAATTACCTATACCCCGGAGGGTATTTCTGCAAAATGTCTAAGTGGTACGTACCAGGCACGTGCCCTTGGAGGCGGGGGACCAGGCGCAAATATGAGGGACTTCTGGGGGGTTTGTTGCAAATAACCCCGCGATCACGTGCGGGGCACGTGACCCAGGGGGTGATGTAAGCGTGACGTCCCCCCGCCCTCACGTGCCGTGCACGTGGCGGGGGTCTCGGCCTCTGTGCCGGCCTGAGGCGGAGGTTGTCGATGGCTGGCGTCCGGCCAAGGCGGAGGCGAGATGGGCCGGCAGGAGGAGGAGCGCTGCCACCGTCCTGATGATGGTGGAGGCGATGGCTGTCGCGGCAGGGGCTCGGCCTTTGGAGTGGCAGGCGATGGAGGAGTCGTAGTGGACTGGCCAAGGCGGAGCGAGGTGGCTGGCTGAGGTGGGGCGTCGGTGACGTGTGCGTGGCCGAAGCGCGGTGGCGAGGAGGATCGTCGACGGTGAGCTTGCTGGCGTAGCTCGTCGTTGGCTGATCCTCTGATGGTGGCGTGGAAGTCGATCGGAGGTAGGCGGAGTAGTCATGGCGTTGGCTCGACGAACAGAGTCGGAGCAGGGGCAGCAAGGAGGCGGTGGAGCAGCTTCTGCAACGAGGGTCGGGGAGGTCCTCGGATCTCGCCGAGGTTGAAGAGGAGGGGGTCGGGCTGTCACCACCGACCTCCTCCTTCGATTTAGTGCAGACGACGGATGCGGTCTTCGTGGGTGGTGGCGGTTTTTTATAGGGTTGAGGGATAGCCGGAGAAGGAAGGATTTGGGGGTCGAAGATTCGATTGGATGCGTGATTGGAGGTTGATGGAGATAGCGAGATTTGCGGAGGCGCGGCGGCACGGGATACGCGGCGAAGAAGTCGGGGCGGCGGAGCTCCCAAAGAGGGAGGCGGCCGAATTGGGAAAGAGGGGAGAGGAAGAAGACACACAGCGGCCGTCCGATCGGCCGAGATCGGACGGCCATGATTGAACCACGTGGCAACAAAGAGAGACAGAGGCGGAGGCACGTGCGGAGCACGTGCCTGGGGAGGCACGTGCGACGCACGTGCGACCTTATTATTTTTTTTATATTTTTATATTTTTATATTTTTTTTTAAAAAAAATGTTAATAATAATGCCAAAAATGACTGACACGTGGCGGCACCAGGTGTTGCCATGTGTCAGCACAAGAAAATTCGAATATTAATTATCTTGTAAAATCGATAAAAAATAGTAAACGACCTCGGATCAAAAAAGTGTCTTCACGAAAATTGCTCGTCTCGATGAGACTACAACTTTCATGAAGACATCAAAACCAAAATCGATCATTTGCACAAAGTGATTTTTTGGGGGTATCCCATGTACATAGAATACCTTGATTTTTGGGTTTTATAATTTTTTTGTCATTTTTAAACAAGATAAAAAATCCGGAAAAATATGGAAAAATCAAAGATAAATAAAAGACACCTTAATCTAATTTTTTTGGATTTTTTTTAATTGACAAAATATGTACATAAAATATTAGGTCAAAAATAGCTAAAATATACAACATACAAAAGAGGCCCAAAACCCAACTTTCACATTTGAGCTCCGATTCACTTGAACTTGGTCTTGTTTTGAAGGTAATTGAGTGTACATTAGTTCAAAAGTGAGTAGGATTAAATCGGACACTGGATGGGGAAGATATGTGGCTTTTAGTCCGAAAATCCTGAAATTAGGGTTTGGGTTTTTGGTCCACTTATTTGGGTTAGTTATTTTTTGAATTTTTCTTTTATTAGTGATATGTACACAGTGGAAGTGGTTTGAGGTATTCGGAATTAGCATGAATGAGTTAAAAATTAGGGAAGCTAGGCTATTTACAGGTCATTTTGGCTGGGATTTTTGGCTTCTTATTTTATGCAGATTTTTGTGCTAAAATGTCATTCTTATGGAAACATGCATGAATGCTAATTATGCAAAATAGATGCAAGAATGCTATTCATTTTTAGGGATTTGAGCTTAATAAATGAGAATTAGAGTGATGAATACGAGATTCATCAGTTCACCTGAGTCTCCTCCTGTGCCTGCACTACCGTCACCTTCACCACCACCACCTCCACCTCTTCCATGACCTTCCATCTCACTTCTACCAAAATTCTATACGTGTCGGTCAGGTCCTGCTCAGGCTACACGTCAACCACCCATCATGCCTCAAGTATGTTCAGATGGCATTACTATTGACGGATCAGATATGGTACTTGTGCAGGATTCTTCATTGCAGGAGGAAACTGGACCATCCAGTACAGCAGAAGATGATCTTGATTTCCGATTACTATCCGGAAGCAGAAGCGGATGTGTGCCTCTTATCCATTTGCTTCACAGGTGTCGTTTCACCGTCTCACTAGTGATTTTCAGATATTTGATGCAGCCTTGTCTTCCGTGGACATACCACGGACCTACCAGGAGGATATGAAGATTGATTGCTGAAGATTAGATATGGAAGATGAGATGCGTGCATTGCAGTATCGTGGCACATGGTCTTTGGTTCCTGCTCCTCCTGATGCATCTATTGTGAGCTGTAAATGGGTCTTCACAGTCAAATATCATGCAGATGGCAGTTTGGATCGGTACAAAGCACGTTTGGTCGCGCGTGGTTTTACACTAACATATGGCGTGGACTACATGGATACTTTCTCTCCAGTGGCTCGACATTCTACCCTTCGCATTATCTTATCTATGGTCGTGGTTCGTGACTGGAGTATATCTCAACTGGATGTTAAGAATGCATTCTCGTATGGGCATCTGCACGAGGAAGTCTACATGCAGCAGCCACCTGGGTTTACTGCTGAGGGGGAGAAGCATATGGTGTGTAGACTTCACAAGGAAATTTATGGACTCAAACAGAGTCCAAGAGCGTGGTTCCAGAAGCTTTCCAATCTTATCGAGCAGCAGGGATTCAAGAGGTCAAATGCAGACCACTCATTGTTTGTTCAGAAGTCATCGGCAGGTACGGTTGTTATTACGGTCTATGTTTATGGCATTCTAGTTACAGGAGATGATATTCAGAGCATAGAAAGGGCGAAGGAAAACCTAGGTCGTCAGTTTATTACGAAGGATCTTGGAACCCTAAGATATTTTTTGGGGTTGAAATTTGTCAGGAATGCACAGGGTTTGGTGATGACCCAACGGAAGTACATTACAGACTTCTTGATTGAGACAGGCATGGATGGATGCAAACCATCAAGTATTCCCATGGATCCAAGCATGAAGTTGTATGATGGTGATACTGCTGAAGTGGATAAAAGGAGATATAGAGAAATGGTGGGTAAGCTCCTTTATATTACCATAACTCGACCTGATATTGCCCTTGCAGTAAGCAGGGTGAGTCAATTTATGGAGCAGCCAAGACAAGTTCATATGGATACTATACACATGATACTGAGGTATCTGAAGTCTTCTCCAGGTTCAAGGTTGTTGTTTAGGAAGGGCACAGATTTGTCTATCTCAGCGTGTGCAGACGCCGATTATGCAGGATGCCCTAAGGATCGAAAATCAACCTCAGGATTCACAGTTTTTGTTGGAAGCTCTTTGGTTTCTTAGAAAAGCAAGAAACAAACTGTTGTGGCAAGGTCCAGTGCTGAATCTGAATATAGGGCCATGGTGCAAGCTAGCACGGAAATGATGTGGGTTCGATATGTACTGGAAGATTTACATGTAGCCGTGCCTCTACCCATGCAGCTTCAGTGTGACAATCAGGCAGCCTTGTTCATTGCCAATAATCCAGTGTTTCATGAAAGAACCAAGCATATTGAAGTTGACTGCCATTACATTAGAGACTTGATCCAGAGAGGATTGATATCTACAACTCATGTGAGCTCAGCGGATCAGACTGCAGATGTTTTCACCAAGCCGTTGCTCAGAGGACCGTTTCAGAGATGTTCATCCAAGCTGAGCATGATCGATATCTATGCCCCACCTTGAGGGGGAGTGTAGAGATAGTTATTATCATTATGTTATGTACCTGTTTGTTATTTCTTTATTTTCTCGGGACTACTTTGTACTTTACCCTTCAGGCCTCTCCCTATATAAGAGAGCCTAGGGTTTCTATGAATAAGCAATCTCTATTTTTCTCCGAACAGTACCATTATTAATTTGCAATTTTATAAGGTTACAGGGCAATATGTAGACTTGATTTTATTAAGAAAACGTAAGGCATACACATATAAGATCTGAAAACAAAATACCTGAGCCAATATATTGTATGAAAAAAGCCAAAATTAACTGCCTGCACATTTTGAACATCAAAATTTTTATAAACAATTTCAAAATTAATTAAAAATAAACTGGGTAAAAAAATTATAAATAAACCTAAAGGGGTTCTTACGGGGAAAACAAGGAAAGAAAAGAGTTGGGGCCAGAGGTGAAGATGAAACTGACCCCTCAAAAGTAATCCCAAGCTAATAATGTCTTGACAAAGAGGCATTGCATGATTATAGATCCTCCTTTTCGAACATCATATATACCAGTAATAACTCCCTTCACGGCCAAACCATAACAATAGGAGAGAACCATTGCATGAATTGCAATGTTATTCTAGGAAAATAGTGAACCAGATGCTAAAACATGTATGAGCCCAGATAAGGTCTATGGACTATAGGGCAAGTCAATGGAATCTAATAAAAGTAATCTACTTATAATATGTACATATGTATGTCTACAAGCTTAGCCATTTTATTTCAGATACAACATTAAGTGCCTTTTATAAACCAAATATTCACACCTAAGTTTTATTAGAAATGCAAGGCAACCCCATTCGTTTTTGGTGACTCGATGGTTTTCATGAGTCAATTTCATTTAGTATTATTACTATCAAGGGACAGTTCAGTTTGGGAACATTCTAAGCATTTTAGAATTTTATAGATTGTGCTAACTGTGGAAATATGATAAGAAAAGATGATTCGTTGTTTATTTAAGAGGTCTAGGGGTCCTTATATAGGACTAAACCCTAGAGATTTAACGAAGACAAAAAGACATAAAAGCCCTTGTGGGGTTACAATAGAATATAAAGAAAGAAAATTTTCTGCAATCTCTAACACTCCCCCTCAAGTTGGAGCATATCCATCGATCATGCCCAACTTGGAAGATATCTATGAAAAGCACTTCTTTGTTTTAAGGCCTTTGTGAATATATCTGTAAGCTGAAGATCTATTGAGATGTGTGGTGTAGAAATCTTGCCTTCTCGTACAGCATCACGAACAAAATGACAGTCGATCTCAATGTATTTGGTTCTCTCATGGAACACAGGATTTGTAGCAATATAAGTGGCAGATTTGTTATCACAGTATAGAGGAACAAGAGTAGTGATAGCAATATTGAGTTCTTGCAAAAGAGACAGTAGCCAGGTAATTTCGCATGTAGCTTGGGCCATTGCCCTATATTCTGCCTCTGCACTGGATCCGGAAACTACCGTATGTTTCTTGCTCCTCCAACTAACAAGGTTACCTCCTACCATCATCGCATAGCCCGTCGTAGAACGACGATCCTCAGGTGAGCTTGCATAATCAGCATCATCATAAGCAGCAACCTTAGTGTATCCATTTACCCCATAGAATAGACCACACATCCAGGAGATTCCTTCAGGTAGCGAAGGATCTGAAGAATATCTTGCCAGCGGCTGTAGCATGGTTTCTCAATGTATTTGCTAGCTATGTTCACAGCATAGGATATGCCTGGCCTAGTAAAAGTACGGTCAGAAGTTTGCCAACCAGGCTTATGTATCGTGTAGTATCTTCAAAGGCAGGATCATCTGGTATAGAATGTTTCTTTGGTTCTGCAGGTATTCCAGAGGGCTTGCACCCAAGTAGTCCTGCATCAGTCAGTATATCTAAGCAGTACTTTCTTTGTGACATATGAAGCCCCTTCTTGGTGCGTAAGACTTCTATACCCACAAAATAATGAAGTTGCCCCAGATCCTTGGTGACAAAAACCTTTTGCAGAAAAGTCTTCACTTCTAGCACTCCTTTATCATCATCACCTGTAACAACCATGTCATCCACAGATACAGCTAGTATGACAGTACCTATTGATCGTTTTCTGACAAAGACAGAATGGTCAGATGTAGATCTCTGAAAGCCCAAAGTGCTAATCTCTAAACTAAGTCTGTCAAACCATGCCCTCGGACTTTGCTTTAGATCATAAACTGCTTTGCGAAGTCAGCAAACATACTCCCCCCGACTTTGTAACCTAGGGGTTGCATTATGTAAACTTCTTCCTCAAGATCACCATATAGAAATGCATTCTTGACATACAGTTGAAAAATAGGCCAGCTTTTGTTCACGGCTAGAGAGAGGATAGTGCAAATAGATCCCATCCTGGCAACAGGTGAAAAAGTCACGAAGTAATCAACTCCATATGTTTGTGTAAAGCCTTTCGCCACAAGTCTTGCTTTCAGTCTGTCAATAGAGCCATATGGAGAATGTTTCGTAGTAAAGATCCATCTGCAGCAACAACCCTGACACCTTGGGGACACTAAACTAGATCCCATGTCCCTCAAAAATTGAGAGCATCCATTTCTTCATTCATAGCTTGTCACCACTCGTGGTCCTGAAATACATTGTGATAGTCTTTTAGAACAGAGATTGTCATAAGAGCATCTGCATATCTTTTATCAGAACATGATAGGCTTCAGTGGACGTGAAATTAGACATAGGATGAATAGTGCATTGCCTCTTAGTTCTGCATAGGGCAATGGGAAGCTCCTAAGGATCATCTGGGGTAGTGTTGGTGGGGCACTTGAAGATGGCATATTTTCCTGCAACAAAGGAACATGTAGAGGAATAGGAACAAGAGGGGACACATGTTTTCTTTTATGCACAAATGGTGGAGGAGGAAGTTCTAATGGTATGTCAGACATATCTTGATTAAAGAAGCGAGTTTATTTGAAAAAGGTGACATCAGCTGATATATAATAGTGTTTACCACAAGGATCATAGCATCTATACCCTTTCTTTGTTTGAGAATAACCCGGAAAAACACATTTAGTTGTACGTGAAGATAATTTGTTTGCAGTATGAAAGTTGTGAACAAAGGCGGTGCATCTAAAAATCCGTAGAGGTAGAGGAAATGGTGAGTCATTTGGATACAAGAAGGCAAAGGGTGTGGAACTATTTAGGGAGACAGAGAGAACTCTGTTGATAAGGTGGATAGTAGTGAGTATAGCATCTACCCAATAGATTTTGGGGACCTTCATTTGGGTAAGAAGAGAGTAGGTAATATCGAAGAGATGTCGGAGTTTCCTTTCAGCTACCCCATTCTGTTGGGAGGTATATGGGCAAGAGGCTTGATGGATAGCACCATGGGAAGCAAAGAAGGATGTTAAATCATTTTATGTAAATTCCAATGCATTATCAGAACGAAAGATTTTAACAGTAGTGGAGAAGATGTTTTTTACATATTCTAAGAAATTCTTGACAATATTATTAATTTATGAACGTTCCTTTAACAAGAAGACCCAAGATGGTCGATTGTAGTCATCTACAAAGATAGCAAAATATTTATGACCACTTAGACTTCGAACCGGACAGGGTCCCCAGATACAACAGTGAATAAGTGCAAAAGGAGTACATCGGCGAGGCTCGGTCCGTGCAGAAAATGAGGCTCGATGATGTTTCCCGAACTGACATGCTTCACACTCAAAGGGTTTCAACGTGGAGAGTTCAGGGAACATCATTGAGAGAGCTTTAGCAGAAGGGTAGCCAAGACGAAGGTGTCATAGAAAAGGATCTTCAGAGATGGAGACCGCACCGGTAAAGTTTGAATCAGAAGGGATGTCGAGGTAATAGAGGTCATTCCTCTCATGACCCCCACCAAAATCTTCCTCGTCCGGATGTCCTAAAAACAACACAACAGTTAAGCTGACGACATAGCTTCTGTATGGATAGAAGACTGAGAGGAAAAGCAGGGGCACAATGAACATCTGTTAGATGCAGCTTGGAAGAAAAGTTGACAGTACCAACAGCAGTCACTGGGGAATGATCCCCATTAGTAACCCGAACAATCTTCACAGAGGAAGACGGCTGGGAGGAGGTTAGCAAACTTCCTTCTCTTGTCAGATGGGTAGAGGCTCCAGAGTCAATAATCCATGCATGCTTAGAGGCAAAGAAAGAGTTTGCTACAGTACCTGAGGTTGTAGCCATGCTAGTAGTAGGGGCTGAAGCATTACTGTCAGAAAGACTAGATTCTTGCAGCAATTGTCGTAGGTGAGCATATTCAGAAGCAGTGAATGGGGTTTATGCCCTGCTGGTTTGCTGAGTAGATGTGTCTGCAGTTGCATCATATAATCTTCATTATAGGCATTGTTGGCATTTGGTCAAGGTTGCAAAAATCGGTAGTCGGTACTCGGTCGGCTGGGTTACTAACTAAGGATTAATTGGCAGTCAGACGACTAGTCGGATTTAGTCGGACTTTAATCGGCTTTAAATTTTATGATTATTTTAAAAATATAACTCATTTTTATACATATATTTACATAGATTTTGTATATTTTTATACTATCATAATAAAATAAAAGAAGTAATTGAATTTAAGTAAAATATTAAGCATACTATAATAAGTTTGCTTATGAAACGTCAAAACATAGTATCTCCAAAGCAAAAATTGGTCGACTAGTGTACCTATTCGGAATTAGTCGGTACTCGGTCGGCCATCCCACTGACTAGACTAGTCGGACCTACTAGTCGGGCCAGTCGGATGACTTTTACAACATTGCATTTGGTTGCATCCCAAACGTTGCCCAGCAGCGATCAGAAGGGTGATTCAAACGCCCACAGTGTACACATGCTGGATACCGAGTAGAAGAATCACGACCATGTCCACGATCACGTCTGCGTCTAGAGTCACGGTTGCATCCAGATTCACGACCACGTTCACACCCTGAGTCA
Organism: Ottelia alismoides; assembly: GCA_037367405.1. Classification (NCBI taxonomy): domain Eukaryota; kingdom Viridiplantae; phylum Streptophyta; class Magnoliopsida; order Alismatales; family Hydrocharitaceae; genus Ottelia; species Ottelia alismoides. The sequence goes on along the minus strand of JAZKJV010008071.1, from coordinate 461,210 downwards.
CGTCCCCGTCCTCCTTGATAGTTCTGACACCCTCTGTATCCTGAGGAGGTATAGTGGGTCATAGTCTCTGTAGAGGTGTGGGTGGTATAGTGTTGAATTGGAGCCTCTAGCTCATGTAAGCATCCGAAGATGGTCTCAAGAGTACGTATAGTATCAGCCATCAGAAACTGATCTTTCACAGGCTTATATTTTGGATTTAGTCCCGATAGAAATATTTAAACCTACCATTCAGCACGTTCTACTTGTTTATCACAACATGCAGGCTGAAAAATAAGGAGTTCCTCAAAAAGGCTTGTAAGAAGCTTGTAGTATTCGATAAGACTTGATTCTCCCTGAGTAGTGACCAAATCCTTGTGTATATGTCAGATAGACGAGACTTAGTCATCTTCTGAGAATATGTACGCTCAAGGTTTTCTCACATTACCTTAGCGGTGTCTTTATAAAAAAGATTCGTAGCAATGTTTGGATCGACACTATTCGTCGTCCAAGTGATAACCTGGTAATTATCAACAAACCAAGTTTCATAGTCCTTATCTGCTATCGCAGGTGGAACCTTTGTCAGAACGTAGCTCTTGTGCTAGCCACCAACAAACACTTTGAAAGACCGAGACCATAAAACATAATTTTTGGAGCCCTTCAACTTGATAGATGTGCCATGTACCAGCAAACAAGAAGTAGGGTACGTGGGCTTGATCTCGATAGACGTCATTATGGCGGCTTAGGTCAAGAAAAAGTGACCTAGAGAGTATATCTTTCCTCAATTAATCATCAAATGTCTAAACCCTCATCAAGAAACAAGAACGCGGAATCGGCCCCTCACGTGAGTAGGGCCTCATCTTCCTAGCAGAGGCGCCTGGCGACGATGGGAGGCGCGAGGCGACGCAAAGGGAGCCCTGGAGGGGTCTGGCAGAGGTGCCTGGTGGAGCAAGGAGGCCCCAGAAGGCCTAGCCTGCCTAGTGGAGGCGCCTGACGGCGCTGGGAGGCGTGAGGCGATGCAACGGTGCGCCAGGCGGCACAAGGAGGCCCTGAGAGGCCTGGCGGAGGTGCTTGGCAGCGCGAGGAGGCGCAAGGCGCCCTGGCCTGCCTGGCGGTGGTACCTGGCTTCCCTAGAGCAGCCTGGCGGCGCTCAGCCCGGCCCCCTCGTGTGTACAGGAGGCTTGGCAGGGCCTGGGGACCCAAGGCAGCGCGGGCCGAAGGCGAGAGGTGCGGAGACCCGAGGCGGCGCGCAGCTGTAGAGGGACTCGGAAGGCTAGCGGTGGCGGAGGGGTGATTAGGTCAGAACATCGGTCTAGGACCGCTGCTCTGATACCATGTGGAAGTATGATAAGAAAAGATGATTCGTTGTTTATTCAAGAGGTCTAGGGGTCCTTGTATAGGACTAAACCCTAGAGAGCTAACGAACACAAAAGGACATAAAAGCCCTCATGGGGTTACAGTAGAATATAAAGAAAGAAATCTTCTGCAATCTCTAACACTAACTATAATCCAGAATAAGTTAGCATAAAGCCTCCATAGGTAGCTTTTCAAGTTTACTATTGAAATAACCCTAATGGCGAAGCCTTCTCCTACTTTGAGTAGGGTCAGCTCCATGGATTCTTGGTCAATTCCATGTTGTAAAGATCCGACTATTTTTTACGCTGGATGTCAGCTACCAAACGCTACCCCCATAAGGAGGGATTTGAACCCTGGTCTTCCAGGTGGTAGGCACATTATATTACCACCATACCTTTGGCTCAACCCTGGAGTGGAAATTATATGTTATCCGCTCTCGTTGTTTGTAAGCACCTTATGGACATGAAAATGCGGGTATTTGAGATCCAGTGCCAATGGCCTTTGCCGGCATTCACACTAAATTTCCATGTTACCTCTCCTCAAGTCGGTTGCTTCAGTGAGAAGGCTGTAACAAAGGACTGTTTGGGCACTTTTGCATTATAAAAAGAAAATGTAAATAAACATCAATGAAATGACTTTAAAAAAAAATTCCATCATAGGATGCCATTAAGAAATAGGAATTCATGTTATCATAGGATTTTCCTGCTATTTAAGCAAATGTAGAATGCCTAAAAGTGAACTAGTCCGTTGGACTCCTACCAAAAACACCATCAGACTCCAAAGTAACTTCTTGAAAAACAAGAAGTAACTTGATCCCATACCAAAAATTCCCACAATTAAGCACCACACCATAATTTGAATTCAATCAGTTTATTCTGTTCCATTCTCAATATTCATTAATTTAAAAAGTGGTTATCCAAGGCTATTGCTGCTACAAACTTCCTAACCATGATTTTTTACTTTGATCGATCAATGATATCAACGCGGTCATTCCTATACACGTAAGCTCTCTTCATCAATGATCAATGCCATTAGTAACTTTAACATTTTGCATTATTGGCTCAGCTATTTCAAGAGTTTCCTGGGCTTCTTGAGGATAATATCAGTTCCACATACAACGACAACAAAGCCTTTTCCCACAATTAAGTAGGGTCGGCTACATGGATTCTTCGCCTCCATTCATATCTATGTTAGGTAATTCCTGGCTTATATCCAAAAAACTAAGATTCCTTCGTATAGTCTCTTTCCAACACTTCTTAGGCCGCCCTCGCCCTCTTTTAGCCGGCTCAATATCCCAACACTCGCATCTCCTAACTGGTGCATCAGTTGATATTCTTTGCAAATGACCAAACCATCTTAAGCGGTTTTCTCGCATCTTATCCTCGATCGGAGCTACACCAACTTTCTTTCTGATTGCCTCATTCTGAATCCGATCTTTACGTATGTGTTCATACATCCACCCTAGCATTTTCATTTCTAGTACAACCATTCTCTGCACATGTCTATGGTTCACAGGCCAACATTCAGATCCATAGAGCATAGCAGGTCTCACGGCTGCTTTGTAAAACTTTCCTTTAATTTTTAAAAGAATTTTCTTATCACAGAGCACAGCAGAGGCACCTCTCCACTTTAGCCAGCCTGCATTTATTCTATGAGTAACATTTCCATCAATTTCCCCATCATTTTGCAAAATAGATCCCATATATCTAAAAGAATCTCTCTTCTGAATGTTATCGTCACCAATCTTCACCTCGATTCCTTCACCATTTCTTCCATCTAAGGTGCACTCCATATATTTCGTCTTAGCCCTACTTATACGAAATCCTTTAATCTCCAATGCATGTCTCCAGACTTCAAGCTTCTCATTTACTCCATCTCTAGTCACGTCAATCAACACAATATCATCAGCAAATAATATACACCAAGGTAACTCATCCTAAATGTGTGTCAACTCGTCCATAATCAAAGTAAAAAGAAATGGACTCAAATCTGAGCCTTGATGTAAACCAATGTTGATATTAAAATAGTCAATCCTCTCAGACGGGGTCCTCACACAAGATAAAGCCCTAACATACATATCTTTTATGAGGTTAATGTATAGGACAGGTACTTTTCTCTTCTCCAAAACTCTCCACAATATCTCTCGTGAGACAGAATCATAAGCCTTCTCCAAATCGATAAAGATCATATGAAGGTTCTTCCTTTTAACTCTATAAATCTCTATTGTTCTCCTCAGCAATATCAGTTCCACATCATCTCCTAAATGGTGAACTAATTAGTACCTATGCTAACAAAACTGTATATAAGAGCCATCGTTGACCAATGGCCGTTGAGGCATATTCTCAAATGAACTATATCTAGAGTTGTATCTTTGAGGGTGTGGTTTGGTAATACGCCATTTTGGCTGTTGTTACTGGATAAAATAATTTTTTTCACTTGTGAAGTCCAAACTATTCGACAAAAGATTTTTTTTGAAGTCTAAAACCTCGGGGGAGACACTCGGTGGTGTTCACCCCTTCTTTATTAATAAAAGATAAGATAAGGACAAAAGATTTAAAGACCTTTCTTCAATTTGTTTACTAAGTTCATAGCTCTCGCAGTAGCTTCATCGATGCTATCCATTGAATAAAAATGTTTTTTAAGAGGAGGGGTGCAATCTAGAGACCCACCACAAAACCATATTAAAGCATACCGAATAAAAGTGTTAGTAAGGGAGACTACTGTCTAGTTCTTTAAAAATTCGGTTGAAAATTCCTATTTGTTACTGCCAGACCAACATATTTATTTGACAACATATAAAAACTTCGACTGTGAAGAACAAGTAAATAAGAAACACTCAACTTGTCATGCTCTTGCCAGAATTAAAAGATCTCTTTCGGATAATTTGTTCTAAACATAGATAGTTACAAGACCAATAAGTTCCTTGTAATAGATGAATCTCTTATTCATTACAAAAACATTCTTGATTGAACAAAAATCAACCTTCACTAATATGTATTTAGCCCCTCAAGACTCTACATGTATAAGACATGCATTTTAAAATTAAGCCTTAAATAAGGTTAGTAATTGGTGCTTAAGTGTCAATAAAGATGGCAAGATTGTCGAAAAATATTCATGCAAGAAAACCTGGTAGAAACCTTAGGTCTTGACCCACTAAACATGTACAAACCGAAGCTAGTTAGTAACAATCATAAACCCTAACCTAGATTAGTTCCGGCATCTAAAACATAACCCACTCCCTTCACAGTTGTATATCCATGAAATCATGACCTTCCTTTACATAAACCCTAGCCATGTGATGGACTCAACATAATCGCAAATAAACCCTAGGTTTGAAGTCATCAACCCAGCCCTAGCTCATTCAACCTCAAACACCAGAAGACAACCAAATTCTAATATAATATTCGTTAAACCAAGAAAGAACCAGACCCCAACTAGCCTAGAACACCCTAGGACTACTCTAAATGCCTGAACATTGAACCTCGAACCTTCAAACAAAAGACCATGACTAGTCATAAAGGGAATAACTAGTGTTTATTGCAACAGTGATGAGAACTATGCCGACAACATAGCCAAAATTCTTGTTGAGATTTGTCCTGTGAAGAATGATTGGTTGAATACAAGTAGAAAGCATTGCTGATGTGGCCGATCTCCTTGCTGCCTTCTGATTGGCTGAGAGCTCTTGGGCTGGATTGCTGAGGTGTCTGATCCACCTCATGCATTCTGATTGGCTGAGAGGTGTTGGGTTGGATTGCTGAAATGCTTAATCCATATCTTGCATCCTGATTGGCTGAGAGTTGATGGTGGGGATTGCTGAATGCTTGGTATTCTTTTGTTGTAGTATAAAAGGAGCCCTGTGGCACCACATATTGTATCCCAACTTCATTCAAGAAATAGTAGAGAGAGTCTGGTGTGAGCAAGTGGAGTAGGCACATTGCCGAACCACTATAAATCCTTGTCTTGTGCTGATGTGCGTGCTTTCTTCTTCGATTATGGTTCTAGTCGGTGTGGTGCTTGATCGGATCCGTCCCCAACAATTGGTATCAGAGCAAGGTTCGGAGATCAACCTCTACACAGATGGAGGAAGAATCGAAGGTCAAGATCGAGAAGTTCAATGGATCGAACTTCGCATTCTGGAAGATGCAGATTGAAGATGTTCTATATCAGAAGGATCTCTATTTCCGATCGAAGGGAAGAAGCCTGAAGTCATGAAAGATGAAGAGTGGAAGGTCCTAGACCAAAAGGTCTAGGAACGGTAAGGCTCAGCCTTGCTCCATCGGTGGCTTCAAATATCGCAAAGGAGACGACGACGGTGAATCTTTTCAAAGCTCTTGAAAAGATGTACGAGAAGCCATCTGCATCAAATAAGGTGTATTTGATGAAGATGCTTTTCAATTTAAAGATGAGTGAGAACTCCGTGGTGGCTTTACACTTGAATGATCTGAACAGTATCATCAACCAGTTGGAGTCTGTGAAGATCGTGTTTGATGATGAGGTAAAAGCTCTTTTACTCCTTTCTAGTTTACCTTATAGTTGGAATGCTTTAGTTGTAGCAGTTAGCAACTCCTCTGGTTCTGCAAAGTTGAAGTTGGAGGATGTTGCTGGTCTTCTTCTTGGAGAAGAGGCACGACGGAAGACGTCTGGGGAAGAACACTCGTCAGGTTCTGCCTTGAATAGAGAAGGAAGAAGCAGGAAGAGCTACAGGAACCAAAAGCATTTCAGGGGAAAGTCGGTACGAGGAAGATCCAAATCCAGAGATCCGAAGTCAGTGGTCTGCTGGAATTGCAACCAAAAGGGGCATTACAAGACAGAATGCAAGGCCCCAAGAAAGCAGAAAGGAGAAAATGACAAAGGCAAGAACACCCTAAATCTTACTGATGATGATGATAGCGATGCCTTAGTATGTGTTGCAGATGCTAGAAGTGAGTCATGGATTGTGGACTCGGGTGCTTCATTTCATACGACTCCACAAAGGGATATCCTCCAAAATTATGTGAAAGGTGATTTTGAAAAGGTATATCTGGGAGATGATGAATGCTGCAGCATAATTGGAAAGGGAGACATTGACATATCCCAACCCAAAGGTGGCTTCTTGAGATTGAAGAATGTTAGACATGTACCCGGTCTAACAAGGAATCTCATATCTGTCGGACAGCTATCAGAAAGCGGTGTGGTGACATCATTCGATTCTGATTCGTGGAAGATGTCAAAGGGATCATTGATCCTTGCTCGAGGTAAGAAAGAAGGAACCATGTATATTGCATCAGGTTCATATGATAGGATAAATGTTGCATCATCAGGGTGTGATGCTAACACTTGGCATATACGGCTTGGTCACATGAGCGAAAAAGGAATGAAGATCATGCAGAAGAATGAAAAGTGGATGGGATTGCAGACCGTTGATCTGGATTTCTGTGAAGATTGTATCTTTGAAAAACAGAAGAAAGTCAGTTTCACAAAGTCTGCAAGAGTACGAAAAACTGAAAGACTGGAGCTGGTTCATACAGATGTATGGGGTCCATCTCAAGTACCTTCCCTTGGCGGATCTCATTATTTTATTACTTTCATTGATGATGCAACTAGAAAACTATGGGTTTATTTTATCAAACATAAATCTAATGTATTTGAGACCTTCAAAATGTGGAAGGCCTTAGTTGAGACTGAGACAGGTTTAAAGTTGAAATGTCTCAAGTCAGACAATGGGGGAGAATACTGCAGTGAGGAGTTTGAATCATATTGTGCCAAGAACGGGATCAAGAGATTGAAGACGGTTCCAAGAAAGCCCAGACAGAATGGTGTTGCTGAACGCATGAACAGGGCTCTTTTAGAGCGTGTGAGAAGCATGAGGTTACATGCAGGTCTACCACAGCGACATTGAGCTGATGCAGTGAATACAGCTACATACTTAATCAATCGAGGTCCGTCTGCTGCTTTAGATGGGGATCTTCCAGAAGAAACGTGGACAGGAAAGGAGGTAACACTTTCTCATTTACGTGTCTTTGGATGCGTAGCTTATATTCACATTGAACAGGAAAACAGAGGAAAGCTTGATCCCAAAGCAAGGAAGTGTATCTTTGTTGGCTATGGTATAGATAACTATGGATATATATTGTGGGATTTGGAGAACAAGAAGACAGTTAGAAGCATTGATGTCACATTCAATGAGTCTTCCTTATACAAGGATGAGTTGATAAAAGGAAAGACAACGGAAGAGCCAGACTTTGTGGAGTTTGATGAAACTCCTAAACAAAGCACATCACAGTCAAGTGATGAGAGTGTTCAACCCATCCCAGAGAATAATCCGCAAACTTCGGTACTACGGAAATCTTCCAAAAACAGCAAACCCACTACAAGGTATTCACCTTCTTTGAATTATTTATTGCTGACTGATAATGGTGAGCATGAATGCTTTGATGAAGCTATTCAAGGTGAGGCAAGGAATCAGTGGGAGTTAGCCATGGATGAGGAGATGAACTCCCTCTCAAGAAGCAAAACGTGGGACTTAGTCCCACTACCGAAGGAAAAGAAGGCTCTGCACAACAAGTGGGTATAAAGGATGAAGGAGGAAGCTGATGGTTCCATTAGATACAAGGCTCGGCTAGTGGAGAAGGGCTTTCAACAGAAAGCAGGAGTTGATTTCACAGAGATCTCTGCACCTGTTGTAAAGGTCTCAACCATAAGAGCAGTATTGAGCATTGTTGCAGCTAAGAACCTACATTTGGAGCAGTTGGATGTTAAGACAGCATTTCTCCATGGAGATCTTGAGGAGGACATCTACATGCAACAACCAGAGGGCTATGTAGCTATTGGAAAGGAAGACATGGTATGCAAGCTCAGAAAAAGCCTTTATGGCTTGAAGAAGGCACCGAGACAATGGTACAAAAGGTTTGATGATTTCATGAGAAATACTGGATTCCGCAAGTGTCATGCTGACCATTGTTGCTACTTCAAGAAGCTTGGTATGTCTTACATCATTTTATTGTTGTACGTAGATGACATGCTTGTTGCAGGCTCATGCAAGGAAGAAATAGCAAATCTGAAGGCAATGTTGTCTAAGGAGTTTGAAATGAAGGATCTAGGTCCTGCAAAGAAAATCCTTGTAATGCAGATTAGCAGAGACATGAAGAACAAGAAGCTGAGATTGTCTCAATCAGATTACATCGAGAAGGTACTAGAGAGATTTAATATGAAAAATACAAAATCTACTTTAACACCTTTAGGAAGCCACTTCAAACTTTCAAAGGAGAAAGAACCTGCTACGAAGGAGGAGCATGAGTACATGTCAAAGGTACCCTACCAGTCTGCTATTGGTAGTTTGATGTACGTAATGGTTTGCACAAGACCAGACATTTCCCATGAAGTGGGAGTTGTGAGCAGATTCATGGTGAATCCTGGCAAGGAACATTGGGAGGCTGTGAAGTGGATTTTACGTTATTTGAGAGGTACCTCTAACATGGCATTGTGTTATGGTAACACTGACATTTCCATTCGAGGTTTTCTGGACTCAGATTTTGCAGGAGATATCTATGGCAGGAAAAGCACAACAGGGTATGTCTTTACCCTGGGGAGTGGAGCCATTAGTTGGATCTCTAGGCTCCAGAAGATAGTGACCATCTCGACCACGGAAGCAGAATATGTGGCAGCAACAGAAGCGTGCAAGGAAATGATATGGTTGAAAGGTCTGATGAAATAACTGAATAAAGAATGTGAAGATTGTCAATTATCCAGCGACAGTCAAAGTGCAATTCATCTTGCAAAGAATTCCGTCTTTCACTCGAGGACTAAGCACATTGATGTGAAGTACCACTTCATTCGTACGCAGCTAGAAGATGGTCAATTTAAGTTGAAGAAGATCCACACACTAGAAAATCCTGCTGATATGTTCACAAAGTCTGTAACAGTGGAGAAGCTGAAGACATGTTCAGCTTCTATTGGTCTTAAGAATAGAAGACAAGAGAAAGCTCAAACCAGGACTATTGAAGAAGTGGTGTGTACTACAAATCAGTCTTCAAGAGGGAGATTGTTGAGATTTGTCCTGTAAAGACTGATTGGTTGAATACAAGTAGAAAGCATTGCTGGTGTGGCTGATCTCCTTGCTGCCTTCTGATTGGCTGAGAGCTCTTGGGCTGGATTGCTGAGGTGTCTGATCTACCTCCTGCATTCTGATTGGCTGAGAGGTGTTGGGTTAGATTGCTGAAATGCTTAATCCACATCCTGCATCCTGAGTGGCTGAGAGCTGATGGTGGGGATTGCTGAATGCTTGATATTCTTTTGTTGTAGTATAAAAGGAGCCCTGTGGCACCACATATTGTATCCCAACTTCATTCAAGAAATAGTAGAGAGAGTCTGGTGTGAGCAAGTAGAGTAGGCACATTGCCAAACCACTATAAATCCTTGTCTTGTGCGATTGTGCGTGCTTTCTTCTTCGATTGTGGTTCTAGTCGGTGTGGTGCTTGATCGGATCTGTCCCCAACAATTCTAACATATCAAATAGTTAAAATCTAGTTTTGTATGTGTTCCAAAAATATGCAAGTGATCTATGTCATTGCTATGGTTTGACCCAAGGCCTTAAATGTTCGATGAAAATTCGGTGGAATTTCGACCGAAATTTCGGTCGTTTCGATCATTTTCTGTACCAGCACCTCCATATTTCGGTCATTTCGGTCGAATTTCGATTTCGACTGGATATCGATATTCGACAGAAATTCGACCGAATTTCGTTGAAATTTGAGGACATGGTTTGACCCACTATTTGAGCCATATTACTTGCGATGAGTTGATTTGGTTGAAATCTGGAGATAAATGGGGAGGGTTTCATGGAGATGGGAATTTGTTTGCAAGTCATGGATTTCAAGGAGACAAATTGTAGGTGTTCGGGCATACACCTATATGGTGTAGGCTCTTTTAACTTCAAAAAAAATAGTAGATGGTGTGTGATAAAGTTATTGTGTCTAGATGAGTATAGGTAATAGGTCTTGCAAAAGGTGGCACATAAGGAGGTGGTTAGGAATGGGTCAGATATCAACTGCCTCAACTTCTCAATTGCATCAAAGCAATAAAGAAGGTTGAGATATTAGAAGAAAATTATGAGGATGCATAAGAGGAGGCATACACGAGGAGGTGGTGAAGATGGAATAGAAAAGGTGGAAGAAGAAGAAGAGAAGTATATGGTTAATAACATGTCATTTCTTAGCACCCTTCTCCTCTATTGATTTAAATAAGAGATCTCAAATGCAAGGCATATGTTAGGGCAATTTTTATTTTCTGAAATGAATAAACGTTTTCAAGGGATACATATGCAATTGTGATTTCATGAGGTCATTCATCTAAAATATGAAGAATCGGAATATTTACGCAATCTCAAATGTTTACAGGGCATTTACATAACATCGCCATTAACAAATCATGACTTTATCCAAGAAGAGACGTAAGGAAAAGGCAACAAAGTTGTGTATAATTAAGAAACTAATAACAAGTTATGTTATCTTGAACTCTTACACATGCAGCAAAGGATTAGCATCTAAAAATTCGGTAAGTGCAAGTACATATTATCATCTAAGAAATGTCATAAAGGAGGGCATTAATCTCTCTAGTATTGTGACTGTTGTCTGAATCTTCCAATGAGATGAACTTGGGAAAATGGAGTCTAAAATCTCCACTCATTCTGCACCTAAAAACAAAACAGAAATAAGTGATTGATTAGGCTTCTAGTTCACTCTTTTGACAAACTAATCGAGACCAAGCTTGTAAAAATCGGTCGAGTAGGCCGACTAGTCGAGTTGGGGGGGTAGCCGACTTGACTAGACCTGGTCGACCATTAGTCGGTCAGCCCGACTAATCGGCCGACTTTTACATTAAGCTTTTCTATTTTTTTATTTTTTGCTTTTTTTAAAGCAAACTTATTCTAATATGCTTAATGTTATATTTAAAGTCAATTACTTCTTTTGTTTCATTATGTAAGTATAGAAAATATACAAATCTATGTTAATACATAGGCAAACTTATTCTAATATACAATAATGTTATATTTAAAGTCAATTACTTCTTTTATTTTACCATGAAAGTATAGAAAATGTACAAATCTATGTATAAAAATGATTTATATATTTAAATTAATTAAAAAATTCAAAATCAACTAATGGTCGATTAAATCCGATTAGTCGACCGACTGCCGATTAATCCTTAGTCAGTGACCCCGCCAACTGAGTACCGACTACCGCTTTTTGCAACCTTGATCGAGACCAAATAGACAATCATCATGGTTGGAAAATCATAATTCTGAGTGCAGTCAGGAAGGACCTCTTAACTGCAGAATCTACCATATGCAATGGGAGTTTCAGGGGGTCACTGTACCATTTCATTCTTTTGAGTGGTTAATTAAAAGATGATCGACTGCCATACGTGTTAGAAAATATAGGGATGAATCACAAGAGACCCTTCTCTCTGTACAAAAATAGCATGTCATAAATCATAAACGAGTCTACCTAGTAGTAACAACTTATCACAAGCAATTTTATCAGGTTACAGGCCAATAAAATTGGATGTTAGACATGGGCGAGTGTCCATATCTCATACTGTCCAACACTCTTCACCACACAAAAAATTATAACTTCGAGAGAAATGCATAACTTTCTTAAAGCCTACGAATCCGTGATCCTACAATCCGATTCGTCCAAAAAGTTCTCAACCACACTCTATAAGTCCCCATATGTCCTTAAACTCCACATTCCAAATCAGGCTTTCGACACCGCAGGAGGTCGCAATGCCGCACATCGAATCTTTTTACGGAATCGCACGAAGAACAGTGAGGATGGGAGGAAGCGGGGCATTGTGGTTTAAGGAGAGGGCGATACCTTGGGATGAGCGGAGGCTTCGCGAGGAGGAGAGGGAAGCGCGCGATGCGTCTCGTTATCATGCGCTCTGCTTTGGCGCTGGGGAGTAGGAAGTGGACACTGGAGGCGGATTTGTAAAGGCGGAGGGGAGTGTTGGAGAAACTGCTCTTTATTGGCAAACACGTGGCAGATTTCCATCCTTCTTACGTAAGTCTATCACATTCTCATGTTAATGGGTTACCTATAAATAGTTCATCTTGGAATATGAACGTCCATAGAATATCAAACTCGTTTTAGAAGTAGATAGCTTTTAATCTTTACAAGTTTTTTTGATGGAACTAACGTAGAATTTGAAAGACGTATTGAACCGAGTACATAGTTTTGATATGTACTATTTGCATTTAAGGTTTAAATCTTACGTAAAAGGGTAAAGGTTCCATCTGAAGATATGTGTTGCATGATATGTACTATTTGCATTTAAGATTTAAATCTTACGTAAAAGGGTAAAGGTTCCATCTGAAGATATGTGTTGCATGTTTATATCTCTTTTTGTGCAAGAATTTATCCTGCTTAGAACATATTTTCTTTTAAGCGAATAAATAAAGGATTCATAATTTACCAAAGAAGCAAAATCGATAGGTCCGTGGAAAGGATATAAGTTTAAATTACAATCCAAATAAATTGTAACTTGAATTGGGTTCCATCAAAGATCTAAATAGGGGCTAAAAATCGAAAGACCATCCAAAAATCGATATAACAATACTAGTATAATGTAGTAATCGGGCTTTCCCATAAATTAAAGGATCAGTCATGTTGATTTTCCTTGAGTACATGTGGACATGAGAAGAAATCAATTAAATTCCATCTTCAATCTACTCATTTATCGACGAAAAATCACAAAAAGGGAAGAAGTCACCTTTCCCCATACAAATTTCGTGTAGAAATATTGTTATTGCTTAAAATAAAGTTGGTCTCTTTCTAAAAAAATCAGAAACCGGTAAAAAGTGAAGCCACGTCTTTAATTGGACTAGTATTTTTGTTCAAAAATTTTCCATGGATCAAAACATTATTTCTACCAATGCCGATATAGTTTCAAGAAATTTGATTGCATAGACGTGCAATTCATAGCCTCGCGTAGCATCGTTTTCTTCTTGTTATTTCAGAGAGAGAAATCTTATGTAAAGTTGTATACTCATTCTTTTGAGATTTCCCGAAACTACAATTCTTAGTTCAAAACTAATCACGTAAAAGGTGGCTAACTTATGTAATATCTATATCCCCTGTTATGGAGCCACGATGAGAGAGTAGTATTCCTTTCTTTTAGCAAATGGTGCTGCCAAGCGCTAAAGAATTTAACCAACGAGTGGCTATTTTTTTATCTAAATATGTGTGCCATGAGGTTTAAGACCTCCAAACATAACTACACCCACAACCACAAGCCGGTGTAGGAAATAAAAACACTTAGTCCAAAAAATAAATAAAAAAAGATAAGGTCATGCAGCAAGATTTAGCGGCATCTGTCAAGGAGAGTCTTCATGATGGCTTTCACATAAAATCACTGCGATAGCTTTGGCATGAGCAAAATTAAAAATAAACCAACCGGGGGACCACAATGGGGTGATTGGAGAGATCTTACTTCACATGGGATCTCAATACCATGGATTTTAGTCTTTGAAGAGACCCATAGAGAATAAGATAATCAAATATTAATCACCTTTATTATGAGAAAAAATATAGCATTATCAACATATATTTTGCTCTTTCATAAAGCTAAGCATCGCTGTTTCCATAGGGTTCATAAGAGATTTTGGATTGGACCTCCTTAATAAACGGGTGTGCAATCCTTTGGTAACAAGAAATAAGTTCTTAATCCAAATATGAGCAGAGTTGGTAATAAAGCATAGCAATTTCATAATAACACTACAGTTATAAAGAAAATGTTATGTGGAATCATTGTCTTCTCTTCGTAATGGGCATTCGGTGCACATATGAATTCTCCCCTCCTTTGTAGATTTACTTGGAAAATGTAGTTTTTTTTGCAATAGTGGCCATAGGAAGATGTGAAGGGAGGTTAGACCTCGCACATCACATCAAGTAAATGAATGATCTTCGTAGAACAAGGTATTCATTATATGAGTACATATGCAATCAGATAACAGAAAAGTTGATGGCGAATGTGATATGACATGGTGCAGAAACGATTTTTTGCACCATTTTGCAATATTACAAGAGTATAGCGAAATATCTTTTGAAGCAGGAGTCTCTAAAAGAAGAGACGTCCCGACTCAAGTTCGATCGGACGGACGCATGCAATTGCGAGCACGATGATGAGTCGTGGTGCATCCTGCAAACTTGTGCGATATTTCCCACCTAGTTGTCCACGCAAAATAGAGATCTAAGATAATATCTACCTCCTGACTTCATCATACGAAATTGACTTCTTCACATATGTGAAGGACGAAGAAGAAGGTGGATCCTCTTGCAATTGATCGAGCGAACAAATAGGAAGAGGGAGAGGCTCTTTGGTGGACAGTCAGGGTTTGGTGGGGTTTATGGGAGGGGATGGTCAAGATAAAAATATAAATTTCAATTTTGTATAATTTTTCTTCTCTTTCTCCTTAGGACTTGAAAGTGGAAATTCTTTCAACTTAATTCAATCAATTGCTTTAGAAGAGAAGCCAAATCTCTTCTTTCATCGGGCATCAAGACGACCTTAATGGGTTCCTACTCCATGCATAGATGTCCAAGATGGATATAGAGAGTCATCTTTCTTCCCCTTTATATATTCTTAAATTGAATTTCCAAATCAACTTGAAACAGGACTAGAATTTAAATTGTTGCTTTAATTAAAAGATATAATAGAGAAAATATTTTTCCCTTATTATTCTCTCTCTATGGTGAACGTCCACCATGAGATTATAGGAAGAAATTCATCACTCCAAATTCTCATCTCAATTAGTTCAAATTCTTATTTCTATATGGAATTAATTATTGAAATCAATAATTAATTTCTACTAACCATTTTAGGGTAATTATAATAATCATCCAACAAATATATGAATCTAATTCATTAGTTCATAATAAAATGTAAATCTAATTTACATCTATTTAATTATGTGGATCACATTCACATATATCCTAATTAAATATGAAACATATTCCATATTAACTTTAGCTATTATGAATCTCTATCCATATAATTAATTACCAAAATAATGTGAATCACATTCACATATTTTCATATAACTTTTGTCTATGGAAATAACATCATTATCTTGATATTTGATATCTCAATGTATGAATCCAAATACAATTATGATTCTTAAGCAGCATTCGCAGATACTTTGAGATAACGGTAGGGAGATTATATAAATCATGTGGTAGTTCCTTGATACTTAGGTTTACATCTAATATTAGGGTTTAAACCATTTTGAGCAATTCCATTTGGATCCATTTTGAACCATTTCTACGAATCATTTCGGATCAATTTTCAACCATTTGGATCCATTTTGAACAACTCCAACCATTTGGATCTAGAATAGGTTCTAGAATTAAGATTTATTACAAATAATTATTGATCATTTAACCATAGATTAGACTCGCTAAAATCCACCTAGTTTCATCATTTCCCTGGAATGGAAATATCATGATATATAACATATTATGATCTCATCAACCATGAGTATTCTCAATACTCAAGCATCCTACATATTAGAATACATTGATTAAAGCTAAAGTTCAAACCCATGTTTGGTTGTATCCTTCATGATTTTATAAACAGAATTCTCAATCTATCATTGGACGACAATATCAATCGCATGCTTTTCAAAGGTATATATTAATATTCTTGAATTCTTATCTTATTTCATAAACAAGACAACCATGCATGGATATAGTTGTTACCTCCAAATCTCATTAGTGAGCTCTGTCTCCCGATTTAGAAAGTGCAAATGTGCATGATTCCTTAAGGGATCATACATCTTACATTTCTTTATATGTATACCACTCACCGGTATATAGACCTTGTCAAGTCATGAATCTAATGGTTTGCAAAATGTGCATACTTCGACATATAGATGTATCAAATCCTCCTACCATTAGGATACTGATACTCATCAATAGTCACAATCTTACATCATGATTTAGCATTCAGAATGTGAATTAGGAAAAGAAACTGAATAAAAATGTATGCCAATAACACATATTCATGGTTCCCAATAGTCTATACAATAGGAAAATATAACATAGTCCTCAATTTTATTAAAAACATGAGTAAGCATACCAAATGACGCGGAAGCTATACAAAAGTGTCTACAGTACATACATACCCAAAACGGTGAGCTACTACGAAACCAAGTCAAAACTCAAGTCGCTTACTTTCCATGATAGAACCAATAACACATGTTGGATCCACATAAAATGGGTGTTATGAGCGAAATTGTCCAGTATGGAGTTAAACACTAAATTGTGCAATGTGAAGGCTGTAACAACTCCAAAGAAGTAACAAAGGTAAGCTATCACAACAGTGAAACACTCTCGAAAAGTGCAACTCTGCCCACACTGAAACACGACTTCCATGGATGGAGAAAATATAATGTATTACTCAAGTATACAAAAGTTAACTACTAAAACAAACCAAGCTCAAAAGACCATTGGTAAGAGTTCACAATGGTATAGAGTCCTAGAAGATCTGGCTCTCTATCTTTTCACAAGTCATTTCTCAATGATTCAAACACTTAGAGAGTACAGGGGAAATGTTTTCGTATCACTTTTTCATAAATATCATTTCCAAGCCATCGTTCTTTTATGAGTATTCACTAACACAACCTATCTACAAGGGTTCATTGTTCTATACTTTACAACAACCATTACTTATATTCTATAAGTGTCTGATTATCACTATTCATCATGCCAATAGTTCATCAAGCTTGTCCATGTATTACTCTAGGGGTTAATAATATATGCGAGAGTACAACATAAAGCATCTACCAACATGATTTGTTGAATTTCATACATTCAAAATTCCTCAATAGTCATATATAATGCACTAGAGAACTGGCTCAAGTAATCAAAACCTCAATTTCCAACTTCAACATATCAACCCCAACTTACTTGCCACAAGGTAATATCTGAGAAGGAGTATACCGTGGATCAGACATGACCACACCTGGTACATCTTTATGACGAATTACGGATCTTAGACTGAGTGCGCCACCTACCATGGAACTATAGACCAAAAAAACATAGGTACATACCATGTCAGGTCGGTCATCTCACCGTTCCACCAACGGGGAAAAAATCAAAGGATTCGTCGGACCGAGACACTACTCATCTAGGATACACAGGAACACAGGAGTTGTGTCCCACTTTCAGGTGTACTATTCCTCTAAGAATAACACAAGAAAACCAATATTCATAACCTTAATTTCACTTAATGATTATTATCGTCTCACTCGGAGTAACCTATAGGTAGAATATCTTCTATTAGTCTTGCATTATCTGATATTTTCACAATCTGTCTTTGGTTTAACATCAACCGGTGAGGCAAAGCAACAACACATGTGAAAGCCATCACAAAATCACCCAAAATCCACTATCCAATAGTAAAAACCTACGATGACATAGGACACCAGTCAAGGAATAAGATCATGCATATTGCTCATATCCCTCAATCATCACTATTTTCTTGGAATACTACACACCCCTCTCTTTCCATAGAGGACGTCATGCATCCTCACAATACATGCCCCTTCTTTCCATATATGGATTGGAATTGTTGCTTTATTTATTAATTTGATAATGTAATTATCAAAATTGGTAATTTTATGAGAATAATCCTCATAGCTTATGAATCATATTCATAAATCCAAATAAAAATATAAATCTAATTTACATTTATTAATTTAATATGAATCATATTCATATGCATTCCTTGAAATAATTATATCAATCATATTCACATAAACATTAATTATATGAGTCACATTCATATAAATATTAGAATCATCATCCATATTAATTAATGAGATATATTTTGTGAATCCTCACGTTCATAAAAAATACTATTATGAATGACAATTACAATTATTATCTCAAATTGGCATCAATAGTATGAGTACTAATGCAATTACGATTTATGAGATACAAATGCAAATACTTGGAGATAATGTCAGGGAGATCATATTATCCACATATAGCTACTTGAAATTTGTATATCTATCTAATTTCGGGTTTTATATCATTTTTAGTGAAAATACATCACTTATGAATGTTGAGCGCGAGCTGAAATAATTCACACTCTAAGTGAGCTCAACGAAACACATCACACTCTCTATGAGTTAGAGAGTGCATCAGTGAGATGAATCCAACTTCCTTGGCCATTTCTAATCAATTTCCAAACCATTTGGAGTTTAAAAATGTGCTCAAGAAGTGTATATTTCCAATTTCATCACCACTTCACTTTTAAATATTTGTATATTGAAATTAGAATTGGACATTGGATTCCAATGAGATGAGACTTAATCCAATTAACTCTCAAATCATTAACCTAAGAAATGGAGCCACTAAAATCCACCATGCTTCATCATTCCCTTGGAATGGAAGTGTCATGGTAGTTGATCTATTATGATATATTTAACCTTGAGTATTTCAAATGCTTGTTCATTCTTCATATGTGGAAACTTTAATATATCTAAAGTTCAAACCCTAGCTTAACCGTCTTCTAGAGAATAAATCAATAGATTTCTCATTTGATTATTGCGCGATAATATTAATCATGTACCTTCCAAAAGCATATATTAATATCTCAAATTCATATCTTATTTCACAAATAAGACGACCACGCATGGAATTCATTATGATCCCAAATTATCTCATGAGGGATCTATGTGTCCTGGTTTATAAACTATGAACATGTATGATTCCTTTGAGATATCATATTTCTCATATGTTTTTATATGCATACCAACTTGTTGGTACATGGACCTTGATTAGGTGTTGAACGCGAGGAATTTATTGCTGGAGGTTGGAAAATTATTAATGATGAAAAAATATTGTCAATGGTCGTTGCTTTTATCCCCAAAAACCGCGTCAACAAAAAATATTTTTTTTAAATTTTTGCTACTTATTAACCTATATAGCGGACAGGGTCGAACTCAAGGAGGCTACAATTCCCGAGGGTTATTCAATTAATCAGAAACTAATTAAAAGAAAACAACAATCTCAAAGGACAACTATCCTGGTTTTTGTGATTTTTTTTATCTTTTATTTTTTTAATTTTTTTATTTCTAATTTTTTTAATTTCCTGATTTTCAGATTTTTAGTGATTTTGATTTTACAATTTTTTTTAATTTTCAAAAATGACACGAAGCAATGATTCCAAGGATCAACACTACACACACCAACTCTTTTTGTAATTTTTCAATTATACCAAAAATGATCAGAAAAATCCAAAGAAAATATTTTTGAGTTTTCAAAGTTTTAAAATATTTTTGAGAATTTTTGTAGATTTTTCGGATGTTTTTGTATTTTTCTAAAAATCAAACAGTGAGAAAATAATAAAATGTGCACAGCCTGGAGTATTTTGCAAATTAAAAATGTTTTAAGCATCCAAAACTCCTGGCAACTAATTTTAAGACAAACTAGAAGTAATTATCTCAAAACAGGAACTGAAATCATAATTTTTGGATTTTTGTAGATGTTTTTATGATTTTTAGAAGATTTTTGATATCTTTCAATTTTTTTGGGTTTTATAAATAATTAATGCGTGAAAATTGGTCAAAAATTAAAAGACAATGAAATCAAACTACCCTAATTTTTTTGGAATTATTGGAGCTATTTTCAAATTTTTATGAATTTTGGAATTTCAAGCAAGGAAAAATGACATGTTTTTGATTTTTTAATAATAATAAATAAAATCAAAATGCAATGAAAAATTTATCTAGATGAATATGAACATCAGGAACATAGCACGATTTTTGCAAAATTTTTGGATCACAACTAACATTTATTTCAATGAAAAGACCAAGCAAATTATAGTTCTGCAGTTCAGGGACTAAAATGTAAATACTGAGAAAGATTTGGACTGAAATGTAAAGTTCAAAGTTGTTGCCTCAAATAAATAATAAAAATGCATAGAAAGGCTAAAACGCAATTTTACCCATATAGCATGAGCATGTCATGTGCTTGAGGCTCTGGCGGGGACGTTTCTGTAGATTTGAGAACTCTAGGGACTCTTTGTGTAATTTTTCCAATATAAAATTATTTTATTCTCACAAGCCCCTTAGGTCTTCTTCTTCGTTCTTGCAAAAGGGGCAAGGGGCAGTGCTGCCACCTCTCTTTCTTCAACAACAAGCGGCGGGCAAGGGGGCAGAGTGGCGGCACCTTGCCACCAACAGAGCGGCGCAGGGGCAGCTGGAGGTCGGTTGCACAGGAGGAGGGGCCGACGGGTGAGCGCGGTTGACTGGCGCTTGGAGGGCGGCGAGCGGGAAGTGGTCGGCTGGCGTTGGCGAGCGGAGGTCGGCCACCGCCATTCTTCCTTACCCTCACGCGCGGGCGGCGCGAGGGAGAGGCGTGGGCAGTTGGCGTTGGCGACAGAGTCGGCATCGAGCGGCTGCTACAGGCGCGGGGGAGTACGCTAGGCGATGGAGGATGCGGCGGGGCGCGGGAGGTGCCGGCGATGGAGCGGCCTGGGCTGCGCGGGGGCACAGCCGCAGGAGGCGGTTGGGGGCGGTGAAGCAGCTGCGCCGCCCTTGCGCGGAGGCTGAAGGAAGAGGTGGCCGGCGGCGTGTTGGCGGGTGCTGGACGGCTTCAGGCGAAGTGCGGGCGGCGGGGGTTGGAGGCCCTGCCGCTAGCACGTGATTTTTTTTTTGTTTCTTTTTTTTTATTTTTTTTGTAATTTTATTTTGTATGTAAACAGGAAAGAAAGGAAAAACTTTTTTTTTGTAAATCCGAAAAATAAGAAAAGAAAGGGATAAGAAATTCTTTTTTTTTATTTTTGTTTTTTTGTTTTTTTATTTTTTATATTATCCTGCAAAACAAACGTTAGAGAGCAACAAAAAACAATTTTTTTATTTATTTACACATAGGAATATGAACGGGGATTCGGCGAAAATGGAAGAATGAATCCGATTCTCCGGCCACCGTACGCGGCCGGAGTTGAGAGATCGTGTACGGTAGAAATAGAACGTAGAGAGAACGAGAAAATGAGATGAAAATTCGAGTCGGTGGCGGAATAAATCATGACGAAATTTTTTTAGATCTAGAGAAAAAAAATGACGAGATGAAAATGTGACAAAATAAAATACGATTCATCTAAGATAAAATGCGAAGAAAAATTTGGATCTCACCTTAGGAGTGGAAAATGGACCGTGATCGCCTCGACAAGGCCGACTCGCTGTCAGCGGACGGCTTGGAGGCTAGGCAACTTCCTTGACGAAATTTCTCTCGGAGATCGGGCTCATCTCTCTAAAGATTGATCAAGTTGGAATGAAGGAGAAGGAGCCATACAAATAGAAAAAAGAGACGAAATTTGATTTTTGATTTTTTTGGATAAAGGGAGATGAAAATTGAAGTGAAATTTTGAAAAAGAGAATTGAAAATTAAAAATGATTTTTTGAAAAAGAGAGATGAAAAATGAATTTTTGAATTTTTTGGTGGAAGGGAGATTAAATTTGAAATGAAGATAAAAGAGAAAATAAAACAATTTAAAAATTATCTAATTTTTTGAATTTTCATCACTTTATTGAATTGAATTAAAAAATGTTATTTTTTTATTTTTTTATGAAGGTTAATTAAAAATAGCAACTATATACATATAATACATACATATGTGACACTATATACAAGGATAAATTACGAAATTAGCCCTTTTTGTGTTTTATGAATTAATTATTTTTTTATTTTTATTTTTATTAAAAAAATCAGTGGAATTAATTTACAATATATACAAATACAATATGCACAAAATACATGGGAAAATTGCACAAACCACCCCAGAAAACTGACTTTTCAATCGTAACTCCAAAAATTATGAAAATATAGCCATTTTAAAGATAATTTAATTTCGAGTCCAATGGAACTGAGATTGATTCAATTTGAGCTCATATGGAGTCGGAATTGGTCTTTCAATTAGTGCTTAGTGGTTTTTTCCAAGTATGGTTACTTTTATTCTGTACAAGATTTAATTGTGCAATCAATTTTACTAATTAGAACACATTTTTATTTACAACTTCGATTTTGAATGTTATTTGATTTGAAGTCAATTAAGGCACAAATAAATTAGTGTTAGTTTATACGGATATATACAAAATAAGTAAGAACATATTTTTTTGGAATTTCCGGTTAAGGACCCTATCTCTCCCTACTTTATTCCTGGTCGATTAGGTCAAGTCTTGACCTTCTCTCGGGGTTCGGGTCAGCCTGTATACAGGCTTCCCTTTTTTATTTTCTTTTCTTTATTTATTTTTTTATTTTCTTTATTTTTCCTTTCTTTCTTTATTTATTTATTTTAGGTTAAACGTAGTCAGAAATGTACAATATTTACACAGATGCAAGTTAGTAAGAATATGGAGTTAGTGTTATATGCAGGTGTTTTATAAGGGATTTTAAGCTAAAATAAATGAATAAAGATGACGAATCGCATATTCATCATCCCCCTATGCTTTACCTTTGCTAGTCCCTTAGCAAACACTTATTTGAAAGAATAAGTGAAAAGAAAAAGAAAAAGAAAAAGAAAGGAAAAATGAAGAAAGTAGGACAACATTGAGTATTAAACTTATCTTCATAAAATTGTAGTTTGGAGCTCTGTTGGACCTTTGGATTATTAGTGTGTCGGAACTTCGATGAGACTTAGAATTTTAAAAACGACAGCCTTCAAGTTCTACACATCATTGTCACAGTTTTGGCTCAGAAGTCATCTTAGATCAATCCTCTTCCTAAAGCACACCCTATGAACATTGAACAATCGACTCATGTGTGTGAAAGATTTTAGCTCTTCCCATCCAGAATGCAGGACTACCATGCAAGTCTCCTTTCTAGTAACTCATCCTCGGGGAATCAGGTATTTCCTTCTAAGGTCTGTCGTACTGTGTTCACAATCGAATTGGGGGTGAAGTTAGAAGAAGGAGAAAAGAACTGGAGCGTGGCCAGTGTAGTCACCTCTCCTTGTGAAGCTGGCCAGTGTAGCCGAGTCTCCACCAAGATCTGCAGGTTTTCTTGAAGCTTGGACCTTTTTGGTCAGATATTTATTTGGTAGTGGCTTCTTTGTACTTGGATTTTTGGTGGTTCTGCTTGGATCTTGTTGTGCCCCTACGGATATAGAATATTTTGCTTCCGTACATTTTTTGGGGTCTTAAAAAAAATTATGCCCAGCCGTCCATCCCTTTTCCGAAGCTTTATTTCAACCCGTACTCCGGTCTTTAGATTTCCACGCTGCCAGAAAAGAAACTCACACAGTCTTCCAACATCCCGTCTGAGTTGAGCTAAGTGCATAGTGCGAGAGTACAAATTGATTCCTTATTCCAGAGATATACCCAGAATGAAGAGACCAGGTTAGACAATAAGAGTCAAACGCTGCACATTGTCATGTGGAACTCAAAGAATTAAGTCAAGGACCTGAAGCTTCTAAAATCCTATTTCTCGATGAAGTTCCTCTGAGATTTAGGTGGATTAAGATCCAACTAAGCTCCATTCTTCAATTTTATTCCAGACATAGTTTAAATGTCAATACTATCCTGAAAAATGCACATGCAAATGCAAAATATGAACAATGCAGAGAGTGTTTTTTTTGGAAAGGAATGATGCACATGGGAAAAGAACACATTTTTTTAATAATTTTCTAATTTTTGAACTTTTTATGGATTTTTTGAGGAAAAAAATGCAGATGTGAAAGAAAGTTTTTTTTTTGAATTTTGCAAATTTTTATAGACTTTTGGTTTTGTAGTTTTTTTTAGAAAAGGATTAGTAAAATATATACAAGTATATACAAGATTTTTTTTGGTGTTTTTGTTTTTGTTTGTTTTTTTTGTTTTTTTTATTTTTTTGTTTTGATTTTTTTTACGCACAAGGATTTTACAAACTATACACATAACCCCCCAATTAAACGAATTTAAAAGTACGAGTTATGTCTAAAGTGTATATACAATATATACGACACCCCCCTATACTTAGCTCGAACTATGTCCTCATAGTGATCAGAGAGCGAAAAAGGAAGACATAACTCGTGCTAAGTATAGAAAAGTGAAAAGAGAAGATAACAAGAAGAGAAGATGGTAATCCCCCCCTATACTTAGGATCAAGTAATCCTAAGTATAGTGGAGTATACAAAAGGGGAAAACCGATGATGAGAATGTATAGACTCAAAAATAAAAAAGACATGATATGAACAACATCACCCCCTATACTTAGGGTAGAGTATCTCTAAGTATAGGCAACAACAAGAGTGATGAACAGGACGAATATGAGCAACACAAATCATTCACCCCCCTATACTTAGGATAAAGAACATCCTAAGTATAGCAAATATACACACACGGAAAAGGGGTGAATGACAAAACGGGAGAAGACGGAGTAAAACGAAAGGATATACAAGAGGAGTGGATGATCATGTATCAGACGCAGAAGATGGAATCAAAAGATCATCATCTGATACCACGGATATCGAATCAACAACGGACAGGAATGTATCATGATCTAGATATGGCTTCAGCAACTGTCCGTTCACAACAAATGGCTGTGCGTCAGATGACAACCCAGATATGACAATACTCCCATTGTCACGCACAGCTCTCACGATGAACGGTCCCGACCACTTGCTTTTAAATTTTCCTGGAAACAATTTAAACTTAGCATCGAATAACCAAACTTTCTGATCAGGGAAGAAGGTCTTTCTTCGAATGTTTTTATCATGCCAGCGCTTGACTTTCTCCTTATACATGAGTGAGTTATCATATGCAAAGTCTCGAAATTCTAGTAATTTTTTCAAATCCAACTTCCCGTTCTTTCCTCCCTTCCCATAATCTAAATTGCATACACGGAGTGCCCATAAAGATTTGTGAATTAATTCCACTAGCAGGTGGCAAGGCTTTCCATATACCAATCTGTAGGGAGACATTCCTAAAGGAGATTTGTACGCCGTCCGATAAGCCCATAGAACTGAATCAAGCATCTGGGACCAGTTCTTTCTATCTGGACGTACAAGTTTCTGCAATATTGTCTTGATCTCCCTATTTGAAATTTCTGCCAAGCCATTAGTCTGAGGGTGGTAAGGAGACGCAACTCTGTGCTCAATGGCGTACTCCTTCACAAGCTTCTTTACTTATCTATTAATGAAATGGGTTACCCCATCTGAAATCAGTATTTTAGGTATACCGAACCGCGTGATAATATGGTTCTTGAGAAAGGAACACACAGTACGACTATCTGCGGCTCGGGTGGGGATAACTTCCACCCATCGACTAACATAATCCACGACGAGCAGGATGTACTGAAATCCCTGACTGACAGGAAATGGGCCCATGAAGTATATACCCAAAGCATCAAAAACATCAGATATCTGTATGTATCTTAGGGGCATGGTATCTTTGGAACCAACAGTTCCTCCCATTTTCTGACAATCTGTACAACCTCGAACATACTCTGTAGCATCCTTAAACAATGTTGGCCACCATATGCCACTCTGTAAAACCTTTGCTGCCGTGCGTTTCCCCGAATGATGCCCACCAGATTCTAGTTTGTGACAGTACTCAAGTACACTGGTGTGTTCCTCCTGAGGAATGCACCTTCTCCAGATACAATCCGTGCCCTCTCGAAATAGGTATGGATCCTCCCACTGGTAATAATGAATCTATGACAAAAATTTGTCTACCTTGTACTTCGGCCAATCTTGTGGAACTTTCTTGGAGACAAGATAGTTCACAATATCAGCATACCATGGGAGTGGTCCACAGACAAAATGGTCTCATCTGGAAAGGTTTCGGAAATAGGAATCATGTTCTGCTCAAAGGTCTCTATGTCTGTGATACGGGAAAGGTGATCTGCCACAACGTTTTTCACTCCAGGTTTATCTCTAATCTCTAAGTCAAATTCCTGTAGAAGAAGGATCCATTTGATAAGGCATGGTTTGGCATCCTTCTTTGCCTGTAAGTATCGTATGGCTGTGTGATCCGTGTACACAATAACGTGTGAACCGATGAGGTATGATCTGAACTTTTCTAGCCCAAACACAACTGCTAACATCTCCTTCTCTTTAAATGTATAATTTTGTTGTGCTTCATCTAGAGTCTTGCTAGCATAGTGTATAGGAAATGGTATCCCGTCCCTTCTCTGTCCTAAAACCGCTCCAACTGCGAAGTCTGATGCATCCGTCATGATCTCAAAAGGAAGAGACCAATCAGGTGGCTGTAAGACAGGAGTACTAGTGACCATTTCTTTCATTTGATTGAATGCAAGGAGAATTTTCTCATCGACAACAAAATCAATCTCCTTACACAGAAGCTCAGTCAAAGGTCTGGCGATTTTGCTGAAGTCCTTTATGAATCGCCTATAGAATCCTACATGTCCCAAAAATGACCTTAGCTGTTTCAAATTCTGTGGTGGCTCTAACTTGGAAATCACCTCAATCTTAGCCGGGTCAACCTCCATACCCTGTTTGGAGATGACATGGCCCAATACAATCCCATTAGTCACCATAAAGTGACTCTTCTCCCATGAGAGCACTAGGTTTACCTCACAGCAACGTTGAAGAACTCGGTCTAAATGAGCAAGACATGTGTCAAAAGTATCCCCATAGACCGAGAAATCGTCCATGAAGACTTCAAGGAAATTACCCACCATGTCGGCAAAAACGGACAACATACACCTTTGAAATGTAGAGGGGGCATTACACAATCCAAAGGGCATCCGTCTAAAGGCGTAAGTGCCAAACGGACAAGTGAAAGTAGTTTTCTCTTGATCCTCAGGAGCGATAGCAACTTGGTTGTATCCCGAGTACCCATCCAAGAAGCAAAAGAACTCTTTCCCTGCCAACCTCTCAATAATCTGATCAATAAAGGGCAGTGGAAAGTGTTCCTTCTTGGTAGCTGAGTTCAGACGTCGGTAATCTACACCGACACGCCATGAAGTAGGTACCCGGGTCAGAATCTCCTCACCGCGGTCATTCTTCACGATCGTAATCCCAGATTCCTTTGGGACCACATGTAAAGGGCTGACCCATTTGGAATCCGAAATGGGATATATAAAGCCAGCATCACACCATTTCTTGATCTCCTTCATGACAACCTCCCTTAGATTTGGATTTAGACGGCGCTGACATTCACGGGAGGGTTTACAGTCATCCTCTAGGTAGATATGATGCGAGCACAACGCTGGATTGATCCCACGGAGATCCGAGATATTCCATTCTATGGCCTTGTGATTTCTCTCAAGAACCTCTAGCACGCGAGATTCTTGTTCAACGGTCAACTGCGAGCTGAGGATGACAAGAAACATTTGGGGGGGGACCCACAAGGAAGGCATATTTCAACGTTGATGGTAAAACCTTGAGCTCAGGTGGGGTCTGAATCGGCTCTTTGATAACCTCTGCTACTGTACTGGTAGACGGTATGTGATCTGTGCTCTGTATACTATCCACCTTGGCTATTGACGGCTCGGTAAATAGAATATCTGATAACTCTGTAAGGAATGATCTCTACTCAGCAAGGAATGGTTCATCAGGATGTTCAATACTCATATCAATGAATGGCTCAGATATCTCAGCAATAATCTCAGAAAGATGTCTCTCATCTGTGCAGAAATCAGGGAATTCAACAAATGGCTCAGATATCTGAATCTCAGAACTTTGCTCAAACTGCACATCAGTAACTGACTCAACTGGACCACCAAGGGAACTCATGTCGACTGTGCTTTCCAGAGAGTCCTTTTGGGAAAGGAACTCCTGGGTATCTATAAAGTCCGTGAAAAGATCTGTCTCTCTGAATTCAGCAAGAAAATCACAGTCATCTGTCTCTGATATCACTTTCTCTGTGTCATCTACTGCTGGTGAAGGTGATGGTCTAGGATCAGAGATCGTCTCAATTTTCACCTTGTCACTACGAGAGTGAAAGATGATCTCTCTAGTACCATAATCAACTGCTGCTTCGGCCGTTCGGAGGAACGGTCGACCTAGTATGATCGGGGTATGGAGTAACGGTGCAGGTGTGTCCATGTCCATGACAACAAAATCAACAGGGAATTTTATTCCCTGCACCTTTACAATAACGTCCTCTAAAATACATCTTGGCTTCTTAATCGATCTATCATCAAACTGAAGGATCATTCTGGTTATTTTAATAGGTCCTAACTGGAATTCAGTTAATAAAGAGGAAGGCTTGAAATTAATAGAGGAACCGCTATCGAGAAGAGTACGATCAAATTCTTGATCAAAGATATGGCAACGAATGTGAGGTGCTCCCTTGTCTTTCTTTTTAGGCGGAAGGTTACTGATGGCATGAACTGTGGCCATGGTCAGGATGTGTTTCTCTATTTCCTTTCGTCTGTTCTTCCTTAGTTGACGCTTTTGGGTACATGCCTCTTTCATTCCCTTTTTTACTGTAGGCATGTATTCCATGGCCTTAAGGAGTGGCATCTTTAAAAAGATGTTCTGTAAGATCTCAACTACTCCGGGATCAGATAGTGCTGTTTTTAGTTTTTGAATTTTTTTAGCTTTGAGAGCAGAAGGAAATGGCACAGAATCAGAATAAATATGCAAACGTTCATTTCCATTATTCAAAGTGGAATCATCATGTACAAGAGGACAACTAGAATCAGACTGTATAGTGTTGTCCAATCTAGGTGAAGGAAAAACAGAGTCTAAAACAGAACGGGATGTTGCTGCTGGTGAAGAGGAAGAATCTGCGACTGGTATATTCTCCCTTGCTGAAGGTGATATGCATCTGCCTGGTGACGGTGGTGGTGAAGGCGGTGAAACTCCAGATGTGGGTGCTGCTATACTGGGCCTCTCTACTGTTGGTGCAGGAGATGATGTAGAAGATGATGCTCTCTCAGTGGATCGATCTCCCAACCCCAACTGCTGCGTAGGCGGCTGCAAACTCCTACCGCTCCTGAGATGAATGGCGTCAGATAAACATGTAAAATCAAGGGACATACCTGTCTCAGGGGTGGGTGGGCCATTGGCTACATGTTCCTTACGTCTGAAGTTGTTGGGGTTGGCTTCAACCTGTGCTGGAATCAGTGTCTTGGTGGTGGTCAGGTCATCAATCCGCTGAGTCAGTTCATTCATGTTCTTCATAAGCAGTGTAAGCTGGTCCAGTGCTGGATTGGCTGAAGGGGCCTCAAGTTGCTCATTGACTGGCTGTCGCTGAGGCTGATAGTACGGAGGCTGCTGGTACCCATACAGATTCTGATAATAAGGAGGAGGAGGGGGGAATGTTGTCCACAATATGCAGCCTGCTGCTGGTTAGGGTGAGGGAAATACATAGGCTGCTGCTGAGGTTGGCCTTGTCTCCAGTTTTGGAACTGAGGTGGAGACTGATGCTGAGGCTGGAACTGCTGGTGCTGATACTGCTGCTGTCTGCCTCCCTGAAATTGGTGGGTGGGTCTCTGACCCTGTTGTGAACCCAACTGGCCTTGCCCTGACAGACGGGGCTGGTTTCGCTCACGGTCGAACCAGATGCCATTCACCTCCTGGATACAAGGTGGAGGTGGAGACTGCTGCTCTGGAATGTAGGAAACTTCTTGTTGATACGGAACTATCTGATGTGAATGCTGCTAAACCTGATCAGGTGTCTGTACATAGTAGACATGCTGAACTGTGGATGGTCCTCCGCTACTCTGCTTGGTGGAAGAAGTCTGCTCCCTAGTAGAGGTGTTGGCTGATGCATTCGTACTGTGGACTGCGCTGATTGAACTGACAAGAAGTTCCAGATGCTTTGTTATCTCATCCAGCTTATCCAGGTTCTTTGTTCTCTGCTCAATCACATGAAGCTTATCAAGTTCCTGGGATCGCTTTTCAATAATGTCCACTTTGGATAGGTGGTTTCCAATGATGGCCAGGTCAGTGCTATCCACCTTATCCACTTCTTTTGTTGCCATCATGTTGACATCCTTGTGGGGTACTGCAGGGGTGGTGACGGGTTGCTTCTAAAAAGCACATGAAGAAGAAAGAGCTGCTGAACTTTCCGCCATCTCCTCGAAAATTTGGTACAGGACATCCTCGTCCTTATTGAAGTGACTTCCCCCACAAGCGGCATCTACTAGCTTCTGATTCTCAACGCTTAATCCCCCAAAGAAATTTTGTATCAGGCTGGTCTTTGGAATATCATGATGGGGGCATTTCTCCGTCAGATCTTTGACTCGTTCCCATGCCTCATGAATAGGCTCTTGGGGCATCTGGGAGAAATTAGCAATTAAGGATCGCATTTGGTTGAGTCGTCCAAGTGGATAATACTTGTTCAGAAATGCAGACCTCAACTCTTCCCAAGTGGTGACAACCTTACCCAAGTGATTTAGCCAATACAATGCTTTGCCCATCAGACTGAATGGAAAGGCGGTCATCTGTACTACCTCTAATGGGACATTCGGGTAGTGTACTCTTCCACAAATGCGATCGAACTGCTAGAGGTGTATATAAGGTTCTTCACTATTGTTTCCATGGAATATTGGGAGAAGAGGCAAAAAGTAGGCTTAAGCTCAAAATGCCCATGAACCGTAGGGATTTGTATCCACGAATTTGTTTGTCCTGCCCCTGGATTATAAGCATCTTTTAGTGTAGGCTTAGGTTCTGTATGAGGTTCTTCTCCATTCCCACCTCCAAGGTTTCTGTTATCCCCCTCTCCTATCTTCTCTTTCCTGTCTCAGCTCGAGAATCATGTCTCTTAATGCGTTCTGAAAGTTAGTATGCTCTGCTATCTGGGCTTGAATCGTTTGAATGGAGGCTAACATGGTGCTGTTGATCTCGCTCTGATCCGGCATGGTTCCCTTTCCCTTCGGTGGCATTAAGCGTTCAATGTCTGACTCTGAAAATGTGCATGATACTTGATTAGTACTCAGAATTGATGGAGTCTCAGATATTAATTCGAGATTAAAGCCAATCTCAAAAAGTGGATTGATGGATGTTGTGAATGGTGAAGTGGGAGAAGAGGAATATTCGTGAAGTGAGTCTCCCCGAATAGAAGGTGAACGGCTCGGAGTGTAGAATGAGTTCACAGAGTTCGAACGTGAAATACTCCGGTCCGACATCTTCGAAATCAATAGGCAGGATGCGAGAACACGAGGGTCAATGCAAGAGTGAAAGTGAATGAAGGCGCAAATTGCGCAGAAGGATCTTTACTGCTAGCAAGTAAACACAATACAAACCCCCAAATTCACCAACTCAACTCAATGTGAAGATCGTGAAGGTTCGGTCAATTATCTTGTCTATTTTAGAGTTTGGTGACAATATAATCTATCAGAGTGTTTAAAGCGAGCTGTTAGGAACCCAATGCTCTCAGGAGATTGGCCTAATCTCAAATTAGATCTTTCTTAGCCAGTATGAATTGCGGACCGTTTACCGGCTACCCGATCAATTCAATCTGTTAAGGACGTCACGGGCCGCTTTACCGGCTACCGGAGAGATCCTCACTGGAGAACGACTAACCCAAGATAGTAGTCTGAAAAGAGTTCGGGTGTGGCTCTATCCTAGTGTGCGGGTCGCTCTCTCGCTCAAGCAAACCAAACAATGAGGGGGTTACTCTCCCCAAAACAATATTTTTCCTTGTATATTTTAGGGTCGAGTTTTCTTTAACAGTCCCGATTTTAGCAATTATCACTTGGTTAAAAATATTTTCAATGAGTCGCCTACCGAGTGTCCAATTTCCTTTTTAATTTATGTGAGTGAAAACAAGGAAGGAGATCGGAAATACCAATGCGCGATTAAAAACAATGATGCATGCAAGGGTTAGAGATGCGTACCTTGTCGCCAGCACTCTACATGCAAGTGATCCGCGCAGAATTTAAATACAGAAAATAAACTAACCTATATGCAAATGCAAGTGAACCGTCCTAGATGATAACTTCTATTAACGGGCAAGAACAAGTTAATTTGACTAAGTCCAAATTACGCTCTACTCTATAGGTACAGAAATGTCTTGTTTAGGGTGTTTGGACCTAATTAATTACCTGGCTCAAGCATTAATTAAAGCAATCAATTGGTGGCTTTCGAAATCCGTGGGAAACAAAGAAAAATAAAGGCGATGAAAACAAAATCGGTGAGGTCCCCCAAGTGCACCGGCACTTGGCGAATTAGACCCCGCAACAAATGAATGTCCTGTTACAAAGTTCAAATGGAAAAGAAACTCTCTCTCTCTCTCTTTCTTTTAAAATTTTTTTTGTCTCATTCACTTCTTCTTCTCCTCTTCTCACGCTATCCAGCAGCTTGGTGAAGAATGAAGCCGCCTCCACGTTGCTTGGGTGCTTTGGCTCTCCTAAGATTGCCTCCTTCGCTCCGCGGGCCCTTGCAAGAAAAAAAGAAGAAAATGTGTAAGAAATACAATTATCAAATATGAGAAAAAAATGAAACGAAATGAATGCGGTGATATGAACAATGAAGTGAATGGCAAAAATGTAAACAGATATTTACAACCAAGAATAACAGGTCAAAAGAGAAACCTAACTACCCTCGCCGTGCCTCCCCGGCAACGGCGCCATTTTGTTGAGACGCGAATTCTCGAGGGCTTTTGAATTTTTTTATTCCCCGGCAACGATGCCATTTTGTTGAACGCAAGGAATTTATTATCGGAGGTTGGAAAATTATTAATGATGAAAAAATATTGTCAATGGTCGTTGTTTTTATCCCCAAAACCTGCGTCAACAAAAAATATTTTTTTTAAAATTTTTGCTACTTATTAACCTGTATAGCGGACAGCGTCGAACTCAGGGAGGTTACGATTCCCGAGGGTTATTCAATTAATCAGAAACTAATTAAAAGAAAACAAGAATCTCAAAGGACAACTATCCTTGGTTTTTGTGATTTTTTTATCTTTTATTTTTTTAATTTTTATATTTCTAATTTTTTTAATTTTCTGATTTTCAGATTTTTAGTGATTTTGATTTTGCAACTTTTTTTAATTTTCAAAAACGACACGAAGCAATGATTCCAAGGATCAACACTACACACACCAACTCTTTTTGTTGTTTTTCAATTATACCAAAAATGCTCAGAAAAATCCAAAGAAAATATTTTTGAGTTTTCAAAGTTTTAAAATATTTTTGAGAATTTTTGTAGATTTTTTAGATGTTTTTGTATTTTTCTAAAAATCAAACAGTGAGAAAATAAAAAAATGTGCACAGCCTGGAGTATTTTGCAAATTAAAAATGTTTTAAGCATTCAAAACTCCTGGCAACTAATTTTAAGACAAACTAGAAGTAATTATCTCAAAATAGGAACTGAAATCATAATTTTTGGATTTTTGTAGAAATTTTTATGATTTTTAGAAGATTTTTGATATTTTTCAATTTTTTTGGGTTTTATAATTAATTAATGCGTGAAAATTGGTCAGAAATTAAAAGACAATGAAATCAAACTACCCTACTTTTTTTGGAATTATTGGAGCTGTTTTCAAATTTTTATGAATTTTGGAATTTCAAGCAAGGAAAAATGACATGTTTTTGATTTTTTAATAATAATAAATAAAATCAAAATGCAATGAAAAATTTATGCTAGATGAATATGAACATCAGGAACATAGCACAATTTTTGCAAAATTTTTGGATCACAACTAACATTTATTTCCATGAAAAGACCGAGCAAATTATAGTTCTGCAGTTCAGGGACTAAAATGTAAATACTGAGAAAGATTTGGACTGAAATGTAAAGTTCAAAGTTGTTGCCTCAAATAAATAATAAAAATGCATAGAATGGCTAAAACGCAATTTTACCCATATAGCATGAGCATGTCATGTGCTTGAGGCTCTGGCGGGAACGTTTCTGTAGATTTGAGAACTCCAGGGACTCTTTGTGTAATTTTTCCAATATAAAATTATTTTATTCTCACAAGCCCCTTAGGTCTTCTTCTTCGTTCTTGCAAAAGGGGCAAGGGACAGTGCCGCCGCCTCTCTTTCTTCAACAACAAGCGGCAGGCAAGGGGGCGGAGTGGCGGCGCCTTGCCACCGCCAAGAGCGGCGCGGGGGCGGCTGGAGGTCGGTTGCACAGGAGGAGGCACCGACGGGTGAGCACGGTTGACTGGCGCTTGGAGGGCGGCGAGCGGGAAGTGGTCGGCTGGCGTTGGCGAACGGAGGTCGGCCGCCGCCTTTCTTCCTTACCCTCACGCGCGGGCGGCGCGAGGGAGAGGCGCGGGCGGCTGGCGTTGGCGACGGAGTCGGCGTCGAGCGGCTGCTACAGGCGCGGGGGCGCGCGCTAGGCGATGGAGGATGCGGCGGGGCGCGGGAGGTGCCGGCAATGGAGCGGCCTGGGCCGCACGGGGGCACAGCCGCAGGAGGCGGTTGGGGGCGGTGAAGCGGCTGCGCGCCCTTGCGCGGAGGCTGAAGGAAGAGGTGGCCGGCGGCGCGTTGGCGGGTGCTGGACGGCTTCAGGCGAAGTGCGGGCGGCGGGGGTTGGAGGCCCTGCCGCCAGCACGTGATTTTTTTTTTGTTTCTTTTTTTTTGTAATTTTATTTTGTATGTAAACAGGAAAGAAAGGAAAAACTTTTTTTTATTTTTTTTATTTTTTGTAAATCCGAAAAATAAGAAAAGAAAGGGATAAGAAATTCTTTTTTTTATTTTTGTTTTTTTACTTTTTATTTTTTTAATTTTTTATATTATCCTGCAAAACAAACGTTAGAGAGCAACAAAAAAAAACAAATTTTTTTTATTTATTTACACATAGGAATATGAACGGGGATTCGGCGAAAATGGAAGAATGAATCCGATTCTCCGGCCACCGTACGCGGCCGGAGTTGAGAGATCGTGTACGGTAGAAATAGAACGTGGAGAGAACGAGAAAATGAGATGAAAATTCAAGTCGGTGGCGGAATAAATCGTGACGAAATTTTTTAGATCTAGAGAAATGAAATGACGAGATGAAAATGTGACAAAATAAAATACGATTCAACTAAGATAAAATGCGAAGAAAAATTTGGATCTCACCTTAGGAGTGGAAAATGGACCGTGATCGCCTCGACAAGGCCGACTCGCTGTCTCTGGGCGGCTTGGAGGCTAGACAACTTCCTCGATGAAATTTCTCTTAGAGATCGGGCTCCTCTCTCTAAAGATTGATCAAGTTGGAATGAAGGAGAAGGAGCCATATAAATAGAAAATAGAGACGAAATTTGATTTTTGATTTTTTTTGGATAAAGGGAGATGAAAATTGAAGTGAAATTTTGAAAAAGAGAATTGAAAATTAAAAATGAATTTTTGAAAAAGAGAGATGAAAAATGAATTTTTGAATTTTTTGGTGGAAGGGAGATGAAATTTGAAATAAAACAATTTAAAAATTATCTAATTTTTTGAATTTTCGTCACTTTATTGAACTGAATTAAAAAATGTTGTTTTTTTTATGAAGGTTAATTAAAAATAGCAACTATATACATATAATACATACATATGTGACACTATATACAAGGATAAATGATGAAATTAGCCCTTTTTTGTGTTTTAGGAATTAATTATTTTTTTATTTTTATTAAAAAAATCATTGGAATTAATTTACAATATATACAAATACAATATGCACAAAATACATGGGAAAATTGCACAAACCACCCCAGAAAACTGACTTTTCAATCGTAACTCCAAAAATAATGAAAATACAGCCATTTTAAAGATAATTTAATTTCGAGTCCAATGGAACTGAGATTGATTCAATTTGAGCTCATATGGAGCTGTAATTGGTCTTTCAATTAGTACTTAGTTGTTTTTTCCAAGTATGGTTACTTTTATTCTGTACAAGATTTAATTGTGCAATCAATTTTACTAATTAGAACACATTTTTATTTACAACTTTGATTTTGAATGTTATTTGATTTGAAGTCAATTAAGCCACAAATAAATTAGTGTTAGTTTATACAGATATATAAAAAATAAGTAAGAACATATTTTTTTGGATTTTCTGGTTAAGGACCCTATCTCCCCCTACTTTATTCCTGATCGATCAGGTCAAGTCTTGACCTTCTCTCGGGGTTCGGGTCAGCCTGTATACAGTCTTCCCTTTTTTATTTTATTTTCTTTATTTATTTTATATTTTCTTTATTTTTCCTTTATTTATTTATTTATTTTAGGTTAAAATTAGTCAGAAATGTACAATATTTACACAGATGCAAGTTCGTAAGAATATGGAGTTAGTGTTATATGCAGGTGTTTTATAAGGGATTTTAAGCTAAAATAAATAAATAAAGATGAGGAATCGCAGATTCATCATCAGGTCACCAACCTATTGATTTGTCAAATGTGCACACTCAAACATATATATGTATATCTGTCTCCGATCAAAGGATGTGTGCCTAGTCGTTATAGTTACGATTCAAGTCTTAGTTTATCTCGACCTCATCAAGTAAACTCTTCGACTAGATTTTTCTAACACTTCCAAATTTCGATTCCTATGCAGGGGACCTACATCAAGAAGTCGATCAAAAAACATTCTTTAGAAAAAGATTGCCATCTCTTTCTCAGATTATAGATCTTTATTTAGTATCACATGTTAAGTCAGTTGTGTCCTCCCAACTGCATGGTATTCAATATGGCTATGGTACATAACCCTAATTGTATAAGTGACCTTAATATAAAGTACATTTATAACCATTCAATTCAGATGTACATGATAAAATAATAACTTTTATTGCATTAGTGGATCACCAAGGGCTTACAAGTCAAAAACTCTCCCACTAGCCTTTAGAGCCATTCATGTACTACTCTTGTCCCCGTATTAATTACATACTGGTCAAAGACCTTTTAGGTCAACAGCTTGATTAGTGGATCATCAATGTTATGGGCGGAGGCAACCTTGGTGATCATGATATCACCTTGCTTCTGGATCTCTCATATGATGTGATATTTTCTCTATATGTGCTTGCTTCTTTGATGCCATCGGGGCACATGTGTTATCGTGGAGTAATGGGATGTGAGATTCTGATGAGGAAACTACGCCAAGTTCTAGGATGAATTTGCACAACCACACAACCTCTTTCGTAGCATCCGATGCGACTATACATTCTACTTCAGTTGTTGAGCTAGCTGTGGTGTCCTGCTTCTTGCTTCTCAAGCTCACATCACCACCATTCAATATGAATAAGAACCTTGAGGTTGACTTTCTATTACCACAAATGATTCGAAATCTGAATCAGTGCATCCTAAGATTTGGAGATCATTATCTCCATAAATCAAGACATAGTCTTGAGTTCTTCTTAGGTACTTGAAGATGCTCTTCACTGCAATCTAATGTTTCTCTCCATAGCATGATTTGTAGCGGCTTATCACTCCTATTGCATGACAGATGTATGGCCTTGTACCCATCATGGCATACATCAAGATTCCTACAACCAATGTATAAGGACATCTGGCCATGCCTTTCTTTTCCTTAATGGCTTGAGGATCCATCCCTTTAGATAGGTGAGTACCATGTTTTAACGGAAGGAAGCCTTTATTGGAATTATCTATATTGACTCTTCCAAGATATTCTTGATATATCCCTGTTGTGGTAGTCCCAATATCCTCTTTCCTTTGTTTCTGAACAGTTTCATGCCCAATATATAAGGCTTTTCCAAGATCTTTCATCTCAAAGTATGGGACAAGCAGAGCTTAACATTAGTCATCATCCATGTATCATTCTCAATCATAAGGATGGCATCTACATAAAGTACAATGAATATGATGACACTCCTAATAAGCTTCTTATACACACATGATTCATCTGAATTTTGCACAAAATCATAATTCTGTGTGATTTCATTGAATCAGATGTTCCAACTACGAGAAGCATGTGTTGAGCCCATAGATGGATTTCTTTAGTTTGCACACTTTGCCTTCTTCAGCTATGAAGCCCTTGGGCTACTCCATATAGATATCCTATTCGAGGTATCTATTGAGAAATGTTGCCTTGACATCCATCTGCCAAGTGTCTTAGTCAAGGTGTGCAGCTATAACAAGCAATGTCTGGATGGATTTAAGCATGGCCACATGGGGGAATGTATCATCACAATCAATACCTTCCCCCTGTGTGTAACCCTTATCTTCAAGTCGTGCTTTGAAGGTCTTTACCTTCCCACCGGGTCCCTTCTTTCTCTTGAAGATTCATTTGCACCCAGTAGATTTGACCACTTTAGGTGGATCTTTGAGGGTCCATACACCATTCTTGTGCAGGGAGTCTATTTTAGACTTCATTGCTAGCATCCAACTATCCATGTCACAGTCGCCTAAAGCTTCATCAAATGAAGTTGGATCATCATCATACTCTTCGGATACGTAGAATCCGTACCTTTCATGTTGTCTTAGAAACCTACAAACTCTTTCTAAGAGGTACGATCATGTCATTTTCAATTATCTCTTCAATTTCTGGTATAGGAACTTTATCGGTCTTGCTAGACTCGATTAGTTCCTTAACTTCATTATTTTCTTAAATACTAAGGAATTCATCTTCCAGAAAATTGACTTCTCTAGAAACAAAAATCATTTGGATCTCAAGATCAAAAGTTGGTATTCGATACCATTCTTAACGTGTCTTATGAAGTAGCACTCTCTAGTTTTAAGATTCTAACGTTCTTTCATCCATGTTTTTAGCATAGATCAGACAACCCCAAATCTCAAGTGTCATACACTCAGCTTGGTACCATACCAAAGATCATGAGGGGTTTTAGGTACATATTTAGATGAAATCTCATTTAGGACATTGATGAACCC
The DNA here is from genome assembly GCA_037367405.1 of Ottelia alismoides. Lineage (NCBI taxonomy): Eukaryota > Viridiplantae > Streptophyta > Magnoliopsida > Alismatales > Hydrocharitaceae > Ottelia > Ottelia alismoides. The sequence goes on along the minus strand of JAZKJV010008071.1, from coordinate 422,187 downwards.
AAGAATCAAGCGGTCGTGTATTCCACACAAGGTAGGAACGCAATCGATGCGTTGATCGCTTAGAAATCTGGATTTAATAAACAATTAACCCACAAATAATATCAAACAATGAAAATCAAAGTGTGGAGTTAAAATTTATTATAACTCTACAAAATATGTGTATAGGGCAAGTAATGTAGAGTGTCGAACACAGGAAGCAAACATGTAGATCGAGGCAATCAAGCTCAAATGCGAATGTGATGTATTTGTCTATACAAGTGTTATTTCTTTTGGTTTTTTATTTTTTTACTTTTTATTTGATTTTTAAATATTCAAATGTTTTTTGCAGTTTTATATTTATAAATAATTATAGTAATAATAATATAAATAATAATGAGAGAGATGTATAGATATATAGATCTACTAAGAGAGAGATATAATTGAAAGAAATAGAGAAAATATTTTTGGATTTTTTAAAAAATAAGTCAAATAAATTCAAAATAACGATTCTAAAATATTTTTGGTATTTTAATTAATTTTACAAATGTTTTTAGAATTATTTTTTTAGAAAAGAGAAAGTAATAAAATAAAACGGGCAATTCTAGACTTGGAAAAATAAGGCAAATAGGACACTCAAAAAAAAATACTACCAATAATTCAAAATAAAGTCCTAAAATTATACCTATATTTTTCCTAGATAGAGAAGATTATATCAAAGAAAACAAGACTTTGTTTTGGGTTTTTGACCCTATTTCAATTTTTAGTGATTTTTGCAAGTTTTGAAGTGTTTTTTGGATTTTTGGACACTAGACCTAATATTACTGAATGCCTTTAGGATATGATATAGATATAGATGAGAGAAAGTACAGTATTTTTTGGTATTTTTCTGACAAGTAATGAATATATTAAAAATAAAAGACAACATGAAAATAGAATTGATATTTTCGATTTTTTTGACTACTCAAACAATAGGATAACCAAAAATCCCTGACTGTAGAACAAACTCAAGGGAACACGGACATATTTTTAGATTTTCAAATAGATAAAAAGGTGCTCCAGAAATAAATCAATCACTCAAAATATTGCAAAAAATCTACAGGATACAAACCACAATATCTTTCGATGAAATTTGAATACAAATCCGGCCCCACTAATTTCTACAACATTTCAAGAAATGAGCAAGTGATATCAAGTATTGAAAGAGCTATTAATAAAATACACCAAATCAGTATCTTGAGTTCAAAAATTCGCCATTAATAGTTCGTACATCAGAATATTTTGAAATTTGGATACGATGTAGATCTTTAAAGCAGCTTTCTAACAAAAAAATCTCGTATGAAATGAAATTCAGATGAATGATTTATGAGCATTTTAAGTGCAGGGGTACAACTGCAATAGTAAGTACGAAACTACAGTTCAAAATAGAGCTCAAAAAGTTTCTGAATTATTCAAAAAGCACAGGGGTATGGCTGCAAAACTTGCCACTTATCCACGTGGCATTCATAGGCTCTTGGAGGGCTGGGGACACACACGTAAAATGACAGAAGTGAAGGGGTGCGTGTACAAGATTTCTACCCCTTGGATGGAGGGCTGCGATTAGAAGGAGAGGGGCAGATCCAACGGTGGCTGCTATCCGCCCCTCCCTTCTTCTTCCTTTGGACAACAAAAACAAGAAGGTCAATCCGAGGGCCAATGGTGTATGACGGTGTGAAGATGCTTCGATGTACATGCGATTAGAAGAAGAGCTCAAGTATAAAACTCGACCAAGATGTTAGGTACAAAAAAATAGGGTATGAATGGATTTTCCTTCGAGTTGGTGAGGGAAGAAGGAGGTGCTCCGACCACCATATGTGATCGAAGATGGAGGGGGTTACGTGGGAGAATACATAGAATAGAGGAGGATGGCGGTGGTGAGATGTGAGCTGCATCGAGGAGGATGAATGAAAGTTGAATATGATGAATTGTTACACTACAACAAGAAGAAAAACTAAATCTAAAAGTTACCTCTACCGGCCGGGAAGCCAGGAAGGTGGAACCTTGACGGCAGCGATGGCCGGAGGTGGTGGAGACCGCTCTGAAACAACCTAACCACGCCTCCGAGGAGCGGGGGAACGTGTTGTCACCTTGCTCTACCTTGGAGCTCGAAGAAGGAGGGATAGATCTGGTCCAAGAGGGTTCCCAAAAAACAAATGTGAAGATAAGGTGTTCTATATGTGAGGTGGGCGGCTCCAAAGAACGAAGGAGATCAAGAGAATCGTTGATCCAATCCTCCAAGTAATCTATGGGCCTGTATGAGCGTACATCGAGGAGAAAAAGTCGTGAAGGAAGCTCAGCTATTGGGTGAAAGGATCGGCCTTGAAAAATCCAAGAAAACGGACAAAAACGAGTCTCTGATAGGAGTGGCAGGGGCTGGTTAGAGAGTTGATGAGGCGGCAAGAATATCGGTGTGTATCCAACGAATCGACAAATGAATCCTCGATCTAATGCTAGGGCGTGTATGAGGGTACTTTGAAGAGAAAATTTTGTGAAGGAAGCTTAGTGATTGGGTAAAAGAGGCGACCTCTAAAAATTCGAGAAAATTGGTGAAAACTAATGTTCTGGCGCACATCAGAGGGGGAGGGTCAGACAACGTGATGAACATGCTCCAAAGATCGAAGAAAATAGGTTGAATCCATGATCCATTCCCCAATATATACCCTCGACGTCTAAGAGGGATATAACAGGAGAAAAAGTGAAGAAGACCGCATCGCGAAACGATGCAAGATGCGTCCTCTAAAAATCAGTGAAAACGGCCAAAAACGCAGTTTTAACACAGTGCAACCAGAAAAAGACTAGAGAAATTAATTCAAAAATCAATTAATAATACAAATCGCTTTTATTAATTTTTGGTTATAAAATAAAAAATATTTATTATTTTATAAAGTATTTTATTATGATTTTTATTTATTTTTTCGAGGTATAAGATTACAAGCTCCCTTTTACGGGCTACAAAGAGTATATTTATCTATATATTTTAATATTTTATTTTTATTTTGTATATTTAATTTTATTAATTTGGTTTATTATTTTATAAATTTACAACTTAATTTTATACACTCAAATACATTTTTTTATTTTTCTGATGTATTTTATACAATTTAAATAAATCGATGTATTTTTTACATAGGTATAGTTATAGGTAATTCATCTATGTATTATATACATGTATTTTATTTTTGTATTTTCTTTAGTGTTTTATTCTTGTTTTAATATACACATATATTATAAATAATATTTACAAAATTATAAAAACATAAAACTATGAAAATAAGGAATAATAAATAAAATGAATATTTTAATCGATATAAGTATACAATAGGGGTCCAAAACCTAACTTTCAAACCGTAACTCACACAAATATGAAACCACCTTCATTAAATAGCTTATTGAAAATTATATACAATTAAAGGTGATTTTGATACGTTTCGAGATTTTATTTGAGAGATACAGGTTTGGGAAGTTGGGATTTTGGAATTTTATTTAGATCATAACTTTTTATCTGTATATTATTTTTATGTGAAATCAATTTTGTATTTTTCTATATTTAATTATCTGTTACTTTTATGTACAAAGTTTCTTTATTTGAAGTATAAAAATTGGAACTAAATATAGGTCCCAAAAGTGAAGAATAAATGAATATATAAAAGGGTATTTTTATTGATTTTGGCCCTTATCTCCCCCTACTTTATGCCTTGTCGACCTATTCATCTAGATGTCTAGGTCTTGGGATTTTGGGTCATAAAATATTACAATATTTTATTCTTTTTCTTTTCTTTTCTTTTCTTTTCTTTTCTTTATTCTATAATTTTGGTATTAAAAATAGTATTTTATACAATATTTACACATAAATGCATGATTTCTAAAATGCAGGAATTAGGGTTTATTACATGTATTTACTAGGGGTTTTAAGGCCAAAATGATAGCATAAGATGATGAAATGGAGGTTCATCATCCCACTATACTTGCCTTTTCTAGTCCCTAGTAAACACTTATGTAATAAGCGTAGAAAAGAAAAACAAAGAAAAGAAAAAGAAGAAAAATGGATTTAATTTAATTATCAAACTTGTCTTCACAAAATCAAAGTTTGGAGCTCAAGTCTGACCTTTGAAATTTTATTGCGGGCGGAACCTTAGCGAGAACCGAATTTGAAATCCAACAGCCTTCTAGAATTCTAAAAATTTGCTCAAGTCTCCTCAATAGCCAGGTCAGAATACTTCAACTCATAAGCAAACTCTTATGACTATGAATCTGACTTGTACAGTGTAAGTGATGATGGCTCTCCCCAACTGAAATGACAAAGAGACTAACTTCTCCAATATGACAACCCAATGATTCCCCAATCCAATAACTCATTCCTTGAGGAGCGGGGTATTCCCTTCTAAGTTCAAGTGGCAATCAGTTCAAGAGGAGGGGGTGAAGAGAAGAATGGACGGTAGCCAGTGTTGCTACCTATCTTAGGATGCAAGACTAGTGTAGTCAAGTCATCCAGCTGCAGGCTCACATGATTTGACTTTGAAGTTCAAGCTTGCTTATTGACTATACAAATATATACACTCTGGCAGGCTTTTTTATTTTTGTATAGGCCTGTCCACTTTTTTTTGGAGTTTTTGCTTTTTGCTTTTTTTTTGAAATACTATATACAACAACATTTACATAGGGAGTTTTTCCTCTTGAGCCAGTAGACTATCCCTCTTTTGAAGCTTTATTGCAACCCACATTCTCCTGTCTTCAAAACTCATCATCACCAGGCGGGTTGGGGTGCACTTCCCTCCCTAGAGGAGGACAAATGTTTCTGCTTGTGTGTGTCTCATACTGGTAAATCCAACCCCCTCACCACTCCAACTGAGTTGAGCCAAGTGAAAGGTGAGGTGTCCAAGTTAGGTCATTATCGATAAGAGTCGTGTGTATGCTCCAAAAAACTCTACTTAGGCAGTCAAGAATCCATTGAACCAAGTCTCGTGATCCTTAAAGAATTGAGTCAACTAGACCTGAAGTACCTCAATTCCAGCTACTATAAGGTTCTTGTTATTAGGTGTATTTTAAGGTCCAACCAAGCTCCAATCTTCGGATTTTACTTAGACTTGTTCAACTATCAAACTCAAACCAAAAAATGCAAATCCTATGCAAATGCTATGCAGAATGCAGAAAATATTATTGTGATGCAATTTTCAAAGATTTTGAACTTTTTATGGATTTTTTTGAAAAATTGATGCATATGCATTTTTTTGGTATTTTCAAAAAGTTTTTTCAAATGTTTTTGGTATTTTAGTTTTGCGAATGTTTTTGGGATTTTTTGAAAACAAAAGATTTTGGCTAAAAACTAGGTACAAATATTTACACAGGGATGCATCTTATATTTACAAGAGGTAGATTTTAAGAATTTACAAAGGGTAAGTGATCAATTTTAAATATAATTGATTTTTGGTGTAATGTACATATTCCTCAAACTTATTTGAAAAAGATTTTTCAAACAATTTTGAAAACTATAGTCCAAAATAATTTTTACAAACAATTTTTACAAACATGTACACACAATTGAAAACATTTTGCAAAAGTTTTCCAAATAGTATATATGTATATATATATATATATTTCAAATATTTTTGCAACCATTTTCAAACAATTTGCAAATCATTTTTCAAATCTTTTTATTCCACACAAAGAAAATAAATTTTACAAAACAAAATAATTTACAAAGGTTGAAAACATGTAACAAAATATTTTCCAAATAGTTTTCAAAAGATTTTTCAAAAGGATTTTCAAACTATTTTTCAAACATTTTGCAAAAAACATTTTCACCTGATTTATTAATCAGTAAGTACAAAAAGAATTTGAGTAATAATCACATCTTTTTATTAATGTTTTTAATGAATTTTAATAGTATAATTAGCCATAATTATTAATAAAAATACGAAAGTACGAGTTATGGCTAAAGTATATACGCAGTATATATGACCCCCCTATACTTAGCTTGAGCAATGTCCTCATAGATCAGAGAGAAAAGAGAAGACATAACTCGCACTGAGTATAGAAAAGTCTAAAGACTAAATGAATAAGAAATGAATAAATAAACTAATGAGAAGCAAATTGTACCCAAGGTAGGGAGGGTCGAGGGTGGGAATGAACAGATCGAAGGTGCACACCCCCCCATACTTAGGACAAAGTACGTCCTAAGTATAGAAGACTGACAAAAAAGGGCGACACCGGTCGGAAGAATAAAGAAGAAGATAAGGAAAAGAAGAAAAGAAGAAAACAAGAAAAGAGAATAAACAGATCATAGATCAGTCCGTCTCCCCCTATAATTAGGGTAAAATACTCTGAGTATAAACAAGAAGAAGAGACAGAGGAGGGGATCATAGAATAGAACAACTCATTATGTGCACCCCCCTATACTTAGGACAAGGTGTATCCTAAGTATAGCAAAATCAGAAGATGACATGGTAGCAGACATAACGAACGAATGAATGAATGATATGGACATATGGATCTATACAGTGGAAGATGGAAGTGATAACCATGTATGAGATGCAGGTGATGTGAGTCAAAGAGCACATCTCATACCAGATGAATAGGGGCAACGTCATTGGTTGGCGGATCATGATCTAGATATAGTTTCATGCGCTGACCGTTAACTCGAAAGGTAGAGGAAGATGACAACTTGGATATATCAATATGCCATTATCATGTACCTTTGTGACCACATATGGACCTTTCCATTTACTCTGTAATTTCTCTGAAAATAATTTCAGCCTAGAATCAAACAACCATACACGCTGATTTGGCTTAAACTGTTTATGGCTGATATGAGAATCGTGCAGTATCTTCACTTTTTCCTTGTACTGTAGGCTACTCGAAAAGGATGTATCTCTCTGCTCCTCCAGGGCTACCAACTCTGCATTCCTCTGATCTCCTATATTCTCGGGATCCAATAATAACTCTGTAACTGCCCATAGTGACTTGTGCTTGATTTTCACTGGCAAATGACACGGCTTGCCATAGATGAGACGAAAGGGAGATGTCCCTAATGGTGTCTTGAAGGAAGTCCGGTAGGCCCACAATACCAAGTCCAAAAGCTGTGACCAATCCTTTCGGTCTGGGCAGACGACCTTCTATAAGATAGTCTTGATCTCCTTTTTCGATACTTCAGCACGACCATTAGTCTGAGGGTGATATGGAGTGGCAATACGATGGTCAATGCTAAACCCATCCGCAAGGGCCCTTACCTTGTCATTGATTAAGTGAGTCCCCCCGTCTGAAATCAGAACTCTAGGTACCTCGAACCGTGAAATGATATTTTCCTAAAAAATCGACACACATTCTTAGCATCTGTGGTTTGGACGGGGATGGCCTCAACCCAATGGCTCACATAATCCATAGCAAGCAGAATGTACTCAAATCCCTGACTCTTAGGAAAGGGGCCCATGAAATCAATGTCCCATTTGTCAAAAACCTCACAAAAGTGAATGGGCTACACGTGCATCATATCTCTCTGTCCGAAAGTACCCATCTTTTGACAGTCAGTACACCTCTTCACGAATTCGTCAGAATCCTTGAAGAGAGTAGGCCACCAAAGGCCGGATTGGAGCACCTTATGCGTTGTCCGTCTCCCAGAATGATGTCCTCCTGCCTCAAGCTTGTGGCAGTAGGTGAGGACGCTATGCCGCTCTTCTTGAGGAATATACCTTCCTCCAGATACTATCCCCTCCTTCATGATAAAGGATGGGATCCTCTCAATGGTATGACTTGGCCTTCGCAAGGAAGGTCTCAAGTCGCTGCCTGGGCCAACCTTGTGGAACCGTCTTGGCGACAAGATAGTTCAAAATGTCGGCGTACCATGGGAGTGAGGCAATAGCAAGGATCGTCTCATCTGGAAATGTCTCAGTAATAGGTGCAATGGCTCAGATTCCTCAAGGTTCTCTAATCGGGAGAGATGATCCGCCATCACATCTTAACTCTAGGTTTATCCTTAATCTCAATATAAAACTCCTGGAGCAGAAGGATCCATATGGTAATTCGAGCTTTGACATCCTTCTTTTCCATGAGGTATCGGATGGCGGTGTGGTCTGTAAAGATAGTCACTTTTGATACCAAAATATATGATCTGTATCTATCTAAAGCAAAGACTACAGCTAGCATCTCCTTCTCAGTCACAGTGTAATTCCGCTGAGCGGCATCCAAAGTCTGGCTAGCGTAGTGAATGGTATATGACAATCCATCCCTCCTCTATCCAAGCACAGCCCCTACGGCAAAATCAGAAGCCTCCGTCATGATCTCAAATGGGAGAGACCAATCGGGTAGCTGAAGGACATGAGCCTCAACAACTAGTTTCTTGAGAGTCTCAAATGACGCAAGATAATTATCATCTACAATGAACTCGGTGTCTTTTGTCAGCAAATCAGTGAGCGGTCAGGCAATACGACTGAAGTCCTGAATGAACCGTCGGCAGAAACCAACATGCCCCAAAAAAGATTGCAATTGTCGCAGATTGGACGGTGGATTGAGCTTTCTAATGATATCCACCTCGGCCGGATCAACCTCCATGCCTCTATTGGAGATGATATGACCAAGGATCGTCCCTTGAGTCACCATGAAGTGGCTCTTCTCCCAAGATAAGACAAGATTGATCTCAATGCACCGTTGAAGTATACGGTCTAGTGATAACCAGCCTAAGTGATCGGGGTAAAAGGTCTAAAAATGGTCGTTGCGACCTCGATCGAGTAGACTAAGTGTATCAAGAAAAATCGAACCGCGAAACTAATCAAACGTCAAACAAGGCAAAACAAGCGGTCCTAGCTATGATATTAACCTGGTATAGCTCCCAGGGTCGAACACAAGGAGCACGGGTTGGCCGTAGGCCTACGAAGTAGTAAAAATGAACTAAAATAAAATGAAGTGCTTTTTAGTGGTTTTTGTTAATTTTTATATTTTTTTGGATTTTTAAAAGATAAAGAAAATAAAGGAAAGTAAACTCAAGGCAACTTCAACAATTTATTAAACACACTAAAAACAATGCAAAAATTAAGGAAAAATGGTTTTTATGTTTTTTAGGTTTTTAAGTGTTTTTGGTTAATTTTTGATAATTTTCTGATGGGTAAATTATTTTCTAAAAATCAAACAGTGCTAAATAAAAGAGGTACTGTCCAGCAAGGCTTGAAACTCAAAAATAAAATATCTAAGAGTCTCACTAAGCCCTGGAGGTAATTTTCCTGTAATCTAGAAAGAATAAGGAAAATTTAGGCACCTTAATTATTGTTTTTGGATTTTTAATTTATTTATTATAATTTTTATGGGTTTTTAGGGGTTTTTCAATTTTTAAGGTCTTTAAGTGATGAAAAATAGCCAAACTCGGCTGGAAAATCAAACAGCAAGTAAACAACAATATCTAAATTTTTTAGAATTTTTGGAGATGTTTTTATATTTTTTTGGTATTTTTAAATCTAAACAGTAACTAAAAAGGCTGTTTTTGAATTTTTAAAAATACTAAATAAAAGTGAAAATGTTCTCAAAAATCATAGAAATTCCTACATCATGGCAGGAGCCATGTGTCGAAATTTCATTGGATTTGGAGATGATTTACTATTTTATTCAAAAATGTAAAGAGGGCACAATGCACAAGGACGAATGTGCAAATACCCGAGAATCTGGGGGCTCTGGTGCAAAATACCCAGCAAGTCACGCGCGTGGCGCGTGGCTGGGGCACACAGGGACCAAATGGTAATAAAAACCAAGTCTTAGGGCCTTTTGATAACTCGTATCAAAAGCCCAGGGACTCGGTTGCAAAAAGCCCACTAAAATTCGCACATGTGTAAAAAAAAACACTCACAGGGGCATAACTGCAATTAAAGCTAAGCACAAGGTCCATACTGCAAATAACCCTACGTAAATAAAGTTCTAAAAATATTTACAGGACTGGAAATGAAATGACAAACTAAGAGGGGGCCCTAAGATATTTACCCCTTTATTGGTCGACGGCCAGATGCGCGCCACGTGGTGGATGGACGGTCAGGATGGGCGGCGCTCTCCTTCTCTTCTTCTCTTGGGCTCGATCGACGGTACGAGGGAGGCCACGTGGACGATCTGAGGGCTGGCAGTGCAGGTGCCTCTCTCCTCGGGTACTAACGGTCCAGATGAGGTCCTCTGGATGATCAACGGTCGCGGCTCCTCGAAAGATGGACGGCTGATATTAGAACTGGAGCTGAGGCTTCATCGGACGGCTCTGGAGGATGGTGAAAGAACTCGACGCCGGCGAACTTCGCCGGCCTCCTGCGTGAGCTACACTCCTCCTCAGCTGCTTCTGGATGTCGGAACAGGTTCCCGGTGCAGCCCCGCAGCTGATGGTGTTGGCCGATGGCCCAGCCGAGCCCTGGAGGGGCTCCGGCGAGGCTGGCGGCGCGAAGCTCCGGTCTGGGATGTAAGAGGGCTCAGACACCCCCCTTTGGACCTGCAAAGCAACCAGAAAGCTTCGCGGGTCGAGGGCAAAGTGCCTCGACCCAAAGAAGCGGGGTGAAGGTGGCTGGTGGGTCGGGGCGAAGGAGCTCGGACGAGCGGAAGACGGTGGAGCTCGACTCCCAGCTCCGGGGCGAGCTGGGTTGAACGAGTGGGCGTAGAACGTGCGTGAGGAGATGGGGGAGGTGATGGGGTGCTCCGATGATCGAGATATGAAGCGAGACGGTCGGAATCAAAGGAACACGGCGAACGGTCGATTTGGGCGAAATCCAAAATTACACTAAATGGGTAGAAACTAAGGTCACCTGGGTGATGCTGTAGACTGGGCTAGAGCTCAGCTAGCTCCTGGTCCTCGCCTCAAGGGTCGTCAACTCCCGAGGCTCGAGCTCCGGGTGGTCGTCGGAGCACGGCTGCAAGAAGCGGCCGGATCGATGGTCGAACACCTCCTCCTCGCTGCGACACCGGCAGGGGCAAGCTGTCACCTTGCTGGTCGCGATGGAGCTCACTGGAGAGAGAATGGGTAGCCAAAGATAGCGTGAGAGTGCGGCGGAGCTCCAACTTTATAGTGTTAGGGGTCCGGGAAGAATGGAGTCGGGCACGAAGATCGGCGCGCGGATCCCCATGCAAACCTCCGGGCGAGGATCTCGGGTGTGTGAAGGTGGATTAGGGCCCGGGGTTTGCGGATTTGGCATTCGGATCATATGAGGAAAGGATCGAGAAATCGGGTCGAAACCCAGATCCGCGCCTCTGGTGGTCCTGGGGGAGGTGTTGACCGGGGGTCAACAATCCCCCGTGGACCAATCAGAGGCCGCCAAGGCTGAGATTTTTACTTTATTTTTTTGGGCCTTTAAATGGCCGAATTTCCAAAAACTCAAAACATAAAAAATGTTTGTTTTAATTTTTTCTATTTTTTTGTGATTTTTAATAAATTTTTGGAAATTAAAATAAGGCATTTACAAATTAGCTATTCATAGGTATATATACACTATATTGATTTTTGATTTTTGATTTTTGATTTTTAATTAATTATTTTTGTACATTTTTATTCCCATTTTATATTTTATTTATTTATAAGATAAAATGAGGAATAAAAGGCTATTTTTATTTTATTTTTATTGTTTATATACATAGGGGAAATAATTATTTATGCACAATTATATACATGGTATATATACAATATATTTTTGTATTTTAATTTTGTAATTTTTATTTGATTTTTGTTTTGATTCTTTTTATTTATTTTATTTACAAAACATAAAAAGGAATATTTACAAAAAGATTTGAAAATAAATTAGGTTATTTACAAGGTGAAATAAAGTAAGGATGATGGACTATGTACATGGTGAAGGGTTCTTTTTGGTATTTTTGATTTTTAGATTTTTATCTTGTTTTTAATAGTTCCTAAATATATACAAAATATATACAAGTATATTTTTGGTTGAGGAAAATATTATTTTATTTATTTACATAAATATTTACACATGAGCCCCTATCTCCCTCTACTTGGCTTTTATGCGGTCAGGCCCATGCTGAGCCCTCCCTTGGGTTAGGTTGCTCAATATTTATTCTAAATATTTCCCTCTTTTTCTTTTTCTTCTTTATTCTTTTATTTTTGCACAAAAACATGCTAATTATTTATTTTTACAAACATGCATGCTTTTGCTAAAGAATCCTATTTACACATATCTACATGCATTTGCATAGGTTTTTGTAGCTAAAATATAAGAATAAAGAGTGATGAATGGGTATTCATCATCTAGGCAGTCAAGACAAGCATCAAACCCATCGCCATAGACTGAGAAATCATCCATGAAGAACTCTAAATAGTCACCCACCATGTCCGAGAAGATGGATAACATGCACCTTTGAAATGCCGTCTGGGTGTTACACAAACCAAAAGGCATCCGTCTAAAAGCATATGTCCCAAATGGACAGGTGAATGTCGTCTTGTCCTGGTCTTCGGGCGCAATGGCCACTTGGTTGTAGCCAGAGTACTCGTCAAGAAAATAGTAGTGACTCTTCCCATCTAGCCTCTCGATAATCTGATAAATAAATGGTAGTAGAAAATGATCCTTCGTGGTGGCCTGATTCAATTTGTAGTCCACACAGACCCTCCAAGAAGTGGGTACCCGGGTAGCTATCTCCTCTCCAGACTCATTAACAACTGTAGTGATACCCGTCTTCTTGGGTACCACATCTAATGGACTAACCCACTTGGAGTCGGAGATGGGGTAGATAAAATTGACTCTCCACCATTTCGATATTTCTTTCATGACCACATCTCAAAGGTTCGGGTTCAGCCATTGCTGGAACTCACACGAGGGCTTGGCATCCTCTTCAAGGTAGATATGGTGGGAGCACAAAGCCGGACTAATTCCCTGGATATCAACTATACTCCATCCTATGCCTTGCGGTTTTTTTCAAGAACCTCCATCAAATGAGATTCTTGCTCTCCAGTCAAATCTGTTCAGATAATGACTGGGTGTATATCTAGCTCACCTGAAAGGAATCTATACTTCAGCGACTGTGGCAAGGGCTTCAATTCTGGACAACTGGGAGCTGGCAAATCTGGCTTTTGATATGTCTGAGTGAAGGCTGCAAAATCTGTATGAGAGAACTCTCGCTGATCTTGAAAATTTGACGAAGGGAACCCTGCTGGAATATCTGTAAACTAGTTGGCTCGCACTTCGTCCTAGCTGTCGGCTCAAAAGGAATCAGACATGGCAAATACTCATCAAAGTCATCCCAATCAATGTCTGAATCCGAGGGATCTGAATCAGAAAAACATGAATGAAACTCTGCTTCACCACTCAGCCTTAAACTATCGACCTCTAATATGTCCTCTAGCAAGGGCGTGCTCTCCAAACTCTCGACTGCCATAAGTTGTGCGTACGTTGAATCTGTTGGCAAGGAGAGGGTTTATGCTATTGGATCTGCCCAAACTGCTTCATCATCGGTCATCACAAAGTCACACTCCTAGTGGACGTCTCGCTCAGCCTCTGTCATCTACTTCGTGTCACTGAACTGTTCTAAGCAGGCTGAATCTCATGCTCTGGTCTCGTCGATCGTCTCTATTTGTATACTTTCACCCTCTACGCGAAAGTACACCTTCCCACTATCATGATCGGATATCGCCTTGGCTGTGGCCAAGAATTGGTGTCCAAGTATGATGGGGGTATCTGTTACCGACTCAGGGATCTCCATGTCCAATACAACAAAGTCCACAGGGAATTTCAGGCCCTGAATGGTAACGACCATGTCTCTCAACAACTCCTTCGGCCTCTTAATAGACCTATCAGCAAACTGAACTTGCCCTACTCCGATGGAGAGGGCCAAACTCGAATCGATCAAGTAAGGCTACGGAAAGGAGGTTGATTGAAGAGCCGATGTCTAATGGAGTACGATCGAACTGCTGCTCTTGAATCTTGCATCTGACATAGGGAGCTCCTGCATCAGGTCTCTTGGCTGGCAGTCGATTCTGAATGGTAAAGCATGTGGCACGGGTGAGCACATGGATCTCTCCTTTGTGGTTCCTCCTCTTCCTGCGTATGGTAGTCTTCTCTCTCAAGTTCTTTTGGAAGAGGGGGATGTGCTCTAGTGCCTCATGTAGAGTCAGCTGAATCTGAAATCTATCAATCATCTGATGGTTGAACTCTAACTGATGTGTCTTTTTTGGATTTTCTTTTTTATTCTCCTTCGCCAAGAGGAGTGCTTGAGGGAAGGGGATGGTTGGGCCCTCCTCAGATGGAGAGCTAAGAAGAGGTTCCTGTGCCTGTGAAGAAATGGAATCCATATCAAGATCATCATGCAACACATATGGACTCGAAGTAGATAAAGAAACCTTTCTTTTATTCATATTTTTGGTTTTTTTCTTGTTGCTACAATCTTGAGACACAAAAGGTGGCAACACAACAGGTGGAAACACAGCTGGAATAGAAGTGGTGGCATCAGTACCACCCACGACATCTGTCTTCGTGGCATCAACACCACGCTCTGGCTTAGCATCAAGTGAAATGGTGGCATCAGCACCACCGCCTCTATATGGAGTCACGACGGCCTCAATACCGTCAGCTGGATCTCTATCCTTGGTGGCATCAACACCACCATCATCAAAATCAGCGGCATCAGCACCGCTATTCTCCTCATCTGGCGCTCCTGGTACCTCATGTGGTTGTCGCTCAGATGAGGCACCGTCGGCTGGCATCCTACCACTCCTAAATGTCACAAAATCAGCATCACACATAAAAGAAGATATGTCATTCAAAAAGACACTAGGAGTGGTATCCTCTGTAGATTGTACCTGCTCAGATTTCCTCTTCAAATTATTCGGATTAGGCTCGATCTGCGCTGGTGTGGCGGCCTTACCCTTGATGATATCCCTCATCTCATGTCGGAACTCATCCATTTCCTGCCAAGAGCAAGCGAGTGAGGTCGTCAAGAGCTGGGTTCTCGAAGGCAGGTGTCGGAGAACCGGAAGTATTCCCATACTGGAAATGAGGATGTTGCTGCTCTAAATAGTGAGGGGGAGGCTGGGAGTATGGCTGGTAAGGCTATTGACGCTGCCTCCACTGTTGTCCCTGATAAGAGGGACGAGGACCATGCTGGCACTGCTGGTGGGAGTGATAGGGTTGCTGCTGTTGCTGGCTGTTTTGGTTGCCCTGAGCTGGAGGCTGTTGTTGGGATGAGGTGCTTTCGATGGTCCAATGGAATCCGAGGTGATCGCGATGAATCCCGACCTGCTGTGGGTACCGATCATACCATATCTCATTGATTTCCGTCAATAGCTCCTGCTCGACGGGTGGTGGAGGAAGAACTGCCAGTGGCTGATCCGGCTAGTAAACCACCATCTGAGTGTCCTGAGATAGTGGCGGCGTTGGGTAGTGCTGTAGCTGCTGGACCGACTCTGCCTGGATATGGTGAACCTGGAGGTATGCGGCAAAGGGCTGGGTGGAGCTGGTACTGTTGGAATCAGCACGTGACCTGGGATGTTGCTGAATAGACATCTGTGCCTCCTGAATGCACAAGATATGGGTCTTCAGGTCACTCATCGACTTCGTCAACTGGTCCATCTTTTCAAGCCCTTGGCTCTGCTTCTTCTCAAGGATCTTGATGCGGTCCAGCTTCTCACTAATGATCCCCATGTCGGTGGCGGCGGATTCAGTCTGAGCTGCTGTTGCTGACGTAGTGTGGGAGCCAGCATCGATTCGTGTAATTCTCTAGTATGAAACTGTCCCTTGGGGGACCTTCGGATGCATGTAGACCTGGGCTTGGCACATCACTATCGATTTCTCTGCCATCTCCTCATAGATGGCCCAGACCTGGTCTTCACCCTTGGAAAAGTAGGACCCACCACAAGAGGCATTCACAAGCCCCTGTAGCTCTAGTGTCAGCTCACAAAAGAAACTCTGAATCAGGTTGGGCTTTGATATCTCGTGATGTGGACACCGGTCAATGAGCTCTCTAAATCGATCCCAAGCCTCATGGAACTGCTCATTCGAGCTCATAGTGAAGTTACTGATCATAGCTCGCACTGCATTGGTCCGTACATGTGGATAGTACTTGTTCAAGTACTCGGTCCTGAGCTATTCCCAAGATGTGACGTACCTTCCTAGATGCTTCAACCAATAGGATGCTCTGTCAACCAATGAGAACGGGAAGGCAATCATCTTTATCGTGTCCTCGTCTACCAGTCTATCGTGGACAGTGCTACAAATCATCTCGAACTCCTGCAGATGGAGATGAGGCTCCTCGGTGGCCATCCCATGAAACTTAGGCAAAACTGGATGGTCTGGGGGCGAAGCTCAAAGTTCCCATCAATGGGAGGAAGTTGGATCCATCGGCGAGTGAGAGTTGCACCAATGTTGTGCAACTGCCTCATAGTCCTCGGTGGTGGACCCTCCTAGTGATGTCCTTCTCCTGCTCTGCCTCCTGCTTCTGGTATCTCTCCACTGCCCTCGGGTCTGTCTACTCTGTCCTCTTGCATCTACGCTAGCTCTCTCGTGATTTCATCCATGAAGGCTCCCTGATCTCTGATCTGTCTCTACATGGTCTCTAGGGAGGCTAACAGTGAATTGTTGATGGCAGTCTGATCATACACATACGAAAGCTATCCCTGCTCATCTGGGCATCCCTCACTGCTGGACATATCTTGGGTCTCTGCAAAGGTAAAGGTACCCATCTCAGGTGCCGTCATATGTACAAGAATCTGTGTTGCATTATGCTCTGACACCACATGTCTGACTGAAGAAGAAGGGTGGTCAAGGGGGAACAGTGTAGACGTAAACTCAGGCTCGGAGAGTGGGTCTAAACTCCCTGAAGCCGACCTAGATGAATAGGAAGGAGTGCTCTATAGTGGTGCCAGCAGATGTGGCCTAAGGGATCTCCTTCCCAATATCGTGATATGGAGATAAGGGCGTATGAGATCTGGAATGCAAACAAGATGAGAAATCAAACCCCTGGTTCACCTATGCAACTCTGAGCTGATGACCATAAAGGCTCGATCGATTATCTTTTCAATTTTATTTAGGTGATCAATCAATCTATCAGAGTGATTAAGCGAGCTCGTAGGAACCCGATGCTCCTAGAAGAATGTCTCAATCTAAAGCTAGATCTTTCCCAGCCAGTATGAATTACGGACCGTTTACCGGCTACCCGATCAATTCACTCTGTTAAGGACGTCACGGTCCGCTTTACCGGTTACCGGAGAGATCCTCACTGGAGAACGACTAACCCTAGCAATAGTCTGAGAGGAGTTCATGTATGGCTCTATCCTAGTGTACGGGTCACTCTCTCGCTGCAGATAAATCAACTAAGGAGGGGGTTACTCTTCCCAAGATATAAATTTTGAGTGAGGTGAGTTTTAAGGTCAAGTTTGCATCAGCAGTCCCAATTTTATTTGGTTATCTCTTTTTTAGTATTTTTCTGAATAAAAGAAATGCCTAATGAATTTTCCGATTTCCTTGGTTATTTTGAGTCCAATAAAATGGGGGAGGAAGTCGGGAAAGCCGGTGCGCGATCAAACACAATGACGCATGCAAAGTTAGAAATGCGTACCTTGCTCCAGCACTCTACATGTAGGGTGATCTGCGTATAAATTTAAAGATAAGAAATAAACTACCTATATGATGCACGAGGAAACCATCCCTAGATGAGCAATTTCTATTGATCATGAAGCACAAGTAGTTATCAACAAAAAAGAGAGACCGGAGTCCGGTCTAGGAGGCCGATCGGTGTCCACCACAATGGATCCTGCCAGCGCTATATACGACCTCTCTCGGCATGTGGTCTCTAATCCAAGTCAAATAACTTTTTAAATGATTTATTAGCTAAGTCCAATTACGATCTATAGGTGCAGGCAAGATACTAGGTGCGGGGCCTTAGCTAATTACGTTACAATCAACAAAAAATCTTAAGTCTAGGGGCTAAATCCTCGTGAATCAAAATAAAAGAAAATTCGAAGAAAACAAAACCGGCGTGAAAACTGAGCAAAAACCGACGAGACCCCCAAGGGAACAATCCCTTGGGCAACGGACTCCGTGAAATATCGAAGTGTCCAAGTCCTTAATATTACAAATTAATGTGTCTCTCTCACTTCAAATTACAGCTATAAATACAGAAAATAAAACTAGAGCTAAGTCTGCAAAATTTCTCTAAGTCTTCTTGGTGCAGGGGTAGCACACCGAAGCCGGCTTCATGTGGGTGCGTAAGCGCCTAGAGTAGAGCGCCTTCCTCGATCCGCGGTACCTCGCACAAAGTCAACCAAGAGAGGAGGTTAGACAGCTCAACAAGATATATCAAAAATAAAGAAAATAAATGAAGCAAAAATCTAGACAAATAATATCACAATCAATCACAAAGAAATACGATCTATATGTTGTTGCTCTCCGGCAATGGCGCCATTTGATAATCTAAGAATCAAGCGGCCGTGTATTCCACACAAGGCGGGAACACAGTCGATGCGTTGACCGCTTAGAAATCCGGATTTAATCAACAACTAACCCACAAATAATATCACGCAATGGAAACTAAAATGTGGAGTTAAAATTTATTATAACTCTACAAAATATGTGTATAGTGCAAGTAATGTAGAGTGTCGAACACAGGAAGCAAACAGGTAGATTGGGGCAATCACGCTCAAATGCGAATGTGATGTATTTGTCTATACACGTGCTATTCTGTGGGCTTTTATTTTTTTTAGTTTGTATTTGATTTTTAAATATTCAAATGTTTCTGTAGTTTTATATTCATAAATAAAATTACAGTAATAATATTATAAATAATAATGACAGAGATATATAGATATATAGATCTACTAAGAGAGAGATAAAAATAAAAGAAATAGAGAAAATATTTTTGGTTTTTTTAAAAATAATTCAAATAAATTCAAAATAAAGAGTATAAAATATTATTTGTATTTTTAATTAATTTTGCAAATGTTTTTAGAAATTTTTTTAGAAAAGAGCAAGTAATAAAATAAAACGGGCAATTCTAAACTTGGAAAAATAAGGTAAATAGGACACTCAAAAAAATACTATCAATAGTTGAAAATGAAGTCCTATATTTTTCCTAGCTAGAGAAGATTATATCAAAGAAAACATGACTTTGTTTTTGGGTTTTTGACACTATTTCAATTTTTAGTGATTTTTGCAAGTTTTGAAGTGTTTTTGGGTTTTTGGACACTAAACCTAATATTACTGAATGCCTTTCGGATATGATATCGATATAGATGAGAGAAAGCTACAATATTTTTTTGGTATTTTTCTGAGATGCAATGAATATATTAAAAATAAAAGACAACGGGAAAGTAGAAATGATATTTTCGATTTTTTGACTACTCAAACAATAGGATAAAAATACAACAAAAATCTTGACTATAGAACAAACTCAGAGGCACAAGGATATATTTTTAGATTTTCAAATAGATAAAAGTACTCCAGAAATAAATCAATCACTCAAAATATTGTAACAATTCTACAGGATACAAACCACAAAATCTTTCAATGAAATTTGAATACAAATTTGGCCCCACTAATTTCTACAACATATCCAGAAATGAGCAAGTGATATCAAATATTGAAAGAGTTATTAACAAAATACACCAAATAAGTATCCTGAGTTCAAAAATTAACCATTAATAGTTCGTATATCAGAATATTTTGAAATTTGGGTACGATGTAGATCTTTAGAGTAGATTTCAAACAAAAAAATCTCGCATGAAACAGAGTTCAGATGAATAATTTATGAGCATTTAAGTGCAGGGGTACAACTGCAATAGTAAGTACGAAAATGCAGTTCGAAATAGAGCTCAAAAAGTTTCTGAAATATCCCAAAAGTGAAGGGGTATGGCCGCAAAACTTGCCACTTATCCACGTGGCATTCAAAGGCTCTTGGAGGGCTGGAGACACACACGTAAAATGAAAGAAGTGAAGGGGTGAGTGTACAAGATTTCTACCCCTTGGATGGAGGGCTGCGATTAGAAGGAGAGGGGCAGATCCAACGGTGGTTGCTATCCGCCCCTCCCTTCTTCTTCCTTTGGATAACAAAAACAAGAAGGCCGATCCGAAGGCCGATGGCGTGCGACAGAGTGAAGATGCTTTGATGTACCTGCGTTAGAAGAAGGGCTCGAGTATAAAACTCGTCCAAGATGTTATGTACACAAATAATGGGGGTATGAATGGATTTTCCTTCGAGTTGGTGAGGGAAGAAGGAGGTGCTCCGGCCACAATATGTGATCGAAGATGGAGGGGGTTGCATGCGAGAATACATGAATAGCGGAGGATGGCGGCGGTGAGATGTGAGCCGCGTCGAGGAGGATGAATGAAAGTTGAAGATGATGGGTTGTTACACTACAACAAGAAGAAAAACTAAATCTAAAAGTTACCTCTACCAGCCGTAAAGCCAGGAAGGTGGAACCTCGGCGGTGGCGATGGCCGGAGGTGGTTGAGACCGCTTTGAAACAACCTAACCATGCCTCCAAGGAGAGGGGGAATGTGATGTCACCTTGTTCTACCTTGGAGCTCGAAGAAGGAGGGCTAGATCTGTTCCAAGAGGGTTCTCAAAAAAATGAATGGGAAGAAGATGGGGTGTTTTATACATGTGAGGTGGGCGGCTCCAAAGAACGATGGAGATCAAGAGAATCGTTGTTCCAATCCTCCAAGCAATCTATGGGCGTGTTTGAGAGTACTTCGAGGAGAAATTCTGATGCACAGCAGAGGGGGGTCAGACAACGTGATGAACAGGCTCCAAAGATCGAAGAAAATAGGGCGAATCCATGATCCATTCACCAAGATATACCCTGGGCGTGTAAGAGGGATATAAGGGGAGAAAAGTTCAAGAAGACCGCATCGCGAAACGATGCAAGATGCGTCCGCCAAAAATCGGCGAAACCGGCCAAAAACGTAGTTTTAACACAGTGCAGACTCCTGGTTGGTCCACGTGGACCAACCAGGAAAAGTCTGGAGAAATTAATTCAAAAATCAATTAAAAATAGAAATCGACTTTATTAATTTTTTATTATAAAATAAAAATTATTTATTATTTTATAAAGTATTTTATTATGATTTTTATTTATTTTTTCGAGGTATAAAATTACAAGTTCCCTTTTACATGATACATAGGTATATTTATTTATATGTTTTAATATTTTATTTTTATTTTGTATATTTAATTTTATTAATTTCGTTTATTATTTTATAAATTTACAACTTAATTTTATACACACAAATATATTTTTATTTTATTTTTCTGATGTATTTTATACAATTAAATAAACAGATGTATTATTTACATAGGTATAGTTATAGATATATCATCTATGTATTGTATACACGTATTTTATTTTTGTATTTTATGTAGTGTTTTAATCCTATTTTAATATATACGTATATGATAAATAATATTTACAAAATTATAAAAACATAAAATTACGAAAATAATGAATAATAAATAAAATGAATATTTTAATTGGTATAAGTATATAATAGGGGTCCAAAACCTAACTTTCAAACCGTAAATCAGAAAAATATGAAACCAGCTTCATTAAATAGCTTATTGAAAATTGTATATAATTAAATTATTTTGATACATTTCGAGTTTTTATTTGTGAGATACATGTCTGGGAATTTGGGATTTTTGAATCTTATTCAGAACATAACTTTTTATCTGTATATTATTTTTGTGTGAAATCAATTTTGTATTTTTCTATATTTAATTATCTACAACTTTCATGTACAAAGTTTCTTTATTTGAAGTATAAAAAGTGGAACTAAAAATATGTCCCAAAAATGAAGAATAAATGAATAAATAAAAGGGTATTTTTATTGGTTTTTGGCCCTTATCTCCCCCTACTTTATGCCTTGTCGACCTATTCATCTAGATGCCTAGGTCTCAGGGTTTCGGGTCATAAAATATTTACAATATTTTATTCTTTTTCTTTTCTTTTCTTTATTCTATCATTTTGGTATTAAAAATAATATTTTATACAATATTTACACATGCATGCATGATTGCTAAAATGCAGGAATTAGGGGTATTTACATGTAGTTACTAGGGTTTTTGAGGCCAAAATGATAGAATAAAGATGATGAAATGGAGGTTCATCAGACATAAATATGCAGTCTCTACTTCATGCCCCTAGAAACAAAGAGGTAAGTTTGATTTACTCAGCATTGATCTCACCATGTTCTACATAATTCTGTCAGGCCTCTCCGCAACTCTACTGAGTCGAGGAGTACCTTGAGGAGTGAGACTTGAAAGAACTCCTCTCTCCTTAAGGCATTCTTTGAATTTATCTGAGAGGTATTCATCACCGCAATCAGATCAAATTCATTTTATCTTCTTGTCGGTTTGGTTCTCAACCAAAGCTATGAACTCTTTGAACTTTCCAAATATTTCATGTTTATGACTTAATAAGAAGAGAAAATATACCATGAATGATCATCAACAAAGATCATGTAATATTTATGTCCATTTCGAGTCGCAGTATGAAAGGGACCACATTCATCGATATGTATTAGGTCTAGAATACCTTCGCATCATTCACCTTTCTTAGAGAAGGGCGTCCTAGACATTTTTGCATTAATACAACTCTCAAGTTGGTAAATCACAAACATCTAAGAAATCCAGAGATCCATCATTTACCAGTCTATTGATCTTATCAGTAGACACATGTCCAAGTCTTTGATGCCAGATCATAGTTAAATGATATCCATCCTCTCTTTATCATTTAGGGGTTTTATTATTCACAATGGTATTAACATTCACGACGTATTCATGCATGTTCAATTCATGGATTCCATATGTTGTTAGAAAACTGTCTACTATAAAATTACCATAACGACTTACGATAAGTTTATTACAGAATAGAAACGAATATCCATGTCCAACTAATTTAGATACAGATAAAAGGTTCCTTGTAACATCAGGAACATAGAGACACTCTCTAATAATTATGATTATTCGACTTGATAGCGATAGTTGGCACATCATGATAGCAACTGCTGCAACTGTTGCATCAGATCCCATCTGGATGGTTATCTCCTTATCATCAAGACTTATGGTTTCTTGAAACATCTGCAACAAATTGTATACATGAACGGATGCACCAGAATCAACAATCCAACTATCTTTTCATCATACGAGTAAGTTGATTTTATTGATGTAAATAGATGAGCTACATGCCAAACCACACCCTTGCCCTTCTCAAGGGTCTTCGGGTATTCTAGATAGTTGTGATTCTAGTGTCCCGGATTATTGTAGTGATGTTAGACATCCATCTTCTTGGATGTAATATGTGTAAAAGATTTGGAAGATGTGCCTACAACTTGGCTCTTCTTCCTTTTCTTTTGAATTGGACCCTTCTTGGATCCATGCTTCCCATCGCACTTCCCTTTGACCTATGCAACCATTGCACTATCAGAGGGATTCTCTTTCTACAAGATGTCCTTAGCTGATTTAAGTGAAGAAAGTAACTTAATGTTTGTCAGTTTCAGTTTATTTATATGATATGAAGCTATAAAGTTATTAAAAAATTTAGGGAAAAACAACAATATGAAATCAGATTGCATATCTACATCCATCTCTGTCTCAAAGTCCCCAGCTCATGGATATACCAAAATATTTTAAGTATGTGTTCCCTGATCGGAGTACCTTCATGCATTTTGCAACAAAGCATTTCTTTCATAACATTATAATGTTGAGTGCATTTCACATCGCCAAACATCTCCTTAAGATTCATTAAGATGTCCCGAGCATATGCAATATCCATATGCTGCTTATGAAGTACATTGGATAATGAACTAAGAATGTAGTAACGGACCGTCATGTGGTCCTCATCCCACCTATTGTTAGAATATATGGCATCATTAATCTAAGGGTTTTTGTACTTTACGCTCAAGAGCACATACCCTATGCGCTCTACCGCAAGCAGGAGAACAAAAATTTGGATCCAATCTGAATAGTTTGGATCGAACAACTGATGACCTTGAGCATCTTATTACGTGGATTGAGATATTTCATCAGAAATTAAAAGTATACACTTTAATTAATCTTGATTAAGGAGATTCAACCTTTTAATATTTTTAAAGTAAGATGTTCTCGTAGTTTTTGTACTTTGAAAGTCCTTCCCTTATAATCCTTCAAAGCATGAGGAAGACTAACCCAACGACCTCACTATGAGATCGAGTATCCTTTCCACTTTCATTGTACCCCAATAATATGAGAAAATACGACTACAAAAGAAGAGGGGACTATTTTTGCCTTATAAGTCCAACTTATATTCTCAACTTGATCTTCAACACCCACATCCCTACATATATGGAATTAGCATGTTGTTGATTAAACCAACCGTTAATGAGAGAAATATAATTTACTCTACGCATATCCAATATCCACCTCATTAATACGAGAAACAACATTGGGGTCACTACCCCTACAGTCCTTCTCTTTCGAGAAATGAAGAATCCAATCCATGTGAATTTATGTTTCATAGTCATGAATACGCATGAGCATCTCCAAAAATACAACCTATGGTGATAGAGTTCTTCTCAATGACGGAAGACCATGGATGTCATCATATGACTTGTCCATATTTTGTTTAAATTAATGATTAATTATTTCAAAGCATACTCTCATGATTAATCTAATAAGGGATATATCTAGGATACATGCTTATTATCGTAGTTTAAATCCAATTAAACAATGATAATCAAACAATCCAAACATTTCCATCTTTATACACTCGATGTTATCATATAGTATACTCATTCACTTAATACAACTCATTGTTCTAATTTTACTTATTAAAGTACACCATGACTTATCACGCTACCCTTACTTAAAACAGATCCAACCATGGCATGCTGACTTATGCTAACAGGGAATGCTTCCACTGCAAATGCCGTGTAGGGTGCCAATTAGTTAACCCATTAGCATGTCCAGTCCTAGGCACCTTTAGTGTTCCATTTCGAGACAACACAATCGGTACATGTTCTATTAAGAGTATTATATCGATAATTCAATCGTGTATAATACTATATAATAACACTCAGAGATTTAGGAATTAAAACTCTTTTTAGTTCCATAATGTCTAGTGCAACAATCTAGACAATTCACGAAATCGATTCTATCGACTTCAAAATTTCTAGTTGCATTTCAAGCATACAAGTACATAAATAATCATAGAAAAAATGAAATAAAAAAATTTTGGATTCGAATTGCAAGTTACGCCGACTTAAAATTCATTGCGACATAAAATATTTTCATAATATTCAATTTTAGTCCCAAAGGATGATAAACAATTAAGTAAAATAATCGAGTCCTCTTCCAACTCCACCTATGGAGAAATTCAATTTCTTGATGTCGCACGGTCGGAATCACGTGAAACTTTTTTAAATTGATTGGACACTTGATTTATGACTTACTAATAAGTATTTTATCATATTATATGACTCTAAAATAGTATCTAAAATTTCATAATTTTATTTCTACGGTCTTTGATTGAAATCAGAGTCTGCGGCCATTTTTAACATCAGAAACTTCTCACGAACACCACCAACTATTGGTGTGTCTTTTGGGAATGAGTACATAACTTCTAGACCTCATTAATATCCCAAAAAATAATTTCAAAATAGGAGAGAATATTAGAAACTCAAAAGCCGATGAATCATTCGAATCGTTAAAATTATCGCAAGATAATGTACCTGATGATCGGGATAATCCAATCGATTGTTCACCAGGCTTCGATGCTATCCAAATCCTTTAAACCTATGTCTCTAATACCGATTTAAGGAAGTAATTAAACTTTTTATGAACTACACATCACGAAAAGGCAGAAATAGCAAACTGTTTGGATGAAACAGCGTATGCTCATCGTATGGACATAAAACTTCAGCACAACTTTTGTACATTGCAAAACCATTAATTTAGGGAATCAATTTTCCTAACAAGGCTTCTAATAATCTAATGAATATCAATATCAGATCATGGTTACCTCTTGAAGTGCAAGTCTCTAAAGCATTAGACCTCCCGAGTCAAGTCCGGTTTGCGTTTGTCTCTCTTGTGGGAACGATGATGAGTCGTGTTGCTTCCCATGAACTTCGTTGTCATCTTCTTGATCTTGTTCATGCAAGGATAATCAAGTTTCTGATTTTCGCATGAAATTGATCCTTCTTCATGCATGAGAAGTACAGATAAGGAGATGATCTTCTCCTCCACAAGGCCACGACAAAGGAGAGAAAACAGGCTTCAGAAGGTCAACGTGTAGGGTCTTGAAGAGTAGACGTGTATGAGAAATAAATTCTAAAGACTATTCTCTTATTTTGATTCTCAAGGCAATATAATTATAAAGAGGAACAACCACCTATGGATATCTATGGGGAACGTCTGTGAGGAGTCTTCTCCTCATAGTAGACATCATCCATGGTGTCCCTTGGATCATGGATCAAGGGCTATGATTTAGCATTTGTTCTCTAAGGAATAGGTCTGATTTATCTCCTTTTAATCATAAATTAAATTAATTAATAAAGTAAGCAACAACTCAAGATCATAATCGAATTAGGACTCTTGCAGAGGGTGCCACATGTCTCCACAATACGTGCCCCCTCTTTCCCTATAAGGATTAGCATTGTTGCTTTATTTTTTATTTTGATAATCCAATTATTAAAATTGATAATTTGATGAGAATAATCATCATTTCTTATGAATCATATTCACAAATCCAAATAAAAATGTAAATCTAGTTTATATTTATTAATTTAATGTGAATTATATTCGCACATGTGCCTTGAAATAATTATATGAATCATATTAATTATATTAATCATATTCATATAAATATTAATTATTATGAATCATCATTCATACCAATTAATGAATTATATTTTGTGAATCCTCATGTTCACAAAATAACTTATGAATGACAATAACGATTATTATCTCAATATTGACATCAAATAGTAGGAGTCTCAATATAATTAGGACTTATGAGATATAAATGCAGATACTTGGAGATAATATCGGAGAGATCATACTATCCATGTATAGTGACTTGAAATTTGGATATCTATCCAACTCCAAGTTTTATACATTTTTTAGCAAAAATACGTCACTTTCGAATGTTGAGCTCGAGCTGAAATATTTCAAACTCTAAGTGAGCTCAACGAAATACATCACACTCTCCATGAGCTAGAGAATGCATCATAGAGCTGAATCCAACTTCCTTGACCATTTCTAATCAAAGTCAAAATCATTTGGAGTTTAGAAATGGGCTCAAGGAGTATATTTTCCTTCACCCTTCACTTTCCAACATTTGGACATTGAAATTAGAATTGGACATTGGATTCAAATGCGATGAGACTTAATCCAATTAACTCTCAAATCATTAACATAAGATATGGAGCCATTAAAATCCATCATGTTTCATCATTCCCTCAGGGTGGAAGTGTCATGGTAGTTGATATATTATGATAGATTTAACCCTGAGTATTCTCAATACTCATTCACCCTTCATATTGGAAGACTTTGATATATCCACAGTTCAAACCCTAGTTTGACTGTTTTCTTCGAAATAACTCAATAGATTTTCCTTTCAATGATTGGATGATAATATTAATCATATACCTCTCAAAAGCATGTATTAATATCTCAAATCCATGTCTTATTTCACAAACAAGATGACCATGCATGGAATTCATTATGACACCAAATTATATCATGAGTGAGCTCTATCTCACAGTTCATTAATTATGAGCAGATATGATTCCTTTGAGAGATCATACTTCTCGTATATCTTCGTATGCACACCAACACACAATTATATGGATATGATGAATACCCATTCAATCAGCTTTATTCCTTTATTTTGTCTTAAAATCCCTAGATAAATACAAGTAAGTACATTAGCTTGTACAAATTAATATTCATTACTTATCTGTAAATACCATATAATTATCTGTATTGAAATATAAAATAAAATAATAAAGAAAATAAAAATAAAAGTAAATGAAGTATCAAAGATATTGAATGACCCTAAACCTGAGATCACATTTGATAAAAAGATTATCTCAAGCTACTAAGGTCCGGTCTTAGAGGGCCTATGGTGGTTGACAAGTCGGATTTGACAATCACTGTATCAGTCACTCTCACAACACGTTGTACCGAACCAATCGATTCAAATCAAAAACTAACCCACAATAATATTTATATGCGATAAAATATGCATGGAGTCAAAATTTATTTTTATTTAACTCTACAAAATGTTCATAGTGGACAAGTAGTAGAGTATCGAACTCGGGAGAGCAAATTGGTAGGTACGTTGATTAATAATAATAATTGCTAATTGAATAATAATATTTTTTTTACTTTTAGCCTTTTCCCTTTTTATGTGGATTTTTATTTATATTTAATTATTATGGATTTTTAATTATTATTATTATATATATTACAATTTTTAATTTTATATCTTCTTTTTAAGTTTGCAAAATTTTATTTTTTTTATTTTTCAAAATATAATATATATTTATATATAATAATAATGATATTATATATTATATAAGTAACATATATAGAGTATATAATATACACACGTGTTTTATATTTTTAAATATATATAGGGGGCAGGGAGCCTGCACCCTGGGGTGTAGGAAACTCCCTGCACCCACCACATTTATCGATTATTTTTCTATTTTTTTGAATTAAAAGTTGGGGGGATTTACTTAATATGTTAAGGGGAATATGTGTTTCAAGTTTCATGCAAAACAAACATTCCTAACATGTTCATCTAGACAAGGTCGATTTCAGCAATTCTGAGACCGTTAAAATTTGGTAGTCTTGATGGAGATGATAGAAGTCTCGAATTAAGTTGAATTTGGAATGACAACATGGTGATACATGGTGATCTAAACCCCCCAAGGTTTCATTTCAAAAAAATCAAAAAATAATGAAAAATTAGGCCGGGTGTAGGGAGTTACCTGCGTCCGCCGAGGTGGGCTCCTTTTTCCCATATATATATATATATATATATATCCAAAATACAGAAAATAAAAAATTTCGTGATTTTTATATTTTTTTTCCTATTTTTCGTTATTTTTATAAAATTTATGCTAATTTTTATGTATTTTTAACATAATAAAAATATACAAATAGTGTATATTTAAATATCCATATTTTTTTAGGTTTTAAAAATATATAATAGCTCTCAAAATTCCCAAAACTATTTTTAACATATACTATGTGTAATAAATAAAAGTATAGAATAAGAAATAATATTTTTGGATTTTTAATTGATTTTAAATGAATTTTTACTGATTTTATGGTGTTTTTAGGGTTTTGTGATTTTTAAGATTTTCTTTTTGTCTTTTTAATGATTTTTAGCTATGTGGTGGATAATATATTCATATAGATAGTGTATTTTTTGGTTATTTTGTTTATTTTCAAATTTTCTGATTGGGTCATGTGGCCCAATCTCCTTATTCCAACTGGTCGTACCTTCTTTTCATCCCACTATAGCCAAACCTGCTCTCATTAGAGCTCCTTGATCTTTTTGATCAGGCAGCTCTAAGACGCTCCATCACACCTCATCGATGACCGTTGCATCCCCTGATCCAACGACTGATGTGCTTCTTCCATTCTGCTCCTCTTCGTCACGCCCCTCGATTGGTGTGTAACCGACAACCTTAAACCAAATACCTAAACCAATCCAGATGTCATCCTCCCTCGATTCCAGTTCCATTCTCTAGTCCCAACTTCCCTCTCTCACGCCTATATAATCGATACTCATCTACTTCATGTGAGAGATCTAGAGGTGGTTGAAACCACCCCCATTCAAACCGTCCACCACCCATTAAAATCCCTTTCTCCGACCAACTATCACCTCATCCATCTTTACGCAAGGGCTTGGCCTAGCCCTTTTCCTCATCTAGTGACAACGAGCGAGGATCGAGAAGTCTTGATGAAGCCGCCCTCCAATGTGATGCATGGTTGATGATCCATGTACACAACAATGGTAGTGGATGTTCGAGCTCCCACTAGTGGCTACACTAGTCAAGCAAAGACCCAAGGATCCATTGGAGCCTCAAGCCCAAGATGATTCCTCCACCATTTGTGTTATTCATTCTTCAAGTAAAGCTCTTAATTATTTCTTTTATTTTCTCTGAATTAGTTACTCATCTTCACTCACCTGCATCTTCAATCGATGACATCACCATCTTCGTCGCACTTCACTCACTCATGCACACATATTCGATCGCCAATTCCCCTTCTCCATAGCCTCTTCCACCTCATCCGTATTCCTCCCCATGCACAGAGTTGGAACCCATTAGGTCTCTGCCTCTGCCCGTTCCAACAACCCTTCATTTCACCGACAAAACCCCCTTGCCTCACTTCGACTATGCTTTTCTAACCTTGTAAGTACGAGACCCTTCAATGTTCAGAGCTTCGATTTAGCCTCCATTATAGATCTCCTCCTCCTGGGAATCCTCACCAGCTTGAGGAATCAGATGTCCTCAACCCTCCTCCGACCTCCCAAGGCCTTCACTGACATCTCGCAGAGGTGTTCCGACCTCTAGCTAGCATCAGGAGCAAGTAGGATTGCCATCAACTTCACTGGAGAACCACCATCTCAGTCGTGTCACAACGGAGGAGGGATTCGATCTAAGGTACATGTATCATCCAATCAAATTGATCTGACAGTCTACATTATTTCCCATCCTCCACTATGATCCACCAACCTTGATGGAATCAAGGCGAGCCCTGAAGAACTCGATCCACCCGCGTGGCCCTAGTCACCATCTCCCAATCGAGCCAAGACCTAGACCTCACCCACATGCGCCCCACATGTGGGGCATGGGGAATTTTGCAGCCGAAGATCTAACGCTTAATTTGCATATCAGTACCACCTCACACGCGACACATGACACACCTTTATTTATTGCACGTGTTCTCTATCGACTATATTTAATTCTATAAATAGACCAATGCAGAGTTATTTACATAGAAACTCCAATCAGTTTTCATTAATAACATCAATACCCTATTTTGGACTAATTTGTGATGTTTTATATAATATTAATTCATGTTTTATTTGCATTAATGCACTGAAATGAAACATTAATATCTTGAGCATCATAAATCCAATTGAAATGATTTTTGTGTTGTTTTGAAGCCCTTATAACATTCTTTATTATGATATAAATATTTCTTTGATTTGATCAGTGCGTATCTATTCAAAATTAAGATCAATGTCTTGATCATTTATTACTGAATTCAATTACATGAACACATTATCTTGCAATAATTAAACCATGATTTGTTTCATGTGTCTAGAGTTTTATTAGGGTATATAATTATTAATTCCATCATATCGATGACATAACTGATTGTTAGATATCCATTACTTGATCTATGTGGATTATCGAATAGATATATTGAATTAACTTAGATATGTAGCATACATCCATATCCTAGGGCTTATCTTATACTAATTGGATTTCATAATTGTCATTCTAATTCAAGAGCATTGTATTGCGATTGTGCATGTCTGTATTGTATTGTAATGTATTACATTTTGTAGCAGATTTTAGTATTTAACTTGTATTATGAAACCCATAAAAAGAGCATGCATTCGTATGTATTGTGGTGTGCATTATTCACCTAGATAACATTATTGATTACTCAACTTAGATACTCAGCTTGGTTTTGTTGATTAGTTAACCGACAACATTACAACAAGATCAAATTAAGATAATTGATCAATCAAT
This sequence comes from Ottelia alismoides, assembly GCA_037367405.1. Taxonomy (NCBI): domain Eukaryota; kingdom Viridiplantae; phylum Streptophyta; class Magnoliopsida; order Alismatales; family Hydrocharitaceae; genus Ottelia; species Ottelia alismoides. Next base: position 390,472 of record JAZKJV010008071.1, on the reverse strand, counting down.
TAACAAAGTTATTTTTGGATAAAACTTATTGACATGCTAACAAGTAGGATAACAAAGTTTAAAAAGCGCAGTATTCGTACCTCCTAAAAGATATTTCCTCAATTCCTTTCTACATAGATTTACGACCAACATGTACGAAATACTACAGTCACAAATGATCTTTCATTACAAAATCTAACAATATCAGGATTTGAGAACGTTGAACGTGAATAACTTAAATCAAATGCTTTTTTGCATGAATGTTTGGAGACTGGATCGATTGTATTTTTGACTATTACTCGAAGTGCATTCCAAACCTAAACTCTTATCGTTCTATACAAGGCGCATCACGGTCCTTTTTTGTGGCAATGGAAGCTCTATATCCCTCTGGCATGCGAGAATACAAGATTTTCAGCCCCTTTCTCTTGTTTACAAAAATGTTAACCAACATAATCATAACAAGTGAGCTCCAACGCAGAAGCTATCACTACTAAATTAGCAAGATGCAATTGGGTCAAAGCTCTTCTTTCCAGAATAATGATGTCTATGATAGTCAAACTCCACCTATATAAACAGTGCCACAACTACTCCTTTGGTCTTAATTACATTTAGACCTTCGATGTAACATCTTCTCTAATAAAGACATACTCAGCTATAGGAGAAAGTGGTATTGGGAAACTACTCCATAAGTTAATCTAAGACAAAATTTCTTAAAACTACCCAAAAAAAGGATTACCATGGTCTACCAATGTGAACTTTGGGCAAAAGAGGAAGGGTTTATGGATTATTTACATGTGTTACAAATACGTTAAAAATTTTTTTAGACCAACCACTGCTTCCTTTCTTCATCCAGGAAGGTTTGATAAGATGTCTTGGCGTAACCTGTTCAATTTTATCACAGTTTCTATTTTACATTTTCAGAACATCGACTCCCCAAGCCAGTATTATTTTATTTTTATTTTATATTTTCAGAACATGGACCCATCATTTCTTTATTAGTTAAATTGCGGAAAATTTCTCATTTATGTCTTGATTTTAAATGACGGTACTTTTTTTAAACGTAATAAAATAAGGGTACTAAACTTCAAATATTCTTATTTTTGAAACGTAACACAAAAGTACTAAATTATAAACGATAGGATTTATCGTATATATTAAAGGATCACGAGAGCTTATAAAAGTATGTATTTAAGATGAAAAAATAAGGTCTTATGTTTCATTGTTACGTTCCAAAAATTTCTTTGCTCCTCTCCTACATTGATCTTGGCTTGCTTCTTCTTTGCTTTGAACATATCTTTTTTGTGAAACCAGCATCACACGTTGCCCTCCACTACAGAGGCAATGGGATCCGAGCCTTTGTCTGGAACCGAAGAGAGCCCAACAGACCCACCAAATCCAACATCCAATCACCTTATAGCCTCCTTGTGGGTCACAAGCTCACGCTATCTGTTTATTATCCTGGACGAACATTCTCCCTTTTTGGCTCCATAGAGAAATCATCTGCTGTACTAAACAACGAGGTCCCTTGTATTTTTTTTGGTGTGGGTATTTCTGCTACTCATTATGTGATTGTTCGTTGAGAAATCTTTTGATGAATGAAATGCCAATCTTTTGTAAAAAGATATCTTTTTTGCAGTTGGGTTTGTAGACGTTATGGGCATGTTCCGTCATATGGTTGGGTTGAATTGCTGTAAACTCCTTTGAAATGGTTAGTAAGATGGGTAACGTTTCTATGGATAATAATGTTCCGATGGTTAGGAGGCTAGAATGGAAAATGTGATGTAATGTGGTATTATTATATGTTCTACTTATTTTAATTAATGATTTAAATATATTTTGCTTTTAACTTTTTTGATTTAGAGGTAGTTAAAAATATTGTAGTAAATAAAACATGGGATCCACATGACTAATTCTAGCCCAGAGGCAAACATGAGTTGAATCTTGAGTAACAGACTAACCCTAATAAATGGATAATCAAATGAGCCCTATATCTGGATATGCTTTGGAAAAGTGCTCTGGCGTGCTTTTGTTGGTTTCTTTGGGTGGCTAACTCTTACAGCCTTGACATGTAAATAAAAGTTGTTCACAGGTCCTTAAATGAATGGACTACTAGCATGTTCTACTAAAAAATTCTTTAAATCAGAACTTCTTTGTCTTCTGTCGCATATGAGTCCGTCTCCATGGATACTCCCTAATCTCAAATTTTGAGTTAGCCCTGTATCATCAATATCTATACATAACCCGTATAGGCTTCATTCTTTCCGTTCGTATTCGTATCATCAATGTCTCGACAAAGAATCCAAAGAGACAATCTCGTTTTGACCACCCACCCACCTGCTGAGTTTGCTTTCAAGATGGAGAGCGATGGTTCAACTCCAAATCCACACCATGTTAATTGCGAGTTGCGGCAAATTCGATGCTTCGTACCTACAGGTACCAGGGGATATTAAGATATGCCTTTAATATTGCGAGGTGATGGCGATGTGACATGACATGCTGGACGCCAACATCCAGTTCAGAGCTAATTGTACAAGGATGTGACCATGTGGCAGTGCGATCTAGTACCTTAAAACCTACCAAATTCTACAATGTTCTCATACAAGGTGTCCAGAGTTAACTGTGTTTGTTATATCTCTATTCAAGGGGAAAGACGATCACGCGTTTGATTCATAGATTATCTGGGGGAGGATAATCTGTTTTTATATTTTGGTGTTTGTTTGGTGGGTTAAGGGTTATGAGGATTTATGTGATGTAATTGTATTGAAATTTTAAAAAATGAGTAGTTATTATGATATAATTGTATTGGAATTTGAATAAGTGAGTACTTGTTGTGAAGTAATTGTATTGAAGTTTGGAATAATGAATAGAAGTTGAATATATGATTTTTAGAATATTGTGGTATAATATAATTTTTTTTATGGAGAGAGAGTGAGACTCACTAGCGGGTTAGATATATGGGTTTTGAGGGTAACCCACCCAACGAGGGGGTAACCCCCAACCGAATGGCCTCTTAACCCACTCCTTCTCTCTCCAAGGTGGGTTCCACATTTCCTATTTTTAAATACATTAAATAAGTCGATTCTTTTTCAACCACTCAATCCAAAAATAATATATTATACCATCATATCATATAAAAATATAAATTACTCAACTTACGCTCACTTTTCCAAACTTCAATACAATCACACCACAATAACTATCCACTTTTCCAAAATTCAATATGATCATATCACAACAAACTCACTTCAAACATACCCTCGGTTTAACCCTCTATCCAAACAACAAAACACAAAAATTGGTTACCCTCTACCAGTTTAACCCGCCTTAACCCGCGTACCAAACACACATTTATTATGTACATAGACACAACAAATTCAAATACATCAATCATCATCAGGAGAAAAATTGAATCTATATGGTGGATGGTGTATCATGTCATATGAGATGTGCAAGATTTGTATAACTTTTTGAGTGGGATAATGTAATGTTATAGGTTTAGGTTTTCATTACGTTATCGAGAAAAAATGGTGCTGATAATTTATTGGACTCGAACATAATTGGACCCATTAACAACCACCCAAAATATTTAAATCTAAGTTATCAAGTACTAATCTCCACCACTTATAACACACATTCGTGAGTTTGAAATATGAGATCATGTTTGGGTGTTACTAGGTAATCCATTTTCTTTCGCACTCTCAATTCAATAATAAAACTAATTTAAAAAAACAAATGATACAAATAGTCATTATATATCATCTTATGTTAAATATATAATAACAAAAAATACTATTCGTCATAAAATTATTTTTAACTTTTTCAATTCACAATTAATATCATACTAATCAATAACTATTCATATAATAAATATTATCCAATTGATTTTTAAAATTTGTATTAATCATTGTTAGTTTATATGACGATGTGATCATTCACTAACCAGAGGTGTATCCTCTATTATGCTACCTTAGCCATAAGATGTTCAAATATCTAAATACTTAATAATGTCCATGTTTGTATGTTTGATTATCATTCAGAATATCAAACACAAGAATGATAAATGAATTTTACATATGCATACTTTCATAATTATATTCCAACCCCTCTAAAATTCTGAATTATACCTCGGATAATGACTTCCATTTATATCTAACCTTTTTGATATCTCACTCAACTAACTCGATCGTTTCATTCAGTTAATCTACCCATATTAAATCCGAGGAATACTATTTAGGGTACATTAGATTTTTAATCACCTCCCGGCCCCATTGCCCTTCCTCCTCCTCCCATTACCTCCCCGTCCTTTTTCATCAGCACCCCAATAGTTGCCACTTCCCGTCTCCCCATTCATATCCCACTGCCACTATCGCCACCTCCCATGATCCCCCCAACCCCCCAAGTACATCCTTTGATGCTACTGTGTAGTGCTTCTCCGTAACGGAGCAACATGGTAGAGGAGATGATTTCGGGCAAGTAGACGGTAGAGTTAAGCTCACGACAACGAGGAAGGTCGAGGTGGCAATGTGAGAGTTGTATCTTTCGAACAGAGCGAGGGTAGAGAAATATCTCCTCTTCACAATGGAGGAGGTTGAGAGGGTAGCGGAGGAGAACAACTCCCCTTTCCACCTAAAATGTTTAAGTCCAAGTTGTCAAGTAATAATCTCCACCACTTATAACTCACTCTTACACTTTATGAGTTTAGATGTGAGACTATGTTTGGAGGCATGGGTGTTACAACCTTCCCCACTTATATTCGCAACGTCCTCGTTCCGACATGGCCCATCACTTATTCTCAATAACAGTGACAGTTGCACGCTCGAGTAGCCATTTCCTCCTACCTCTTTGTAGGGGTGGCTCCACCTCTCGGGTAGCCCTTTCCATTATCAGAGGGAACCTGTTCTGATACCATTTGTAACGTCCAAGGCTTAGGTCTCCGGTCAGTTATCGAGGAAAACTGACCCTTACAACTTGTTGGATTCGAACCCAATTGGATCCGTTAACAACCACCTAAAATACTTAAGACCAAGTTATCAAGCAGTAGTCATCATCACTTATAACACACTCTCACACTTTGTGAGTTTTATATGTGGGACTATCTTTGGGAGTATGAGTGTTACAACCTCCCCCACTTGTATTCGCAACTGCCTCATTGCGAAATGATCCATTACTTATTCGCAGTCACAGTGGCAGCTGCACGCTCTCGACTTAGGTCCTTTCGGGTAGCCCTTTCCATATCAGAGGGAACCCGCTCCAATACCATTTGTAACATCCCCGGCTTAGATTCCTGTCCATTACTGAGGAAAACTGGCCCAGACAACTTGCTGGGTTCACGTCCAAATGGATCCGTTGGCAACCACCCAAAATGCTTAAACTCAAGTTGTCAAGTAGTAGTCTTCACTCTTATAACATACTCTCACACTTTGTGAATTTTAGATGTGGGACTATGTTTAAGGGCATGGGTGTTATAATCCATATCTCATCATTTACTGATCATTAATGGCTAGTAAAGAGGCATCTTAAAGTTTGATACAATCAATGGAAGCTCAAATTGTGATAGTCCAGCTACTTAAAACCAGTATCATCCAGAGGGATTTTCTAAAGAGTATTGATAAGTCGAAAATTCATTAAAATTGACAAGTGACTACCAATAATTATACTCTAAATAGAAAGTGACCAGCTACAAATTTTATAGATGTACAAAGTAAAGATAAGTGGTTCATATAACCTGCACTCAGGCTGCCCCTCGGGGCAGCCAACTTGGCTGCCCCGTCCCATTTTTTGTCAATTTTTTTTTTATTTTTTTGAAAAATATTGCCATGTATATTCATCCATATATACCTCCTATATGCCATTCGAATTTCATCAGATTAAGAGACTCCTGCGGCCTCCATCCAGACATGGTCGATTTAAAAAATCCTGCGACCGTTGAAAAAATGACGTCTGGATGAAGGCCGTAGGAGTCTCTGCTTATGATGAAATTCGAATGGCATATAGGAGGGATATATGGATGAATTTACATGGTGATATTTTCAAAAAAAATAAAAAAATTGCGAAAAATAGGGTGGGAGCAGCCATGTTGGCTGCCCCTAAGGGGCAACCCCATTTTTCACTATATATATAGGGAGCTGGGAGCCTAAGCCTAGGGTGTAGGTAACTACCTATACCCGGGCTTTTTTTTGAATGATTTTTGAGTTTTTTTGAATGAAACCTTAGGGGAATTTTCTTAATATATTGAGAGGAATATGTGTTTCAAATTTCATGCAAAACAAACATTCCTAACACATTCATCTAGAAGGGGTCAATTTCAGTAATTCTGAGACCGTTAAAATTTGATAGTCTTGATGAAGATGATAGGAGTCTCAAATTAAGTTAAATTTTAAATGACACCATGGTGGTACATAGTGATCTAATTCCCCCAAGATTTCATTTCAAAAAAATCAAAAATCTATGAAAAAATGAGTCGGGTGCAGGTAGTTACCTACACCCCTGGGTGTAGGCTCCCTTTTCTCATATATATATGTGTGTGTGTGTGTGTGTGTGTGTGTGTGTGTTTGTGTGTGACCTTGTATGAAATCTTCAACTCATTATTCCCCCTCCCCATCATTAAATATATATGGAAGAAGAGGAGGCAAAGTTCTCGTCGTGTTGATCATGGCATGTTGTGTTGAAATAATCCAAGCCTTCGTTAAAGTTAAAATATTGAAAAGTTGTATTTCCCATATGGAGTTCCTCCTAGAAAATCTCTTTTATCGAGTTGTTATCTTTTTGACTTTGTGTTCCCAAATATTGCATCATCATATCATGGGATAACGACTAAGGAATTTGTTATGGGGTTTTAATGATGAATGAATTTGATCTATTTCAAAAAATAAATACTAATTTATTATTGTTATTATATCATGTGCCACCAATACATGTATATCATGATTATGTATTTTATAGTGCGTGTTTGGATGAAAATTGCAATCTTAACAATTATTTTGGAGTTCATAGTTCGGACACTTTTTCAACTACATTTGTTATGGTTTAATTTAAATAAAATGTATATAATTACAACTAAGTATAATAACATAGGAATCTACCTTAATTAAACTACCCGACTATTGGTCGTGATTTTCTCAGGTTTTTATTTATATGAATTATTCACAAGTCGTTGCAACCCAATCAAGCGTCAACAAAAAAAATTATTTTCTCAAGTCGAAATTAATACAAAAAATGTAGCAAGAGAATTTCGCTATTTATTTTACATGTCTAACAACAGGATCGAGCTCAGGGAGGCTACAATACTGAGGGTTATTATATCAATGAGAAATCAATGAAATAAATAAATGAATCCTATGAACACTATTCTAGATTGTGGTATTTTTTATTTTTTTTGATTTTCTATTTTTATATTTTCTGATTTTTTTTATTTCTAGTCGTTTTTAATTTCGCAATTTTTTAATTTTCAAGAAAATAATTTTCAAGGAAGTTATATATAAAAATAGAGAATGGCTGTTTTTTGGGCTTTTTAAATATATCAAAAATGCTCAAAAATATCCAAATAAAATCTTATTGTGTTTTACTATATTTTTTTACTATTTTTAATGATTTTTATATTATTTTCAAAATTTTAAGATTTTTTAAATGAATAAAAATAGGAGGAAAATTAAACAATTAGTATACATGAACATTTTGCAATTTAAAAATAGCAAACAAAATAAAAAATTGCTGGATTTATTTTTCCTAAAAACTATAAGAACTATAAACAGGAAGTGAAATCATTTTTTGGATTTTTCTACAATATTTATGCATTTTTATAAGATTTTTGATGTTTTGCAATTTTTTTAGTTTAGAAATATTTAATGCACGAAAATTAGATAGAAAAATAAACACACAAAAAGAAAACTATTCTAAGTTTTTTTCGAATTTTTGACGCAATATTTGAATTTTTATGATTTCTTAGTTGTGAACAGTGAAAAATATAATGTTTTTTATTTTTTAATAATAGAAAATAAAAAAATGTAATGAAATTTTTATACTATGACAAGGAACACGACATAAATATAACAAATTTTTTCTAGAATTATTTTACCATGAAAAAAATATTTATTCAACAAGAAAAAGCATGTAACTAAAAGTCTGAAATATAGGAACTTATTTGAAATTATTCAATGCTTTTGCATAAAAATAACAGAAATAAAATACGGGGCATAAAGCACAATTAACCCAGGAAAAGCGTGCGACACACGTGCTTCAGGCTCTAGCGGAGGTATTTGTAATTTTGAAAGCTTTGGAGGGCTGTAATGCATTTTTTTCCAAAAAATAGTTTATGTGTGGAGTTTCGCTCTTCTTTGTTTCTTGTGTGCCGTAGCCAATAGGGAAAGGGGGCACTGCCCCTCCCTTCTTCTCTAAGCAAAGGGGTGGCGGATCTGGAAGGCGCGTACATTTTTTGTGCGGGGGCGATCGTTTGAGCGTATAGGTAGCGAAGAAAGTGGCGTTATGGGACGACAATCCTTTAGGCGAAGATGGTGGATGGTGTGGCTTTAGAATGCGATTATCACAGGCAGAGGTTGTCGAGAGGTGGTTGTTTTCGAGGATGGAAGATGAGTTCTCCACGTGGAGAAGCTGATGGGGCTCCAGGGGCCGGACAATGGCCTCGGGCAACGATGGGATCTTCTCCTCCGTGCGGGCGGAGGTCAGCTGCTCCAAGTGGAGCTGCGCGAGTGAAGGCGACGGTTGGATGTAGGATCTCCTTCGCACAGGGGCATGTGTGGCTAGTGATCTAAGCGGTGGTGGTGCTTTCCTCCAAACGACAAGAGGCAAAGGCGGTGGCTCCGTGCAGTAAGGGGGCGGTTCAGATGAGCAGTGGACCTCGCTCCATGGATGTCGGTGGAGGTTTTCAAGGGTGACGATGAAGCATTGTTGCTTGTGGGCAGGGGGTGCCGCCTGTGATTCGGGAGGCTGTGGTCGGCTACTTGGATGCGAGATGGTGATGGTGGCCAGGGTGGTTGGTGCTGGCGCTGCTGCCCAAATACTCTTTTTTATTTTTTGTAATTTTTTTAACAACAACTTTTTTTTTTCTTTTTTTCTCTTTTTTGTAAACAGTAGCTGCAATTTTTTTAGAATTCCTGAACCTGCAAATAGAGAAATGATAATGTAGAATCGAGCACAACAGCTCGATCAAAAATTATTGGATAGAAAATGTGAATGAAAATGGTCTGGCGGTTGTGAAGGAAGGATCGTATCTCTGACCATCGTGCGTGGTCGGAAGTGATAGATCGTGTGAGATAAAATAGGAACGTGGGTAGATCGAGAATATGAGATGAAAAATCGGATCGAATCAGATAAAGCAATTAGAAAAATGAACTACGATTAAAAACTATGGTCTAAAATTTTAAAAATGACACTGAAATTAAAAACGTAAAAAAAAACTACGATTTATTTAGATGAAAAATGAGAAATAAAAATGAAAAAAATGGATCTCACCATGGGAGCGGACGAACATCATGATGGTCTCGACGAGGACCGACTCGATGTCACCGGACATCTCAGAAGTTGGGCACCTTTTACGACACGATGACTCTTGGAGAATAGGCTCCTCTCACCAAAAGATTGATCAAGTTCGAATGAGGGAGAGGATACCCATTAAAAAGAAGAAGAAATCAAAAATTGAAGATATGTACAAAAATGAAGGTATTTAGTGATTACTTAAATAAATAAAATAAGTAAATTAATAAATTAATAAATTAAAAATGGAATTCAGAATTAAATAAATTAATAAAAATAATTAATATGAAGAATTAATTAGCCACCTTAATAGTGTCTATTTAAGGCATATATTCAAATTATATACAAAAGTCATGTTTTCAAATTAATTTAAATAAATAAATTAAATTAGATTTTTTATTTAGATTAACTTAATTAATTAATGTTAGATATTATTTTTTGATGGTTTTTATATAAGGTGGTTAATTACATACATATCATATATACATAATGTATATTATACACATGTACAAATAAGGAAATAATTTATAAAAAAATAATAAAATTTTTTTATTTACTTTAAGATACTGTGAAAAATATTTACAATTATTAAAAATATAATATGTATAAAAATTTAAAATAAATAAAATAAGTAAATGATTAAATTTTAAAAACCACCCTAGAAAACCGTCTTTTCAATCGTAACTCGAAAAATTATTAAACCAGTGTCATTTTAAAGATAATTTGATTTAGAATACGTGGAAGTGAGTTTGATTTAATTTGAGTTCATATGGAGCTGGAATTGGTCTTTCTATTATCGCTTTACGGCTGTTTCTGATTATGGTTACTTTTATTCTGTACATGATTTTACTTTACAAGTATTTTTATTATTTAGGAAACATTTTTATTTACAGTTTTGTTTAGAAAATTATTTAATTTAAGTTCAATTTATGGACAAATAAAATAGTGTAAGTTTTATACATATATAAACATAATAATAATAATATGAAAAGTATTTACAAAAGACATTTTTTTGGATTTCTTGATTAAAGACCCTATCTCCGCCTACTTTATTTCTCGTTGATCAGGTCAAGTCTTTACCTTCTCTCAGGGTTCAGGTCAGCCTGTATCTATTGCTTATATACAGTCTTCTATTTTTTATTTTCTTTTATTTCTTTTATTTCATTATTTTAGGTTAAAATAGTAATATATGTACAATATTTACACACCGATGTAGGTTAGTAAGAACGTGGATTTAATATTATATACATGTGTTTTAAAAGGGATTTTAAGCTAAAATAAATGAATAAAGATGATGACATGCAGTTCATCATCCCCATATGCTTTACTTTTGCTAGTCCCTTAGCAAACACTTATTTGAAAGAATAAGTGAATAAAGAACAAGAAAGGAAAATAAAAAATCAGGACAACATTGAGTATTAAATTTATCTTCATAAAGTTGTAGTATGGAGCTCTGTCAGACCTTTGAATTATTAGTGTGGCGGAACCTTAATAGGGAATGGATTTAAAACCTAATAGTCTTCAAGTTACACAAGACTCCTATTCAGGTCTCCTCAACAGTCAGGTCTGAACAAGTCTACACACACACTATTCTTATAACTATGAATCTTTACTTGTATGGTGTAAGTGAAATATAGCTCCCATCTCAAAAGTAGCAAAGAAACAACCTCTCTCAACAAAGTAACTCTAGTCCCCTTATCTAGCAACTATTTCCTCGAGGAGCGGGGGATAGTCCCTTCTAAGTTCAAGTACAACCAGCTCAAGAAGAGGAGATGGAGAAAATAATAGACGGTAACCAATGAAGCTAACTATCCTTGGATGCATGACCAGTGCATCCAAGTCATCCAACTGCAAGCTTACAAAAATTTGACTTTGAAGCTCTTATTATTATTTCTCTACTTGTATATACACTCTGGAAGGTATTTTACTTTTCAATCACGCTTTCCCACTTTTGGAGATTCTGCATTTTTTTATTTTTTTTATTTTTTTGAAAATATATACAGGGTGCATCATGTACATAAGGAATTTTTCCTCTTGAACTAGTAGACTATCCCTCTTTTGAAGCATTATTGCAACCCCATAGTATCCTGTCTTTATATCTCAATGCTACTATAGATCAGGTTGAGATGCATGATGACCAGAAGTTTCGATCCACTAAGGTGGAATAAATAAATCAATTGTCGTTGTCCTCAATTAATCAAGTCGATTAATGAGAAAACCAAGCCACTAAGAGATGAAACAATCGGATATAAGCGGTTTCACTACTTTTATTTACATAGTATAGCGACCAGGGTAAAACACAAGAAGCACAATTAAAATCTAAGTAGTGAGATTTCGGAAATAAAAAGATTTTTGGTGGTTTTTAGTTTTTTCAAATATTTAATTTTCAATACGAGAGAAACAAGCAAAAGTGATAAAAACACACATAAACACTCTATTTGTATTTGTCTAATAGGTCAAAATACTCACAAAATTGTAATAAAAATATTTTTGGCTTTTATATATTTTATAGTATTTTTGATGATTTTTATATAATTATTAAATATTTTTGTAATTTTCTAATAATCAAATAGTGACAAAAACAATAAACAATGCACAATCAGGAGTAATTGGCAAGTTAAAAATATTTAAAATGCCCAAACTCCTGAGAGCGATGTCTAAAATATAGGTAAATATCTACAAACAGATACTGAAATCACTATTTTTGGATTTTTTTTTACAATTTTATATAATTTTTATAAGTTTTAAAGTATTTTTCAATTTTTATGGTTTCTATAAGATGTTTTTAAGCAAAAATGATATCGGAGCTAAAAGACACTAAATACAACTACCCTAATTTTTATGAAATTTTTAGGTGATTTTTTGAAATTTTGCATTTTTTATAAGAGAAACATACACTTTTTAAGAGTTTTTGAATTTTTAATAATATAAAATAAAATCAATTTGAAAAACTAAAACTACCATACAAACATCATGCAAGCGGGAGCTGCAAGGTAATTTTATAGAATTTTTGGAGCCAATTTGCTATTTATTGCATTAAATAAGGGGCATGTAATTAAAAACAGTGTACAAAGACCAAACTGTAAGTTATTTAAGTCAATGGGTCTGGCAATTAATAAGCAAGAAATTATAGGGGGCCTCTATTCAATTAATCCACCAAATACATGCGCAACACGTGACTCATAACTCACAGGGTTATAAGTGTAAATATCAAAACATAACATTCATCGCATAACAATAGAGAAGTTCAGGGTAGATACTGCAAATAACCTAAATAATCACGTGGGGATACACATGACTCAAACTCGACTGGACTAAAGTGCAAATAAAGAAACTATAGGGGTCCAACTGCAAAAGTTCTTAACTACACATTTTATTTATTAGACTAAAGCGAAATAAAATACTGATGAATACCCATTCATCACTCTTTATTCTTATATTTTAGCTACAAAAACCTTTGCAAATACATGTAGATATCTGTAAATACAAATAATTACCAAAAAGCATGCATTGTATAAATATAAATAATTAGCATTTTTTTGTGCAAAAATAAAAGAATAAAGAAATAAAAGAAAAAGAGGGAGATATTTAGAATAAATATTAAGCGACCTAATCCCAAGGGAGGGCTCAGCATGGGCCTGACCGCATAAAGCCCAAGTAGAGAGAGATAAGGAAGCTCATGTGTACATATACCTGTAATTAAATAAAAATAAATATTTTCCTCTAAAAATAAAAATAAAAATGGGTCATATTTATTTGTAAATATTTGTATACACTTGTAAATACAAAATCAAAATAAAAATAAGAAAATTAAAAAGAAAATAAAAATATTCACCTTATATATATTCACCTTGTACATATAACAACTTTCTCTATTTATTTCACCCTATACATAAATAAATCAAAATCCCATAAAACTTGTATATATTCTATATTTCATGTTGTAAATAAATAAAATAAAAAACCATAAAAACAAAAATTAAATAAAAAGAACAAAATTAAAAATCAAAAGAAACATTGTAAATATACCATGTACATAAATGTATTTACCTATTTATTTTACCCTTATAAATAAATAATAAAAATAAAATAAAATAAAAATACATTTTTATTCTAATTTTATGCTATAAATAAATAAAATATAAAATGGGAATAAAAATGTACACAAATAATTAATTAAAAAATCAAAATTTTAAAAATCAATATTGTATATACCTATGATATAGTACTAATTGTATATACCTAATTTATAGTTCAAAAAATAATTAAAAAATCATAAACAAATAGTTTAAAATAAAAGGAACATTTTTCATGTTTTAAGTTTTTTCCTAAATCGGCCATTTTCTATTTTAAAATGAATTTCCAATTATTTCACGTGGCCGCATTCATTGGGCACGGGGGATGTTGACCCCCCGGTCAACTCCCCCCCTTGGACCACCTCCCCGCGGATCTGCACGCCCGACCCGATTTCTCCCTCTTTTTAGTGTCACAATCCGATCGCAAATCTGTGAATCCCGGCTCCATTTGCTCCTCGATCACCCCTGATCCACGCCCGACAGAGGTTCTTGGGTTCCGCGCTCCGATCTTCACGCCCGACTCCCATCTAGCCGGACCCCTAGACGTATATAGTCTAAGCTCCGCCAGCCTCTTCACTCATCTTTGGTTCCCATTTCTCCACCCCAGGACCTCCCATTGCCCTCGCCTGAGTGACAGCTCGTGATTGGCTGTGTTGCAGCGAGGAGGGAGCGACCGGACCATCGACACGGCGACGTAGCGCCGCCGTGCGCCGCCCAGATGTGGTGCTCGAGCCTCAGGCATCGACGACCCTCGAGACTAGGACCTAGAGCTTCATCGGCTCATCCCCAGTCGACCTCGTCCATCAGGTAGCCCTAGTCCTTCATCTATTTAGCTAATTTCCGTTTTGCCCCAAATCACCCATTCGGCGTCGTCCTTCGATTCGATCACCCCCGTCTGCATCTCGACCATCGGACTCGACCATCACCTCCGCACGTCTCTCACGCACCTTCTCCGCCCAACCATTCAACCCAGTTCGCAAAGGAACTGGGATTGGGGCTCCACCGCCGTCGCTCCGCCGGAGCTCCCCCCATCTCGACGCACCGATCATCCCCACCACTGCAACCAGGTGAGGCACTTTGCCCTCGACCCAAGAGTCTGTTGCGTTGCTTTGCAGGTCAAGAACGAGCCCATCTGAGGGCTTGACGTTCAGGAGCAGCAGCTCTAGCTCCGCCGGTGTCGCCTGAGCTCTCCGGAGCTCTGTTGCGCCATCGGAGTGGCTCTTCAGACGCGGGAGGCTCCAACGCTTCTTCTCCGATCACCAGTAGCCTCCGAGGAGGACACCCGTGCGTGTACTTGCCGGCGAAGTTCGCCGGCCACCTGTTCTTCGTGGATCCCCCAGCGCCGTCCGTTTCGCCCCTCCGCTCCAGATTCATATCGAGCCGTCCATTTGAAGAGCAGTACCATCCGTTCGATCATCAGAGGGAGGACCTGGACCGTCAGATCAATGAGGTTTAGACACAGTGCACAGGAGTCGTTCGATCAGCTACGTGGCTAACCCACGACCGTCAGATCCGAGCCGCAACCCTTCATTGAGGCGTCGTCGCTCCCAGCCGTTCGATCAGCGACGTGGCGCCATCTCAGCCCTCGGAGTAATAAAAGGGTAAATACCTGTAGGCCCTTCTCTTTTCCGCATTTAATATTTAGTGTTGTAAATATTTTTCATAGTTATTTTTGTGTTGGTTAATTTGCCATCGAGGACCCTACTGTTCTGGACATGTGCATTTTCATCCCTGTTTATAGTGGCCACGTGCTTCGCCCACGTGTTTTAGTGGGATATTTGCATTTTCTACCCTGCGTTTCTAGAATGTTATTGTTGCATCTTTTAAAATAGGAATGACACTTTGGTCCTTACAGGCCTGAGTCACGTGTATCGTGTGTGGGCCTCGGGGACTTTTACATTTTGGGCCCTATACTTTCCAGCCGTGTTATCGATAGGCCCCTGGAACTTATTTTTCTTTCAGATAGGTCCTTGTGACACTGTGCCTTGTTGTTTGATTTTAATAAAATAGAAAAATTACTCCAAATTTGATGAAAATTGGATACGTGGCTCCTGCCTTTGTTTAAAATTTTCTCTAACTTTGGAGACATTTTTTACTCTTTTTAGTATTTTTAAAAATTCAAAAACATTACTTTTTCTTACTGTTCAGTTATAAAATTCTCCAAAAATATTAAAACATCTTTAAAAATTACAAAAATTAAGTTTTGTTTGTTTGTTGTGTTTGATTTTCTGACCAAGTTTGGTCATTTTTGGACTTATAAAAATTATAAAAATTAAAAAACATTGAAAAACTTAGAAAAATTCTAATAAAGAATTGAAAAATACAAAAATAATAAATCCAGTGCCTAATTTTTCCCTTGTATTTCATACTTTACAGGAAAATTACCTCCAGGCCTTGAAACAAACCATTTAGCATTTTTAAATGATTGTAGAAGCCTGACTGGACGGTGTCTTGCATTTTCTATCTTGTTTCATTTTTATAAAATTCCCTAAAGATCATAAAAAATACCGAAAATTCACCAAAAACATAAAAAATATTAAAAAACATAAAATATTTTTTGTTTGATTTTTTTGGATCATTTTTGAGTAGTTAAATAATTGTTGATAGTTGCTTGTTTTCTTGTTTGTTTATTTCTTTATTAATTTTGAAAATCCAAAAAAATATAAAAAATAAAACCCACCAAAAAAAGTTTTCTTTTATTTGTTTTTATTTCTGACTACTTCGTAGGCCGCGAGGCCATCACGTGCTCCCTGAGTCCGACCCTGGTCGCTATACCAGGCTAATCTAATATCACAGGGCCACTATTGAGTTTGTTTGATTTTTATTGGTTTTGGTGGTCTGATCTCATATTTTCTTGTTGATCTGGATTTCCTCGAACGACTGAGGTCGCAACGACCTTAGTTTTATTTCATCTACCTTATTTGCTCGGTGATTTTTCGGGTCATCAAAATGGCGCAGTTGCTGGGGAGCACGGCTTAGTAGTATTTATTTTCATTTTATCTTTGTTTTCTTTTTTGCGGCTTTCCGCGGCTCTTTCTGAGTTTCGCAGTTTTTCGCGGCTTTTATTTATCTTTTATTTTTATTCTATTTTCTTTTTAATTATTTTCTTTTCTTTTTATTTTTTTGTTTTTTGTTTTGCTTGTTTTATTTTTATTGCATTTTTGCACATATACCCTGTTTCATTTCACTTGTTTTACCTGTTTTATTTACTTTATTTTATCTGGTCTGTGACACTTGGTTGTATTCTTGCGAGGGCTCGAGGATCGAGGCGGCAGCGTTCGAGGAGCCGGTGCAACCACGGTGTTTTGGAGGAGGCTCCCTTCTGCATGGAGCCGCAGGAGAGAGCGAGGAGATAGCCGAGTGCAGCTTTTAGTGTAGAATTAGATTAAACTTTATTTTTAGCTATTTGAATTATTGTAATAATACAGGGAGAGCTCCGACTTGGACTTGAGACACTCTCGGATCTGTTTCGCCGAGCACCGGTGTGCTTAGGGGTTCCATTAGCTAGTCGATTTTCTTCGTGACTTTTTACGCGGTTTTGATTTTTCGCTGCCTTTCCCAGTTTCTTGCAGTTTTCTCGAGCCCCTAGCCTTAGGAATTTTTGTTTGATTGTGACGTAACTCATAGGATCCAAACACCCTAATACATTTGCTGTTCCTATAGTTCGGTAATTGGACTTATATAAAAGATTAATAAAAATAGTTGACTTGCTTCCTTCGAGCCTACGTGCCGCAGCCCGCCCTGCCAAGCGCTGCTCCTGAACCCGATTTGCCAGGAGGAGGAGGGGTGGAACGAGGCCGGACCCTTGGATCAGAGGCTGGTGATCAGCTAGATTGTTCTTTCGAGTAGAAATTGCTATTTAGGGACTCGATTTTCCGCTTGCACCATTTAGGTAGTTTATTTTCTGTTCTTTCAATTCTGCGCGGATCATCTTGCATGTAGACTACTGGAGTCATGTACGCATTTCTTACTCTGCATGCATCATTGATTTCATCGCCATCAGCTTTTTCGTCTTCTCCGCCTGTTTGGACTTAATAACCAGGAGAACCGAAAAATTCGTTAGGCATTTTTGTTTTTATTGAAAAATACCTAAAAAGAAAAACAATAAAAATTGAGACTGCTAACACTATCGACCCTAAAAACCCTCCATTAAAAAATTTATCTTGGGAGAGCAACCCCCTCATTGTCTGGTTTGCTGTGCGAGAGAGTGACCCCGAACACTAGGTAGAGCCCTCTGATATTCTTCTCGACTGATTACCGGCTATGTCTGTACGGGACAGTCGGTTGGGAAAATATCGGGTAACCCAATAGGTCACGTAATCACTCTGCTATCCTGACTGATCACCAAAATAAATTGACAAGATAATTAACTGAGCCTTTACGGTCTTCAGCCTCGCGTTGCATTGGTGAATCGGGGGTTTGCTTGTGATCGTAGTTGTTACCAGATCTCATCCGCACTACTCGCCACATCAAGATGATGGGCAGACGATCTCTTAGGCAGCCTCTGGCTGCACCGCTTTTCGGGCACGTCTACCTACTCATCTAGTTGGTTCGTGAGAGCCGAGACCCACTCTCTGAACACGAGTACAACTCCACCCTGTTCCCCCTCGATCCCCCTTCTTCTGAGACTGAGATACTAGTGCCAGAGGAGAGACAGACAGATGATTTATCGACACCTGAGTTTGGATGTTTTGATTTTGCAGAGACTATGGCCGGCAGTTCCTGATGATCACACCAGAGGTCCGCAGCATGAGCACTTCGTTCTGGACTAGGGTGCGATCAACTCCACCCTGATCGCCTCCCTCGAGACAGTTCAGTAGCAGCTGATGGATCAGGGCGCATTCAAGTTGGATTATGAGGCGCGAGATGGAGCAGTTGAGGGCAGATCGAGAGCAGTGCAGAGAGGGCCCGAGAATACCCGATGAGGCCGCGACAGCCGCCGCAGCAGCCGCAGCAGATCCACTGAGACGATGCGGGAGTTACACAACCCCTGATCGGCACTGATGCATCATTGGGTTGTTCTACCAGTCATCGTGGGGGACTTCAAGTTCCCCCCGAACACTTCGCAGCTCCTCCCCCCGGTTCCATGGGCTAGCCACAGAGGAGCCCCATCTCCACCTCCAGGAGTTTCTGATGATCTGCAGCACAGTCCACGACCGTCAGGTGGACCAGGATACCATCCGGATGATTGCCTTCCCCTCTCCTTAGCAGACAGAGTAGCCACCTGGCTGAAACACTTGGGGAAGTTCGTCTACACCTGGGAGCAGCTCCGCACCGAGTACTTGCATAAGTACTATCCACTCGGGGCAGACAAACACCACTAGAGCCCTGATCAGCAACTTCTCCATGCTCCCCATCGAGAAGTTTCACGAGGCATGGGAGAGGTTTCAGAGAGCTGACTGATAGATGCCCGCACCATGACATTTCCAAGCCGAACCTTGTGCAGAGCTTTTTCAGCGGGCTGACACCAGAGCTTCAGGGCTTGGTGAATGCTTCTTGTGGCGGGTCTTACTTCTCCAAGGATCACGATCAGGTCTGGGCATCTATGAGGAGATGGCCGAGAACTATATGGTGATGTCCCAGACCCTATTGTACACACAGGGTAGACCCCAGCAGCCACAGACCGTGCAATACCAGAGGATAGCACGGGTCGACACCGGTCCATCCAGTTCGTCCGCGGTAGCAGCAGGCACAGGCCGAGTCCTCAGCCGCAGACATGGGGATTATCAGCGAGAAGCTGACTGGATGGAGATCATAGAGAAGAAGCAGTGCCCGGGCATCACGCAGATGGAGCAGATGGCATAGACCCTGAGTAACCTTGAAGACACAGCTCATGTGTCTCCAGGAGGCACAGACGGCTTCACAGCCTCGTCTACAGGCATGAGACGATCCGAGTAGCAGCAGCAGCTCGTCCCAGCACTCCAGCTCCCACCAACAACCTAGACATGTCCATCTTGTACATGCGGAGCTGTACCAGCAGCCGCAACTCACCTACCAGGCACCACCATCCACTGACACTCAGATGGTGGTATACCAGCCGGATCAGCCTCTAGCAGTGCTCCCGCCACCCTAGTACGATTCAGAGCCGTTGATGGATGTCAACGAGATTTGGTACGACTGACCCCAACCCGGTATCCGACGAGATCATCCCGAATTCCGTTGGGCGACCGGAGGTGCCCCAGGCCCCATCAGCAGCCGTCAGGACAGGGTGGCCATTACAGCCATCAGAGGGATCACCAGCAGCAGCAGCCCCCAGCATATACCCAGCCACAGCCACAGCAGTCACCGCAGTATGGTCCTCGTCCCTATCAGCAGGGACAATCTTGGAGGCGTGATCAGCCTCACCAGCCGTAGCATCAGCCACATTCTTACCCTCTCAGCCACAGCACCAGCAGCCTCACTACCAGAGAGGCTACCCGTCGGGTTCTCATGGGACATCCTATGAGAGCCCCGCCTTGGATGACATAGCCTGCCTTCTCACAGATCAGCAGGCTACTTTTCGATGGGAGATGGATGAGTTCCGCCAGGAGATGCGGGACATCGTGAGAGGGAAGGCCGCCATCCCTGCCCAGATAGAGCCGAACCCCAACAACCTGAAGAGGAAATCTGAGCAGGTAGCTTGTACTGAGTATGCCACTCCGAGTGATACTTTTGGTGATATGTCTGCATATCTTTTTGATACTGATTTTGTCACACTTAGGAGTGGTAGGATGCCAGCAGGCGGTGACTTGTCTGAGCGACACCCTGAGGATACTTCTAGAGTGCCCGACGAGGAGGAGAGCGGTACCGTGGCCTTTCGAGATGATGATGGTGGTACTGATGCCACCACGGATGCTGATCCCACCGGCGGTACTGAGGCCGCCGTTTCACCAGTTGGAGGAGGTGGTACTGAGGCCACCCATGTTGCCGAGCCAGAGTACGGTACTGAGGCCGCCCGTCTACCAGCCGATGGTGGTGCTGATGCCACCAGTTCTTCTGAGATTCCTGTTGTTTTTCCTGTTACTGATGTATCTCGGAACACTTCTGTGAATAAAGGAAAGGGTTTATTTTCTTCTGGTCCCACTGTGGTGCATGATGTATGTGTGGATCCGGCCGTCGAGCCGTCTAGACCCTTTCCTAGTCCTTCATCTGAGAAGGACCCTGTGATCCCTTCCCTAGAGCCCTTCAGATGGGGAAGGGGAAGAAAAATGAAAATCCAAAAAAGAGAGAGCAAGAAGAGTTCAGCCAGCAGATGATAGACCGTTTCCATATTCAGCTGACTCTTCAGGAGGCTTTGCAGTACATCCCTCTACTCCAGCGTTCACTTAGAGACAGGACCACAGTCAGGAGGAAGAGGAGGAACCACCATTCAGAGATTCATGTGCTGACGAGAGCCACTTGTTTCGCGATTCAGAACCGTCTGCCGGCCAAGAGGCTAGATTTAGGAGCCCCTTATGTCAGATGTCATATCAGTGAGCAGAGGTTCGACCGTACTCTATTAGACAGCGGATCGTCGATTAACCTACTTCCGGCAGCCCTTCTCGACTGCTTCGAGCTGGGCACTCTTAGACAGAGCAGGACAGTCCTTCAGTTTGCTGATCGATCTGTCAAGAGGCCGAAGGGGTTGCTGAGGGACATTGTCGTCACGATTCAGGGCCTTCAATTCCCCGTGGACTTCGTAGTGTTGGACATGGAGATCCCTGATTCAGTGACCGATACCCCCATCATTCTCGGCCGGCCGTTCTTGGCCACAGCCAAGGCAGTGACCGACCATGATAGCGGGAAGGTATACTTTCGCGTCGAGGGCGAAAGTGTACAAATAGAGACGGTCGAGGACAACAGAGCCAGAGACAGAGCATTCTCAGAGACTACTTCCGATACAGAGTAGATGACAGGTGTCGGGCTAGACATCCACCAGGACTGCGACTTTGTGATTAATGATGATGAGGCAGTATAGGCAGATCCAGATGCACAAGCCATCCTCTCACCTTCAGAGTCCTTTGATGCAGAGACGCCAGCAGAGGAGAGCTTGGAGAGCACATTCTTGGTCCAGGATACTTTTGAGGCAGCAGAGCCGGTACTCGACCGCAAGACTGATTTTTGTGATGATGGTGGTACCGAGGCCACCTTAGATGATACAGATCCCTCAGAGTCAAATTCTGATTGGGCAGATTGTGATGATTACATGCCAGATCTGACTTCACCTGAGCCTGCAACTAGGGAGGAGGTAGATGCCGAGCAGAGTAGAGACAGTCCATCAGGGCAGCCTTCTCCAGTTTCAGAGAGTGACAGAGAGTTTCAGTTCTCCCATGCGGATTTGGCAACATTCACACAGAGTTTTCAGAGGCCAGATCCACCAGCACCAAGTTGTCCAGAGCTGAAGCCGCTTCCTGCGTCGCTGAAGTGTAGGTTCCTTGCGGGTGAGCATGAGATGTACCCAGTCATTATCTCCGTCGATTTGACTGGAGAGCAGAAATCCCGTCCGATGGGGGTTCTTGAAAAGAACCGCAAGGCGATAGGATGGAGCGTAGAAGATCTCCAGGGGATAAGTCCGGCCCTGTGCTCCCACCATATCTATCTCGAGGATGAGGCTAAGCCGTCGCGTGAGTTCCAGCGGCGGCTGAACCTGAATCTGAGAGAGGTTGTCATGAGGGAGATATCGAAATGGTGGAGCGCCGATTTTATCTACCCCATCTCCGACTCCAAGTGGGTCAGCCCTTTACATGTGGTGCCCAAGAAGACGGGCATCACTACAGTGGTCAGTGAGTCTGGAGAGGAGATTGCTACACGGGTACCCACTTCTTGGCGGGTCTGCGTTGATTACAGGAGACTCAACCAGGCTACCAAGAAGGATCATTTCCCCCTACCCTTTGTAGATCAGATCATTGAGAGACTGGCCGAGAAGAGCCACTACTGTTTTCTGGATGGGTACTCGGGCTACAACCATGTGGCCATCGCTCCCGAGGACCAGGACAAGACTACCTTTACCTGTCCCTTCGGCACATATGCCTTCCGACGCATGCCATTTGGGCTATGCAATGCCCCTGCGACCTTTCAGAGATGCATGCTGTCGATCTTTTCGGACATGGTACGGGAGTGCTTGGAGGTCTTCATGGATGATTTCTCGATTTACGGCGACAGATTCGACTCCTGTCTTGACTGCCTAGACCGAGTCCTTCAGCGATGTATAGAGGTTCACTTGGTGCTATCTTGGGAGAAGAGTCACTTCATGGTGACTCAAGGGACGGTGCTTGGCCACATCATCTCCAACAGGGGCATGGAGGTTGATCCGGCCAAGGTAGATGTCATTAGAAAACTCGCACCACCGTCTAATTTGCGGCAATTACGGTCTTTCTTGGGGCACGTCGGTTTCTACCGACGATTCATTCATGATTGCAGCAGGATTGCCCGGCCGTTGATTGAACTGGTGATGAAAGACACCGAGTTCCTTGTCTTTCGTCCTTTGAGACTCTCAAGAGATGTGTTGTTGAGGCTCCTGTTCTCCAGCCGCCTGATGGTCTCTCCCATTCGAGATCATGACAGATGCCTCCGATTTTTGCCGTAGGGGCCGTGCTGGACAGAGAGGGATGGAGTTCATTTGCTATCCACTACGCTAGCCACACATTGGATTCCGCGCAGCGGAACTACACAGTTACAGAGAAGGAGATGCTAGCCGTAGTGTTCGCCCTAGATAAGTTCAGATCATACATTATTGGATCTAGAGTGACCCTGTACACAGATCATACCGCCATCAGGTACCTCATGGCAAAGAAGGATGCCAAGGCCAGACTGACTAGATGGATCCTTCTACTCCAGGAGTTCGACATAGAGATTAAGGATAAGCCTGGAGTCAAGAATGTGGTGGCGGATCATCTCTCCCGATTAGAGCATCTTGAGGATTCTGACTTGATTGACCCTATTTGTGAGGACCTTCCCAGATGATGCGATCCTTGCTATCATCTCTCTCCCGTGGTAGGCCAATATTGTGAACTTTCTTGTTGCTAAGAAAGTTCCACAAGATTGGCCCAGGCAGAGGCTTGAGACCTTCCTCGCGAAGGCCAAGTCCTACCACTGGGAGGATCCCATCCTTTACCACGAAGGAGGGGATAGTGTCTGGCGTAGGTGCATTCCTCAGGAGGAGCACCATAGCATCCTCACTTACTGCCACAAGCTTGAGGCAGGAGGACATCACTCTGGGAGGAGAACGACACAGAAGGTGCTCCAATCCGGCCTATGGTGGCCTACCCTCTTCAAGGACTCTGATGAGTTCATGAAGAGGTGTACTGACTATCAGAGGATGGGTACTTGTGGACAGCGTGATATGATGCCGATGCAGCCCATTCACTTCTGTGAGGTTTTTGACGCATGGGGCATCGATTTCATGGGTCCATTACCTAAGAGTCAGGGATTTGAGTACATTCTGTTAGCCGTCGATTATGTGAGTCGTTGGGTTGAGGCCATCCCCGCCCGAACTGCTGATGCCAGGATAGTTTGCAGATTTTTGAGGAAGCACATCATTACGCGGTTCGGGGTTCCTCGAGTGTTGATTTCTGATGGGGGGTCTCATTTCATCAACGACCAGGTGAAGGCCCTTGCTAGCGAGTTCGGTATAGACCATCAATTGCCACTCCATACCATCCACAGACGAATGGTCTAGCCGAGGTGTCGAATAGGTAGATCAAGACTATTTTGCAGAAAGTCGTCCGTCCTGACCGAAAGGATTGGTCACAGCTTTTGGACTCGGTCTTGTGGGCATATAGGATGTCTTTCAAGACACCTTTGGGAACATCTCCCTTTCGCCTCGTATATGGAAAGCCGTGCCATTTACCAGTTGAGCTGAGGCACATGTCACTTTTGGGCCGTTACAGATATTCTTTTGGATCCAGATAGTGTAGGAGACCAGAGGAGGGTAGAGTTAAAGCCCTGGAGGAGCTTTGTGATACCGCCTTCTCAAACAGCCTACAGTACAAGGAGAGAGTGAAGGAGTGGCATGATTCTCATATCAGCCACAAGCATTTTGAGACTGGACAGAGAGTATGGCTATTTGATGCTAGGCTTCGTCTATTCCCAGGGAAGCTACTGCGCAAATGGAAGGGACCTTATCTTGTGAGAAAGGTACACGACAACGGGAGCATCGACATATCTGAGTTGTCTTCTGAGAGTGCCTTTTGAGTGAACGGCCAGCGGCTCAAGCCATTTCTAGATCATGAGCCGCGGGTCGTTGATGTTGCCCCTATTCCATTTGAGTGAGATGTGGTCTCTTGACTCACATCTATTGCATCTCACGCCTGATTATCACTGTTCTCCCGACTGTATAGATCCAGATGTCCATATCATTCCATTCTTTAGTCCCACATCCCTTTCTTCATCTATTGATTATGCTATACTTAGGGTGTACTTTACCCTAAGTATAGGGGGGGATGCGGGACTCTTGGGTATTCTTTTAATTCTTTTTACCCCTATTTTTGCTGCCTATACTTAGGATATTTTACCCTAAGTATGGGGGGGGGGGTAGACCCTGTACATTCTCCACTCGGTTTTCCCTTTGTGTACAACCTGCTATACTTAGGATTATTTGATCCTAAGTATAGGGGAGAGAAGCCGAGGTCCTCTTGATTTTCTATTCATTCGTCTTTGTATATAGCCTTCCATTTCACTTCCCTATACTAAGCACAAGTTATGTCTTCTTTATCGCTCTTGACTCTGAGGACATCGTTCGAGCTAAGTATAGGGGGGTGTGTATATATTTCATATATACTTTAGCCATAACTCGTACTTTGTGTGAGTGTGTAAATAAATAAAATTGGCTAAAAACCTAAAATCCATAAAAATTAAAAATTTTTCCCTGTAAATAAACATTTCTTTTATTGCACATACATAGCTAGTGTACAAAGTATTTTTGTAAAAATGTTTTCAAAAACTTTTTGTGTAAAGTTTGTGTAAATATTTTCATAACAAAATTATGTATATAGTACAAAATTTTTTCCAAAATGTTTTGAAAATCAAAAGTTTGCAAAAACCTTGTGTAAATTTGTGTAAATATTTTGCAAAACTTGCATTCATGCATACATCCATGATTTCAAAACATTTTCAAAATTTTGTATTTGTGTAAATATTGTGTAAATAACATCTTTGTATATACTTGTATATAGTTTTTCCCGGATTATAGTTGACATTTAAACTAGCCTGGAATTAAATTGGGAAATGGAGCTTGATTAAGATCTTAATCCACCTAAGTCTAAGAGGAACCTTATAGGGCTTAGGGTCAAGGCTTTTCAGGTCCATGGTGACTTAATTCTTTGAGTCCACTAGGCTATGATCACATGTCATCTCAATGAGCCTAAGTAGAGCACTTAACAACACACACATGACTCATATAGACAATGGCTTTACTTGGACACCGCACTTAGCACCGAGCTCTCTACGGATGAGGTGGGTGAGGAGGCAGTCTTCCTTGACTTGGGGTAGCATATGAGGGTAGTACTTCTAGGCGGAACCTCTCTTCTTCTTTTAGTGAATGAAGTGCGTCTCAACTTGGTCTGGTTGCCATGAGGTCTAATGACAGGAGTAGTGGGTTGCAATAATGCTTCAAAAGAGGGATAGTCTACTGGCTCAAGAGGAAAAACTCCTTGTATATATGCTGCACATGTATATGTTGTATAGATGCACTTGAAAAAAATGCAAAAAGAAAATAACTCCAAAAAAGTGTGGTTTTGATAGAAATGATAATCCCACCGGAGTATGTATATAGTGCAATAAACAAAGCTTGAGATTCATGTTCCACCTTATGTAGCTTGCAGCAGGGAGACTTGGCTACACTGGTTGAGCTCCCAAGGATACATGGCTACACTGGCCATGGTCCATTCTCTTCTTCCCCCTCTTCTTGAGCCGATTGAACTTGAACTTAGAAGGGAATACCCTGCTCCTCGAGGAAAGAGTGGCCAGATTGGGGTCATAGAGTTACCTTGTTGGGGAGGGTTGTCAAGTTGCCACTTCTGAGGTGGAGAGCTTATACTTCACATTCACAGTACAAGGAAAGATTCATGGTCTTCAGGGTTTGTGTTTGGTGACTTGTTCTGATCTGGATTGTTGAGGAGTCCTGATTATAGATTAGTGGATCTTAGAGGCTGTTGAGTTTTAAACCTAAGGCTAAATAAGGTTTCGACACATTAATAATCCAAAGATCTGATCGAGCTCCATATTTCAATTTAATGAAGGCAAGTTTAATAATCAACCTTGATCCATGTACATTTCTCCTCTTTTTCTTTTTCTGTTTCTTTTTCACTTCTTTTTCAAATAAGTGTTTGCTAAGGGACTAGCAAAGTTAAGTATAGGGGGGTGATGAATACCCATTCATCACTCTTTATTCTTATATTTTAGCTACAAAAACCTTTGCAAATACATGTAGATATCTGAAATACAAATAATTACCAAAAAGCATGCATTGTATAAAATTAAATAATTAGCATGTTTTTGTGCAAAAATAAAAGAATAAAGAAATAAAAGAAAAAGGAGGAGATATTTAGAAAAAATATTGAGCGACCTAATCCCAAGGGAGGGCTCAGCATGGGCCTGACCGCATAAAAGCCCAAGTAGAGAGAGATAAGGAAGCTCATGTGTACATATACCTGTAATTAAATAAAAATAAATATTTTCCTCTAAAAATAAAATAAAAATGGGTCATATTTACTTGTAAATATTTGTATACACTTGTATATACAAAATCAAAATAAAAATAAGAAAATTAAAAAGAAAATAAAAATATTCACCTTATATATATTCACCTTGTACATAAAATCACTTTCTCTATTTATTTCACCCTATGGATAAATAAATCAAAATCCCATAAAACTTGTATATATTCTATATTCATGTTGTAAATAAATAAAATAAAAACCATAAAAACAAAAATTAAATAAAAAGAACAAAATTAAAAATCAAAAGAAACATTGTAAATATACCATGTACATAAATGTATTTACCTATTTATTTTACCCTTATAAATAAATAATAAAAATAAAATAAAATAAAAATACCTTTTTATTCCTAATTTTATGCTATAAATAAATAAAATATAAAATGGGAATAAAAATGTACACAATTAATTAATTAAAATCAAAATTAAAAATCAATATTGTATATACCTATGTATATAGTACTATATTTGTAAATACCTAATTTATATTTCAAAAAAATAAATTAAAAATCACAAAAAATAGTTTAAAATAAAAGGAACATTTTTCATGTTTTAAGTTTTCCTTAAATCAGCCATTTTCTATTTTAAAATGAATTTCCAATTATTTTCCACGTGGCTGCATTCTATAGGGTCGCGGGGGATGTTGACCCCCCGGTCAACTCCCCCCTTAGACCACCTCCCGCGGATCTGCACGCCCGACCCGATTTCTCCTCTTTTTAGCATCATGATCCGATCACCAAATCCGTGAATCCCGGGCTCCATTTGCTCCTCGATCACCCCTGATCCACGCCCGGCAGAGGATCTTGGGATCCGCGCTCCGATCTTCACGCCCGACTCCCATCTAGCCGGACCCCTAGACGTATATAGTCTGAGCTCCGCCAGCCTCTTCACTCATCTTTGGTTCCCATTTCTCCACCCCAGGACCTCCATTGCCCTCGCCTGAGTGACAACTCGCGATTGGCTGTGTTGCAGCGAGGAGGGAGCGACCGGACCATCGATCCGGTGACGTAGCGTCGCCGTGCGCCGCCCAGACGTGGTGCTCGAGCCTCGGGCATCTATGGCCCTCGAGGCTAGGACCTAGAGCTTCATCGGCTCATCCCCCAGTCGACCTCGTCCATCAGGTAGCCCTAGTCCTTCATCTATTTAGCTAATTTCCGTTTAGCCCCAAATCACCCTTTTGTAGTCGTCCTTCGATTCTGATCACCCCCGTCCACATCTCGACCATCGGACTCGACCATCACCTTCGCACGTCTCCCAACACCCTTCTCCGCCCAACCATTCAACCCAGTTCGCAAAGGAACTGGGATTGGGGCTCCACCGCCGTCGCTCCGCCAGAGCTCCCCCATCTCGACGCACCGATCATCCCACCACCGCTAACCGGGTTGAGGCACTTTGCCCTCGACCCAA
The DNA here is from genome assembly GCA_037367405.1 of Ottelia alismoides. Taxonomy (NCBI): domain Eukaryota; kingdom Viridiplantae; phylum Streptophyta; class Magnoliopsida; order Alismatales; family Hydrocharitaceae; genus Ottelia; species Ottelia alismoides. The sequence goes on along the minus strand of JAZKJV010008071.1, from coordinate 361,846 downwards.
GAGTCTGTTGCGTCGCTTTGCAGGTCAAGATGAGCCCATCTGAGGGGCTTGACGTTCAGGAGCAGCAGCTCCAGCTCCGCCGGTGTCGCCTGAGCTCTCTGGAGCTCCGTTGCGCCATCGGAGGGGCTCTTCAGACGCGGGAGGCTCCAACGCTTCTTCTCCAATCACCAGTAGCCTCCGAGGAGGACCACCGTGCGTGTACTGGGCCGACAAAGTTCGCCGGCCACCTGTTCTTCGTGGATCCCCCAGCGCCGTCCATTTCACCCCTCCGCTCCAGATTCATATCGAGCCGTCCATTTGAGGAGCAGTACCATCCGTTCGATCGTCAGAGGGAGGACCTGGACCGTAAGATCAGTGAGTTTAGCCACAAGTGCACATGAGCCGTTCGATCAGCTACCTGGCTAACCCTCGACCGTCAGATCCGAGCCGCAGCCCTTCGTTGAGGCGCCGTCGCTCCCAGCCGTTTGATCAGTGATGTGGCACCATCTCAGCCCTCGGAGTAATAAAAGGGTAAATTACCCTGTAGGCCCTTCTCTTTTCTGCATTTAATATTTAGTGTTGTAAATATTTTTCATAGTTATTTTTGTGTTGGTTAATTTGCATCGAGGACCCTACTGTTCTGGACATGTGCATTTTCGTCCCTGTTTATAGTGGCCACGTGCTTCGCCACGTGTTTTAGTGGGATATTTGCATTTTCTACCCTGCGTTTCTGGAATGTTATTGTTTGCATCTTTCAAAATAGGAATGACACTTTGGTCCTTCCAGGCCTGAGTCACGTATATCGTGCGTGGACCTCGGGGACTTTTACATTTTGGGCCCTATACTTTCCAGCCGTGTTGTCGATAGGCCCCTGGAACTTATTTTTCTTTCAGATAGGTCCTTGTGCACTGTGCCTTGTTGTTTGATTTTAATAAAATAGCAAAATTACTCCAAATTTGATGAAAATTGGATACGTGGCTCCTGCCTCTGTGTAAAATTTTCTCTAATTTTTGGAGACATTTTTGACTCTTTTAGTATTTTTAAAAATTCAAAACATCACTTTTCTTACTGTTTAGTTATAAAATTCACAAAAAAATATTAAAACATCTTTAAAAATTACAAAAAATTAGATTTTGTTTATTTTATTGTGTTTGATTTTCTGACCAAGTTTGGTCCTTTTTGGACTTACAAAAATTATAAAAATTAAAACATTGAAAACTTAGAAAAATTCTAATAAATAATTGAAAAATCCAAAAATAATAAATCCAACACCTAATTTTTCCTTGTATTTCATACTTTACAGGAAAATTACCTCCATGCCTTGAAACAACCATTTAGCATTTTTAAATGGTTGTAGAAGCATGACTGGAAAGTATCTTGCATTTTCTGTCTTGTTTCCTTTTTATAAAATTCCTAAAGATCAGAAAAAAACAAAAAATTCAACAAAAACATAAAAATATAAAAAACATAAAAATATTTTTGTTTGATTTTTTGGATCATTTTTGAGTGGTTAAATAATTGATGATAGTTGCTTGTTTTCTTGTTTGTTTATTTTCTTTATTAATTTAAAAATCCAAAAAAAATAAAAAAATTAAGAACCCACCAAAAATAGTTTTCTTTTATTTGTTTTTATTTTTGACTACTTCGTAGGCCGCATGGCCATCACGTGCTCCCTGAGTCCGACCCTGGTCGCTATACCAGGCTAATCTAATAGCCAGGGCCACTATTGAGAATCTTTGATTTTTATCTTGTTTTGGTGGTCTGAACTCATATTTTCTTGTTGATCCGGATTTCTCGAGCGACTGAGGTCACAACGACCTTAGTTTTATTTCATCTACCTTAGTTGCTCGGTGATTTTTCGGGTCATCAAAGACATGCATGGGTAAAAAGTGAAGTTTACCCTCAGGTGCGTGCGGAGCGCATGCTCTGATGTATGACCCTGATGAGACTCTACAAAAGGATCTGACGGTTCTGGTACAGGCGTTGGCGTACGGCTCTGATGAGACATTACCTGAAGATATGATGGCACTGATAGGAGACAGGAGCGTATGGCGCAGATGGTGGTCCAGATCTGATCCAAGCGTCGTAATAAGACGCTAGCGGATGGCTTGGACCAAAACTAGGTGGGAACTTCATATCGAGTGACAGAGAAGGCGACTGGATGAACTCATCTTCGGCGAACTTCGCCCAAGTGTGGAGGGTAATCCACAGCTTTGATGAAGTCGTGAAGGGGTATGGCTGCTTCGTGAAGGTGGGCCGCGTCGAGTGGTTGGCTCAGATGGAGAGATGGACGGTCGGATGGTCGAGGAGGTGATGCTCCACCTGGAGCTACTCCTCCTGAGCAGCTGAGGTTCTGAATGGTTCTCCATGCATGTTTAAACCTGCAGGTAGACTCTAGGCTAGAAGACCAAGCTTCGGCCATTGTTATTTTGCAAGAAAACCGGAAAAGCGATGGTGGGTGGTCTTTAACCTCTGGTGGAAATGGAAGAAGGAAGTCTCTACCTAATCTGGCTCTGATGAGCTAGTCTAAGGATGGTCAGGACGTGTCAGAAGATGACGGGTGAGTCAGTGTATCAATCTGTGCGGGGAGGATTGTGTAACAGAGCTCCAAACTCGGTGGTCGGAGCAGGCAAAGTTGCGATGGAGTGGAATGGACTGAAACAAAAGGAAATGAAGAAAAGGAAGAGAGTAGGGGATACCTGGAGGTTCCGAAGAGCTCAGGAACTTCAGGCGAGGCAGTCGGCGAGGTTATATCCTCTGCCAAGCTGCGAAAGGTCGGGAGGCTTGTCACGACGGAGAGCTCCGGCCACTAGCTGAGCGAGGTCATCCGATCACTGATTCAACCTCTTAAAAACACCTAAAGGCTCCTATCACGATGCTGGAGGTGCTAAGGGAAGGAAGTTGGTGCGAGGAACGAGCTCCTGAGCTTGGGGAAAGGAGGAGATTATTTATAGGGTAGGATAGGATCTAGAAAGATCGGAGGCTCGTGCAAAACCCTAGATAGATTCAGCTGCTCCGAGGGATCTGCAAAGATCACGGATCCTAGGAGAACATTCGGGTGCAAGAATCAATGCAAATGGAGGTCTGACCCAATCAGGGTAATGGGAAGAAACAAGTCCAGCGAAGGTGGACTAGGTCAGGTCTATGATAATTCAGATTTGGCGAGGGTCTAAAGTAGTCCACACAAGGCGAGACCACAGTGTCACTGAGCGACCACTCACGAAATCCGGACTTCAGTCAACAATTAACCCACAACAGAGATCAAGCAATGAAGTAAATGTATGGAGTTAAAATTTACTATAACTCTACAATCAATGTGTATAGTGTGCAAGCAAGTAGAGTGTCGAACACAGGGAACAAGAAGGATAGAGCGGGTGACAATGCACAAAAATGCGAATGTGATGTATTTGCCTATAAGTGTTTTTTTGGGGTTTTTAATTTTATATTTTTTTAAATTTTGATTTTATAGTTTTATATTTTTATTTCCAATTTTCTAATTTTTAATTTTCTTTTTATGTTTTATATTTTTTAATTTCTTTTTCTTTTATTAAAATATGTATACAATATAAGAAACGGAAGATAATGTATTTATAAAAAGAGGTAAAAATAGTCAAAATTCAGGAAATGAAATATTTTTGGGCTTTTTATATTTTTCTAATGTTTTTTGTTTTTCTTAGATTTTTCCTATTTTTTTGGTATTTTTAAAAGGCGAAAATACCGAAAACAGTGAGCAAAATAAAAGGCTGAAACAAAAATGGAGAAATAAAATATCAAACAGAAGCCAAAATCTTAAAATAGAGATAGCAAAATAGAGACAATTCAGAATCAAAAATATTATTTTCAGGACCTTTCTGGAACTTTTAAGATTTTTATGAAGTTTTAAGGGGTTTTGCTATTTTTAAGGATTTTCCTTTGATTTTTTTTTATTTTTGGGATGAAGTTAAATCACATAGAAACAAACGAAATATATTTTTTTTGGAATTTTTCGAAGAGTTTTTATATTTTTTTGGTATTTTTCTAATGCACACCGAGCTAAAAATCATGTTTTTGAATTTTTATAAATATTAAAAAGCAATAAAAATGCAAAATAGAATTATGGCATCAAGAGCAAGAAAACAGGAAGCTATGATAATTTTTTTTGAATTTTTAAGAATTTATAGATGCATGAAATAATTAGAGACAACAAAGAGAAACTACACTACTTGCAAGGGCATATTTGTAAATATCCAGAACAACAAGGGCCAAAGTGCAATTATCTAGAAAGTTAAAACTACTTAACAAATTTTCAGGACCAATCATAAATATGCGAACCCCCAGGGGTCTTCCTGTAAAAACACCAAGCCCCACATGCATGAAGCACGCGACCTGACGAGGACTTAATGACAAATAACAAAAATCGGGGGGCTCAGTTGCAAATAATCCTCAAAATTTTATCCGCGATAAAAATACATGGACTAAATGGAAATATGCAAAGCTTTAGGGGTCCCACACAAAATACCCCGCACCGCACGTGTACAAGCAAGTGAGGTGACATGGCCGAGGACCTATTTGCAATATACAAAGTTTGAGGGGTCTTTTGTAAATATTACAAAAATTATAAACGCATATGAAAGATTTACTATACTAATTAATAAATACAAAATAGGCTAGGGTAATAAATGCAAAATACCCAAAGCCTAGGGATCTGACGACACACAATATACCACTTGACACGTGTCAACATGAGGACGCCCGATACCTCTTCGCACCGATGGCTGAGATTAGAACACACAGAGTTGATCGAACGGCTAGTGAAGAGCCGATCGGACGACAGTAGGGGATTCTGGGATCTAAGCCCGATCGGTCGACTGCAGAGACCCCTGGAAGAACAAGGAAGAACACGGCCCCAACCGAACTTCGATAGGTTGTATGGCGCTGCTCCGGCCACTGTCCTCGCCGCAGAAGTCCTCCAAAGACTCCTGGAAGTGTACTCGGTCTGCCAACAGAGCCAAAATGGCTCGACGATCTCCAGTGCTCCATGGCAGAGTCAAAGAAGGAGTTGGGGTCCAGGAACCTCGCATTTCCAAAATTGACCCTCCAAAGGGGTCCTCCGACTCCTACGGCATGCAAAAAGAGTAAAGAGGAGCGAGGGCAAATTGCCGCGCACCTCGAGATGATGAAAGAAGGTGAAAGGCATTGGAATGGAAGCTCGTCGGAGCAAGCTCCGGTGAGAGGTGGCTGGGGTGATTAAGCTGGGTTTCTATCAAAAGGGAGGGTAGGTCTAGGTTCCTAAAGCTAAAGCGAATCTAAAAATGTAAGAAAAATGAATAAAATGCAAACCTCAACTGAAATGGCGAGATGGATACCTTACGGCGGTGCGCCGGAGATGGGGGCAGAACTGGCTCTCCTGACCTCTCGTACCTCAGACAAGAGTGCTGGAGGCTCCCCTGTCACGGGAGTCAATCCATAGCACTCTCGGAGGTCTAAGCTCGGCCAAGAAAGGGTTCAAGTTCGAGGAGGAAGGTCAGATGGGTTTTTGTATGAGTTGATGAGGCATGCCTAAAATCGAGAATGCTGGAGCAACGCAGCGATGCGATGATCGAAACAAGCAAGGGCGTGAATCATGGATGTGCGGGCTTGAAAAGTCATGAAGTAGAAATCACGAAATGGTGCAAGGGCTGGCCTCGAAAAAATAAAAAAGAGGCAGAAAAACCAATGTCTGACGCAAGAACAGGGGGCGGGTCAGAGAGTTGACCCGCGGTCAACTCTCGGACCCTCATGGTTGGTCCACGTGGACCAACTAGGAAAAACCCTGGAAAATTCATTTTAAAATTCATTTAAAATTCGTAATGAATTTATTAATTTGGTTATTAAATAAAAATGTTTATTATTTTATAAATTATTTTATTACGATTTTTATTTATTTTTTTGAGGTATAAAATTCCAAGTTTCCTTTAGGCTATATAGGTATCTTTGTTTATATAATTTAATATTTTATTTTTAATTTGTATATTTAATTTTATTAATTCTATTTATTACTTTATATATTTATAACATATTTTTATACACCTAAATATATTTTTATTTCATTTTTATGATGTATTTTGTACACTTAATAAAATAGAAGTATTACTTACATAGGTACATGTACAGGTATTATACCTATGTGTTGTATATAGGTATTTTATTTTTGTATTTTCTGTAGTGTTTTATTCTGATTTTAATATACAAATATATTATAAATAATATTTACAAAATTATAAAAATAAGAAATTATAAAAATAATGAGTAATGAATAAAATGAATATTTTAATCTGTACAAGTATAAAATAGGGGTCCAAAACTCAACTTTCAAACCTTAGCTCTGCAAAATGCAAAACCACCTTCATTAAATAGCTTATTAAAAATTATATACAATTAAAGGTGATTTTGATACATTTCAAGTTTTTATTTGAGAGATACAGGTCTGGGAAGTTGGGATTTTGGAAATTAATTCAGATCACAACTTTTTATCTATACATTATTTTTGTATGAAATCAATTTTGTATTTTTATATATTTAATTATCTACAACTTTCATGTACAAAGTTTCTTTATTTGAGGTCTAAAACATGGAACTAAAAATAGGTCCCAAAATGAATAAAGAATGAATTAAAATAAAAGGAAATTTTATTGGTTTCTAGCCCTTATCTCCCCCTACTTTATTCCTTGTCGACCTAGTCATCGAGATACCTAGGTCTCCGGGTTTCGAGTCATACAATATTTGCAATATTTTATTCTTTTTTTCTTTTCTTTATTCTATAATTTTGGCATTAAAACAGTATTTTATACACTTTTTACACAAATATGCATGGATGACAAAATGCATGAATTGGCACTATTTACACGCATTTACTAGGGTTTTAAGGCCAAAATGATAGAATAAAAATGATAAAACGTAGATTCATCATCCCCTATACTTGCCTTTGCTAGTCCCTTGCAAACACTTATGCAATAAGTGTAGAAAAAGAAAAACAAAGAAAAGAAAAAGAAGAAGTATGGATTAAATTTAATTATCAAACTTGTCTTCACAAAATCAAAGTTTGGAGCTTAAGTCGGACCTTTGGACTTTAGTGCGGGCATAACCTTAATGAGAATAGGATTTGAAATCTAACAACCTTCGAGAATCCTAAAACTCTGCTCAAGTCTTCTCAATAACCAGGTCAGAAATATTTCAACTCATATGCAAACCCTTACGACTATGGATCTGACTCGTACAGTATAGGTGATAGTGGCTCTCCCCAACTGAAATGACAAAGAGACTGACTTCTCCAGTATGACAACCCAATGATTCTCCAATCCAATAACTCCTTCCTCGAGGAGCGGGGTATTCTCGTCTAAGTTCAAGTGGCAACCAACTCAAGAGGAGGGGGGGGGGAGAGAAGAATGGACGGTAGCCAGTGTATCTACCTATCCTAGGATGCAAGACTAGTGTAGTCAAGTCATCCAGCTGCAGGCTCACATGATATGACTTTGGAACTCAAGCTTGCTTATTAACTATACAACATATGTACATACTCCGATAGGAATTTTATTTTTGTACAGGCCTATCCATTTTTTTGGAGTTTTTTTTAAATACTATATACAACAACATTTACATAGGGAGTTTTTCCTCTTGAGCCAGTAGACTATCCCTCTTTTGAAGCTTTATTGCAACCCACACCCTCCTGTCTTTAGAGTTCCTCATTATTGGAGGGGTTGGGGTGCACTTCCCTCCCTAGAGGGGGACAAATGTTTCCACTTGTGTGCGTCTCATACCGGCAAATCCAACCCCCTCACCACTCCAATTGAGTTTAGCCATGTGAAAGGTGCAGGTGTCCAAGTTAGGTCATTATCAACAAGAGTCGTGCGTGTGCTCCGAAATACTCTACTTAGGCAGTCAATAATCCATTGAACCAAGTCTCATAATCCTCAAATAATTAAGTCAACTAGACCTGAAGTATCTCAATTCTAATTCCTATAAGGTTCCTGTTATTAAGTAGATTTTAAGGTCCAACCAAGCTCCAATCTCTGGATTTTACTTAGACTTGTTCAACTATCAAACTCAATCCGAAAAATACTAATGCTATGCAGAATGCAGAAAATATTTTTGTGATGCAATTTTCAAAGATTTTGAACTTTTTATAGATTTTTGAAAAGATGATGTATATGCAATTTTTTTGTAATTTCAAAAGGATTTTTCGAATGTTTTTGGTATTTTAATTTTGCAATGAAAACAAAAGATTTTTGGATAAAAACTAGGTACAAATATTTGCACGGGGATGCATCTTATATTTACAAAAAGTGGATTTTAAGAATTTACAAGGGTAAGTTGTCAATGTTATAAATATATATAATAAATTTTGGTATGATGTATCTATTCCTCAAACTTATTTGAAAAGGTTTTGCAAACAATTTTGAAAACTATAGTCCAAAATAATTTTTACATAATTTTTACAAACATGTACACATATTTGAAAATCATTTTGCAAAAGCTTTTCAAATAGTATATATAGATCTTTCAAAATGTTTTTTCAATCATTTTCAAACCATTTGCAAATCGTTTTTCGAACATTTGATTTCACACAAAGAAAAAGAAAAGTTTCAAACCAAATAAATTTTAAAAAGGTTCAAAACATGTAACAAAACGTTTTTCAAATAGTTTTCAAATATTTTTACAAAGATTTTCAAACTATTTTTCAAACATTTTGCAAAAAACATTTTCACATGATTTATTAATCAATAAGTACAAAAAGAATTTCAGGAATGAGCAACATCTTTTTATTAAGGTTTTTAATGACTTTTTAGCCATAATTATTAATAAAAATACGAAGTACGAGTTATGGATAAAGTATATACACAGTATATACGACCCTCCCTAAACTTAGCTTGAGCTACGTCCTCAAAGATCGGAGAGAAAAGAGAAGACATAACTCGTACTGAGTATAGACAATTTTAATAAATAAATGAATAAGAGATGAATGAGAAGTCGACCGTCCCCACTATACTTAGGATCAAATAATCCTAAGTATAGAAGACTGTACACCAAGCAGGGAGGGTCAAGGGTGGGAATGAACATATCATACTCAGATTGTCTCCCCCTATACTTAGGGTAAGATATCCCTAAGTATAGTCAAGAAGAGGAGACAATGGAGAGGATCGAAAAATAGAAGAACTCAGGGTGCACACCCCCCTATACATAGGACAAAGTACATCCTAAGTATAGAAGACTGACAAAAAGGGGATGCACCTTTTTCAGTAGAAAAAGAGAATAGAAAAGGATAAGAAGAAAAGAAGAAAAGAGAATTGAAGATGGTAGAAGAGATCAGAAGATGGAAGAAGAAATCAGAGGATGTACACATCACTCCCACTATACATAGGGTAAGAGTAGCCCTAAGTATAGGCGACAACAGGAGTAATGACACGGAACGAAGAATGAACACTCGGTTCGTCCACCCCCTATACTTAGGACAAAGTACGTACTAAGCAAGGCAAACACGAGGATGGGCGGATGAGCAATATGGGAGATGGACAGAGATGACGAAAGTGGATATACAACAGAGATGGATATACAATGATCACGAAGGCAGAAAGCGAACCTTCTTACGAGACCGCTGAGGAATAGATCTGGTATGATGCAGGTCAACATCGGGATCCACAGTGGATGGAAGCCGATCAGGGTCGACAAAATGTATATCCTCGGTGGTCCTATGGTGTGAAGGTGCAAACGGGTGAGTGGAAGAAGCATTATTAGGTCCGACCTTGGGAGTCTCACTGATATCAAAGTGGAATGGGACAGACTCTTCATCATCGGAAGAAGTGTAACCAGTGTCATCCTGCGAGGTGTCATCCAGGTCAAAACCAAAAGGAACGAACTCATCGGTGGGAGTAATCGAGCTATGTTTGTCCTCTACAATCTCAACCGGATCATCTTTTTCATCAAAAGGCTCGAATTCCTGAATGAAAGCAACAAAATCAAATTCGGGCTTAGTCTCATCAATATCTGCCCTCTGCTCAATGGTGTCAATCGTGTAAATCCCGCGTATGTCATCAACACATAGCCAATCACAGGAAGCGGAAACACCAAGGTCTATGCTTTCCGAGTCTTACTCCTTGGAAAGGAATTCTCGGGTGTCATCATCGGTCATAAAGAAAGTCTCTCTGATATCCGCATAAAGGTCACAGTCCTCAGGGTTAGCCAGAATAGGTGTCGTCACATCAGGTGCAGGTCTCTGATCGGCTATGGGTGCGCTGATCAACACTTCGCTCTCGTCAGCAGGACAAAAGCAAATCTCTCCTGATCCATAGTCAATAATGACCCTCGCAGAGGCAAGAAATGGTCGTCCCAGGATGATTGGAGAGTGCTCTCCTGTGGAGGTCTCCATGGGCAATATGACAAAATCAACATTGTACCATGTGCCCTGAATTGAAATGATGATGTTTTCAAGGATACCCTTCGACCTCTTTATTGATCCATCAGCAAACTAAACGATCATCCTGGTCTTCTTTAGAGGCCCTAAGTATAGAAGAACTCGGGGTGCACACCCCCCTATACATAGGACAAAGTACATCCTAAGTATAGAAGACTGACAAAAAGGGGCTGCACCTTTTTCAGTAGAAGGGTAATATGCTAATCGAAGCACCACCGTCTAGGAGAGTGTGATCACATGTGTGGTCAGAGATGGTGCACCTAATGAAAGGTGTGGCAGTGTTCCTCTTTCGAGGAATGGGATGGTTTGTGATGGCGTGGGCAATGGCCATGGTCAGAATGTGATGCACAGATCTGCCCCTTCGCTTTCTCTTCTTGGGAAGAGGAGCAGATAAATCGGTCATGGTGTGCTGAAGTGGGGCACGAACAATCTCATGAATGGTGGCCACCACTTCGGATTCAGTCAACAATTTTTTGAGTTTTTGGACTTCCTCCATACAAGGGAGGAAGTTGGAATCATCATCTACACGAGGCATGCCAAGAGCAGTCTGCACGACCGCATTCTCGGGGTCAAAGGTCAGACAGGGTGTGAGAGGTTGTGTGGGTAAATGATCTGGCAGATGGTACCTCTTCTCACAGTCTGACTCGATCATGTGTCTCCCGAAATCTTTTTGGATTTTTAGAATTTTCTCATTTTTTGTATTTTTGGCGATTGCAAGCTCTCATGGAAATCCTCGAATGAACCCATATCATCAAATGGTGGAATATCATGGTCGCTCTTATTTGTACTAGTGAGGTGGTCAATCCTCTGTCTCATCCGATCCATCATCAGGGTCAAGTGCTCAAGGGTGGACTCCATGAAAGGTGACTCCAATATGGATGTAAAGGTGGAAAATATGGAGGTGGAGATGGGCGTGGGTAGAAATTCGAGTCCTGATACTATGGCTGAAGCGGGTATGTACTAAAATCAGAAAAAATAGGAGGAGGATCCTCCTAATAAAAGGGAGGTGGACCGACTGGGTAAACGAGGAATCCACAAAGTCCGGATAAAATACGCTCTAGGGATCCATCTTGAAAACAAAAGGAAACGATCGGGAGAGCACGAAGGTCAAATCAAAAGAGTGAAGAAAAAGGCACAAATGCGCAGAGGCGATGTAGTATACATGCAAAATAGTCACAAACAAAAATGAAAACAAGACAAACCCCTCAGTTCACCTACTCAACTCGGTAGAGACCAAAAAAGAGTGGTCTTTTGATTTTTCTGTTTTAGAGTTAGGTGAGAAGTCAAAATGTTGCGCAAACACTTTAGAGACTGAATAGGATTTTGGCACTAATCCTTAGTGTGTGCGCGAGCAACGTAAAACGAAGACAATGAGGGGATAACTCGTCCCAAGACAATTTTTTTCTTTGTGGTTGACTTCTAGGGTCGAGTAATGTTAACAGTCCCGATTTTATTGATTATCACTTTTTTTTGGATTTTTAGTGAGAAATGCATGATCCTAACGAGGAGTCAATTCTTTTAAGCACCTAGGTGGTCAAAATCAGAGGTAGAGGAGCAGAAAAACAATGCAAGCGACAAATCAATGATGAATGCTAAAACATAAATGCTCACCTTGCCTCCAGCACTCTACATGCAAGGATGCTCAGTAGAATTAAAGCCTAAACTATATGCGAATGCAATTGATGAAATCACCCTAGGATGAGAAGCTGCTATTATCGTGAGGAACCGTTTTCAAAATTTGACTAGATCCAAACGTTACTATAGGCACATGCAAATATAGTTAGGTTTTTGGACCTAATACTAAGTCAAGCAACTCCTAAATCTAAGGGCTTAATCTCACAAAAGAAATTAAACCAAAATCAAGAAACAAAATAAAAAAATGCGATGAGAAACCGATAAAACTGCGGTGAGCCCCTAAGTGAACAGTCACTTGGAAATTAGGCATGAGAGTCCAAAGTCTGGGTACCTGTATTATTACAATAACGGAGGGCCTCTCACTCACTTCAAATTACAAAAATGAATGAATACAAAAAATATGCTAAAAAGTGACTGTCTTCTCAAGTCCTCCAAGCCTCCTCTGATGCTTGGTCAGGAACTCTCTCCGCCTTTACGTGGGTGCACAAGCACCTAGGGTGAAGCACCTCCCTCGATCCGTGGTCTCGCACAAAGTCAACAAAGAGGATGATTAGAAAAATCAAGCAATTATAACAAATAAAAAGCAAATAAATTAAGCCATAAAAATAGACAAACAATCACAACCAAGCAAAAACACGATCTACGCGCTGTTGCTCCCCGACAACGGTGCCTTTTGATAATCGGGATTTTGTGAGGGTCTAAAGTAGTCCACACAAGGCGGGACCATAGTGTCGCTGAGCGACCGCTTACGAAACCTCAATCAATCAACAATTAACCCACAACATAGATCAAGCAATGAACGTAAATGTGAGGAGTTAAAATTTATTATAACTCTACAATGAATGTGTATAGTGTGCAAGCAAGTAGAGTGTCACACACAGGGAACAAGTTGGATAGATCGGGTGACAATGCAAAAAAGATGTGAATGTGATGTAATTGCCTACAAGTGCTATTTTTTTGTGGGTTTTAATTTCATATATTTTTTTGTTTTTTGATTTTATAGTTTTATATTTTTATTTTCAATTTTCTGATTTTTAATTTTCTTTTTATGTTATATATATTTTTAATTTTCTATTTCTTTTAATAAAAAAAGTATACAATATAAGAAAAGATAGATAATGTAGTTATAAAAAGAGGTAAAAATAGTCAAAATTCAGGAAATGAAATCTTTTTGGGCTTTTTATATTTTTCTGATTTTTTTGTTTTTCTTAGATTTTTCCTATTTTTTCGTATTTTTAAAGGGGAAAATACTGAAAACAGTGAGCAAAATAAAAGGCCGAAATTAAAATGGAGAAATAAAATATCAAAAAGAAGCCAACATCCTCCAAATTAATTTTAAAATAAAGATAACAAAACAGAGAAATTTAGAGATAAAAATTGTATTTTTAGGATTTTCTAGAATTTTTAAGATTTTTATGAAGTTTTAAGGGGTTTTGCTATTTTTAGGGGTTTTCCTTTGAATGTTTTTGTGATTTTTGGACTGAAGTTAAAACACACAAAAAAAACGAAATATTTTTTGGAATTTTTCGAAGAGTTTTTATATTTTTATGTATTTTCTAATGCAAACAGAGTTGAAAATGCATGTTTTTGAATTTTTATAAATATTAAAAAGCAATAAAAATGCAAAATAAAATTATGGCATGAAAGAGAAACAAAACAGAAGCTATGATAATGTTTTGGGAATTTTTAGGAATTTATAGATGCATGAAATAATTAGAGACAACAAAGAGAAACTACACTACTAGTAAGGGTATATTTGTAAATATCCAGAACAACAAGGGCCAAAATGCAATTTATCTAGAAAGTTATAACTACTTAATAAATTTCTAGGACCAATCATAAATACGTGAACCCCTAGGGGTCTTCCTGCAAAAACACCAAATCCCACGTGCACGAAGCACATGACTTGACGAGGACTTAAGGAAAATAATAAAAATCTGGGGGCTCAGTTGCAAATAATCCTAAAAAATATAACTGCAATAAAAAGTACATGGACTAAATGGAAATATGCAAAGCTTCAGGAGGTCCCTTACAAAATACCCAGCACCTCACGCACACAGGCACGTGAGGTGATGTGGCCGAGGACCTCTTTGCAAATATACAAAGTTTGAGGGGTCTTTTGTAAATATTAAAAAAAATTTTAAACGCAGATGAAAGATTTAATATACAAAAATACAAAATAGGCTAGGGTAATAAATGCAAAATACCCAAAGCCTGGTTATACGACGGCGCACAATATACCACTTGACACGTGTCAGCGTGAGGACGCCCGATACCCCTTCGTGCCGATGGCTGAGATTAGAGCGTGCAGAGTTGATCAAACAGCTGGTGAAGAGCCGATCAGACGACAGCTGGGGATTCTTGGATCTAATCCTGATTGGACGGCCGTGGAGTCCCCTGGAAGAACAGGGAAGAACACGGCCCCAACCGTACTTCGATCGGCTGTATGGCGCTGCTCCGACCACTGTCCTCACCGTAGAAGTCCTCCAAAGACGCATGGAAGTGTCCTCAGTCCGCCAACGGAGCCAAAATGGCTCGACAAGCTCCGGTGCTCCCCGGCGGAGTCAAAGAAGGAGTTGGGGTCCAGGAACCTCGCGTTTCTAAAATCGACCTCCAAAGGGGTCCTTTGACTCTTGCGACCTGCAAAAAGAGTAAAGAGGAGCACGGGCAAATTGCTGGGCTCCTTGATATGGCGAAAGAAGGTGGAAGGCATTGGAATGGAAGCTCGCTGGAGCAAGTTCCAACGAGAGGTGGTCGGGGTGATTAAGTTGGGTTTCTATCGAAAGGGAGGGTAGGTCTAGGTTCCTAAAGCTAAAGTGAATCTAAAATGCAAGAAAAATGATTAAAATGCAAACCTTAAGCCACGAAATGGCGAGATGGGTACCTCACGGTGGCGCGTCGGAGATGGGGGCAGAATTGGCTCTCCTGACCACGTCGTACCTCAGATGAGAGTGTTGGAGGCTCCCCTGTCACGGGAGTCGATCCAGAGCACTCTTGGAGGTCTAAGCTCGGCCAAGAAATGGTTCAAGTTCGAGGAGGAAGGTCGGATGGATTTTTGTATGAGTTCACAAGGCACGCCTATGATCGAGAATGCTGGAGCAACGGAACGATGCGATGATCGAAACAAGCTAAGGGCATGAATCATGGATGCACTGGTTTGAAAAGTAATGAAGGAGCAATCACAAAATGGTGCAAGGGCCGACCTCGAAAAAATCGAGAAGAGGCGGAAAAACCAATGTCTGACGCAAGAACAGGGAGCGGGTCAGAGAGTTGACCCGCGGTCAACTCTTGGACCCTCCTGGTCGTGGACCAACCAGGAAAAACCCTGGAAAAATCATTTCAAAATTCATTTAAAAATTGTAAATGAATTAATTAAATTTTGGTTATTAAATAAAAATATTTATTATTTGATAATTATTTTATTACGATTTTTATTTATTTTTTGAGGTATAAAATAATAAGTTTCCTTTTATAGGCTATATAGGTATTTTTGTCTATATATTTCAATATTTTATTTTTAAGTTTTATATTTAATTTTATTAGTTCTATTTATTACTTTATATATTTATAACATATTTTTATACACTTAAATTATTTTTATTTCATTTTTCTGATGTATTTTGGATACTTAATAAAATAGAAGTATTACTTACATTTGTATATGTACATGTATTATACCTATGTGTTGTATATAGGTATTTTATTTTCGTATTTTCTATAGTGTTTTATTCTTATTTTAATGTACACATATATTATAAATAATATTTACAAAATTATAAAAATAATAAATTATAAAAATAATGAATAATGAATAAAATGAATATTTTAATATGTACAAGTATACAATAGGGGTCCAGAACTCAACTTTCAAACTATAGCTCCGTAAAATGCAAAACCACCTTCATTAAATAGCTTATTATAAATTATATACAATTAAAGGTTATTTTGATACATTCCAGTTTTTATTTGAGAGATACGAGTCTGGGAAGTTGTGATTTTGGAAACTTATTCAGGTCATAACTTTTTATGTGTACATTATTTTTGTATGAAATCAATTTTATATTTTTCTATATTTAATTATCTACAACTTTCTTGTACACAGTTTCTTTATTTGAGGTTTAAAACGTGGAACTAAAAATAGGTCCCAAAAAGAATAAAGAATGAATTAAAATAAAAGGAAATTTTATTGGTTTCTGGTCCTTATCTCCCCCAACTTTATTCCTTGTTGACCTAGTCATCGAGATGACTAGGTCTCAGGGTTTCGGGTTGTAAAATATTTGCAATATTTTATTCTTTTTCTTTTCTTTTCTGTATTCTATAATTTTGACATTAAAATAGTATTTTATACACTTTTTACACAAATATGATTGGATGATAAAATGCTTGAATTAACGCTATTTACAGGCATTTGCTAGGGTTTTTAAGGCCAAAATGATAGAATAAAGATGATGAAACGTAGATTTATCAGTCAGCTAGGAGGCGCAGTTGATCGAGGTCAACAATCTATCGTGGACCAATAAAAAATCAGGATTTACAAAATAAAAGAATATTAAATATAAAATAGTAAATGATTTTAAATAAAAAGTAAATAAAATAAAAAATGTGTACTATTTTGTGAACTATTTTTCTGTGATTTTTAATTATTTTTATGACATCATATGTATAGTATATGTAATGTATTATATACATGTATAGTATACCTATTTATTATATACATGTATTTTTATATTATTATTATAAAAATATATTTTATTTGATATTTTATTATCTTACAAAATAATTGGGGAATATAAAAAGATTTTTATTTGATTTTTGTAATTTACATAAATGTATAAATAAATCTTGTATAATGTACACACACTTATGGCTTTATACAATGAATTGTGGATTTTATTTTTAATTTATTTTGTGTTTTCTTATTTTTATTTAATTTTTATATTATTATTATTATTAAGGGTATATGCAAGTGTGAGAGAGTGTAAAATAATTATTTATTTATAGGTATAGGTGTTACATACAATATACAATGTACCCTATTTCTCTCTCTACTTATTTCCTATCGATCAGGTCAAGACTTGACCTCCTCTTTGGAATTTGGGTCAGTCGATATTTATTTTAAATACTTGCTTCTTTATTTTTCTTTTCTCTTTATTCTTTTATTTTTGGAAAATATGTGTTATTTATGTAATATTAACAAAGACATGCATAATGATAAGTTATTGTATTTACACCAATCCACAGATGTTTTTGCTAAAAGATAAAGCTAAAATAAAAGAATAAAGAATGAGACTCGTAGATTCATCAATGCACTACCCTCCCTAGAGGAAGCTAGAGATTCCCACTAGTTATTAGATATCCGTGTGCTACCCCAAGCTAAAAGATTCTTCCTCCTCACTACTTCCTCCATGAAGAGCTACGTGTAGAGTGCTTATCCGAGATAAGCCATGGTCTAGAAGAATCATGCGTGCGTTGTTAAATATTCTACTTAGACTAATCAAAATGACATGTGAACATAGTCTTATAAACTTTAAGAATTAGGTCGATAGGACCTGAAAAGCCTTAATTCTATTTCTTATAAAGTTCCTCAGAAATTAAGTGGATTATGGTCCAACTAAGCTTCATTCTTCAATTTTATTCCAGACTTAGATTAAATGTCAATATTATCCTGAAAAATGTACATGCAAATGTAAAATATATATATACAATGCTAGGAAAGAAAGCAAAATCCTTTTTTGTGAAACAATTTTCTAATTTTGAACTCCTTATAGATTTTTGAAAAAAAGGGTGCACATGCAAAAAGATTTTTTTTGGAATTTAATTATGCAAAATTTTATAGACTTTTGGTTTTGTAGTTTTTAGGGATTTTTTTCAAATAAGGGATGGTAGATAAGATACACATATTTACACGAGAGCGAGTCAATTATTTACAAGAATTAGGTGAAAGGTTTTACAACTTGAGTGCTAGTAATTTATACATATACATACACACACAGTTGGTAAAGGATTTTGTGGGTGATGCATATATTACTCAAAGTTATTTGAACATAATTTTACAAATAATTTGAAAACTATAGTCCAAATAATTTTTCAAATAATTTTATAAACATTTACAAACAGTATATATAGATTTTTTTTAAAAATATTTCTACCATTTTTAAAACATTTGCAAATAGTTTTACAAAATAATTTTATTTCACAAACAGAAAATAAAAATTTTTACAAACTAAAATATTTTTACAAAGGTTGAAAATATTTCTCAAAATATTTTTCAAATAGTCTTCAAAAGATTCTTCAAATAGATTTTCAAACTACTTTCAAAATAATTTTCAAAATATTTTAACCTGATTTATGAATCAATATATAAAAAAATAAATTTGAGGAAATATCTGCATCTTTTTATTAGTTGATTTTACTGAATTTTATATGTATTTATACAGTTTTTAGCCATATTAAAAATACAAAATACGAATTATGGCTTATATATACATATACAATATATACGGCACCCCCTATACTTAGCTCAAACCATGTCCTTATAGTGATAAGAGAGCGACAAAGGAAGACATAACTCATGCTAAGCATAGAAAAGTGAAAAGACTCCTATGCTACAATGACTCAAAGAATACGAAATGAATAGAAGTCGATAATCCCCCTATACTTATGATCAAATAACCCTAAGTATAGAAGACTGTACAAATGGGGAGAACCGAGGAAGAGAATGTAAAGACTCAACGACGCGACTTTCTCCCCTATAATTAGGGTAGAATAACCCTAAGTATAGAATATCAACAAGTTAGGGAACAAGAAAGAGATCAGAAGAATAAAAACACAAAAGGGACGATATGATAACACCACTCCCCCTATACAAAGGGCAGGGTATCCTAAGTATAAGCAACAACAAGAGTGATGAACATGACGAATATGAACAACACAAATCATGCACCCCCATACTTAGGATATAGTGCACCCTAAGTATAACACACAGATATAAACAAGAGGTGAACGGTAATACGGAAGATGGAAGGAGTGAATCAAGACAAAACACATATATACAAGGTAGACATTGTTGAGATTCATCTCAACAAGTGCTAGAGTTTACACCCCTAACTGGGTGCAAAGGCTAGGACAATGAAGTATCAAGGTTCAGGACAACATCTGTAATGTGAATATAGTATTATCATTGTTGTCTCGATGTGAGAACAACAACACAGTCAACAATGAAAACAATGACATCCAGATGAGCAATCAGGTAGGTGTCTACTACCGAGTAAATAGATGTGTAGATAAAATCGGGCACTGGTAGCACAAAAGAAATCTTCAGCTCATGGTCAGAATGGAATGAATGGTTAGAGCTGAAAAAAAGGGAACATGCAGAAGGAAGGATCTATCACAGAGTCCTCCACATAAGTCACCATCTCGAAAATGTATGGAAGGTCAAGATCAGGAGAATCAATAAGAAAGCAGATATCCGATGCATGTAATGAAGAGAGATCATGTATAGAATCGACTAACTCAAGGGTCGGCTCATCCTTGCGAGGGTCGTCAAGGAGAGAAGAAATACCAAACACAGAAAGATCATCGGAAAAATAAAAACACTCAGAGTAATCAGAAGACTCAGTCTCATGATCCGACTGATCAGATGCACAACTAGGGATTGAAACTGAGTACAAGGTACACAACGCTTGTAGATAACCCTCGTGGAGATGTGATAAATCAGGATGATTCGAGAAAGAAAACGAATGATTATATTCAAATAATGGGTTTTCTCTCGAAGTCAGAGAAAAATCGTCCTATGGATCAAGATGTGTAAGCTCATAGAAATCTAGGTCCAGATGAAAGAGATCATTATTTTGCCAAAGAGAAGAGATCTGAGCCGCATCCAAAGGACGGATGCACTCTAAAGGAAGAGATCTTGTGGTTCCCACCATGATGAGGAATTAAATTAAAATAGGGTGGGGGGGAGGGATTAAGGAGAATGTGACTGCTAATGATCTAGAGAGGATGATCGTAACTAACTCAACACCAAGCACAATGCAAACACAATGCAAACCCCTGATTCACCTACTCAACGCAATGTGAAGACCATGAAGGATTGGTCAATTATCTTGTCAATTTTAGAGTTAGGTGATCAAACACAAAGTTGTACAATCACGTAGGAAGGCCTGGGATTGGGGCACTAATCCTTAGTGTGTAAGTGGAAAATAAAATGCAAATACAATGAGGGGATTGCTCTCCCAAGACAATGATGTGAATTAATTACGTTTACTTTTAAGGGTCCAAGTGATACTAACAATCCCTATTTTTAATTTTTTAATTTTCACTTTTTTGATATTTTTGAATAAAAACACGTCTAATGGATTTTTCGATTTCCTTTATTCCTATATCCACAAAATGGAGGGAGGAAAACGAAAAAGCTGATGCACGAGAAAATATAAGATGCAAATGCTAGAGTTAGAGGTGTGTACCTGAATCCAGCACTCTACATGCAATATGATCCGTGCATAATAATAAAAATAAACTATAAGCGAATGTAAGCAAGAACCGTCCTAATTAGTAACTTCTATTCGGAAAGAATCAAATCATTATTTGCCTAAGTCCAAACGATCTATAGGAATAGATATTCTTTTAGGGCTTTGGACCTAATAACTACCTAGCTCAACCAAATAAAACCAAGGGCTAGGGGCTTCACTCATAGAAAACACAATAAAATGAAGTCAGAAAACACAAATCTGCGAGAAACAAATAAAAATAAAAGCGATCATAATTGCGAGAAAACAATGGTGAGGTCCCCCAAGTGCACCAACACTTGACAAAACATACCCCAAATAAGGTATATAGTGTCCTTTTACAAGAGTTCAAATGCTAGAAATAAATAAATGAAAGTCTATGCAATTTTTTTTTTCAAATTCTTGGTCTCCTTCAAATCTTCTTCTCCTCCTCTTACGCTCTCCTGCGACTCGGTGAAGGATCAAGCCACCTTCGCTTCGCTTGGATGTGCTGGCTCTCCTAAGAAAGTCACCCTCGCTCTTTGGGTCCTTGTAAGAAAAAGAAGATAAAAACATGTAAGAAACATAATTATAAAAATATGAGCAATAAAATAAAATAAATATAGTGACTATGAACAAGTAAATACACAAATGGATATAAGGCATAAAGTGAAGAGAAAGTGAAAATATCTCAAATATATCCCTAAGTCCGGTCTTGGGGAGCTCTTGGTGTCCGACAAATCGGATCTTGCAAGCTCTGTATGAGCTCTCTCACGGCACACATGATTCAAAATTGAGTGCTCACTCTTCAACATTTTGCAATCTACAATATGTCCACTGAAATATTGGCAAAGAATAATGAAGTATAAAAAAAAGTGTACAACCAAGAATAACATGTCTAAGGAAAAATCTCAGTACCCTCATCGTGTCTCCCGGCAATGGTGCCATTTTTTGGTCGTGATTTTCTCAGATTTTTATTTATATGATTTATTCACAAGTCGTTGCAACCCAATCAAGCATCAATAAAAAAATTATTTTTCTCAACCTGAAATTAATACAAAAATATAGAAAGAGAATTTTGCTATTTATTTTACCTATACAGCAGCATGATCGAATTCAGGGAGGTTACAATCCCAAGGGTTATTATATCAATGACAAATCAATGAAATAAATAAAGGAATCCTATGAACACTATTCTAGGTTGTGGTACTTTTTTATTTTTTGATTTTTCTATTTTTATATTTTCTATCTTTTTTATTTTTAATGGTTTTTAATTTTGTAAATTATTAATTTTCAAAAAAAATAATTTCAAACAAGCTATATACAAAAAAAGAGAATGGCTATTTTTTGAATCATTCAAATATATCAAAAAATGCTAAAAAATATCCAAATAATATTTTTGTGTTTTGCTATATTTTTTCCTTTTTAATGATTTTTAGATTATTTTTCAAATATTTAAGATTTTTTAAATGAATAAAAATAGGAGGAAAATTAAATAATGAATATACATGACTCTTTTGCAATTTAAAAATAGAAATCAAAATAAAAAATTACTGAATTCATTTTTTCCTTATAACTATATGAAATTATTTATAAACAAGAATTGAAATCAAATTTTTTGGATTTTTCTACAAATTTTTAGGCTTTTTTTTATGATTTTTGATATTTTTCAAATTTTTTGAGTTTTAGAAATGTTTAATACATGAAAATTGGAGAGAAAACTAAGCACACAAAAAGAAAACAATTCTAAATTTATTCGAATTTTGAGACAATGTTTTAATTTTTTTGATTTTTTTAATTACGAACAATGAATAATACAACGTTTTTTATTTTTTAATAATCACAACTAAAAATATAATGCAATGAAATTTGTACATTATGATAAGGAACACAGAAATATAATAATTATTTTCTAGAATTATTTGACCATGAAGAAAATCGATTCAATAAGAAAAAGAATGTAACTAAAAGTCTGGAATACATGGACTTATAAGAAATTATTCATTGTTTTTGCATAAAATACAACAAAAATAAAATATGTGTTGTAAAGCACAATTTACCTAGTAAAAGCGTGCAACGCACGTGCTTGAGGCTCTGGCAGGGATCTTTCAATTTTAAAAGCTTCGAATGGATGGAATGCAAATTTTCCCAAAAAAATAGTTTATGTGTGGGGTTTCATTCTTGTTTCTTACGTGCCCTAGCCAAAAGGGAACCGGGGTGTCGCCCCTCCCTTCTTCTTCAAGCAAAGTGGCGACGGATTTGGAAGGAGGAGGCATTCTTCATGCGAGGGTGGTCAGTTGAGATTGCAGGTGGAGAAGGAAGTGGCGTTAGGGGAACGAGTATCCTTCAGGCAGAGATGGAGGACGATGTGGGTGCATAAGACGGTTCACATAGGCGGAGGCTGTCAAGAGGTGGCTGTTCTTGAGGGCGGCGGAGGAGTTCCCCATGCGGAGAAGCTGGTGGGGCTCCAGGCGGCGGACAATGACCACGGGCGACGATGGGATCTTCTCCTTTGTGTGGGCGGAGGTCGGCTGCTCCAGGCAGAGGTACGTAAGTGAAGGCGATGGTTGGGTGCAAGATCTCCTTCGTGTAGGGGTGTGTATGGCCAATGATTTGAGCGGTGGTGGTGCTTTCCTCCAGACTTCGGGAGGTAAAGGCAGTGGCTCTGTGTGGTAAGGATGGCGGTTCAGATGAGCGGTGGTCCTCGCTCCGTGGATGTCGGTGGAGGTCTTCAAGGGCGATGGTGAAACAGTGCTGCTTGTGGGTAGCGGGCACCACTTGCGATTGGGGAGGCTATGGGCAGCTGCTTGGGTGCAGGCTAGGGACGACGACCAGGGTGGTTGGCAGTTGGCGCGGTCGCTTAAATCGTCTTTTTTAATTTTTTTGCATTTTTTTGAATAACAGCTTTTTTCTTTTCTTTTTTGGTAAACAATATGTGCAATTTTTTTGAATTCCTGAACTTGCAAATAGAGAAATGACAACGCTGACTCGAGCATAATAGCTAAGTCGAAAATTATTGGATAGAATGTGAATGAAAATGGTCCGACAGTTGTGATGGAAGGACCGTGTCTCTGGCCACCGTGTGTGGCTGGAGGTGATAGATCGTGTGAGATAGAATAGGAACGTGGGTAGATCAAGAATATGAGATGAAAAATTGAATCGAATCGGTTAGAGCGATTAGTACAATGAACTAAGATTAAAAACTATGATCTAAAAGAAAAAATGACAAAGGAATTAAAAATGAAAAAATTAAACTACGATTAATCTAGATGAAAAATGAGAAATAAAAATGAAAAAATGTATCTCACCTTGGGAGCGGATGAACGTCGTGATGGCCTCGACGAGGACCGACTCGCTGTCACCAGACGGCTCGGAAGCTGGGCACCTCTCTACGACAAGATGACTCTTGGAGAATAGGCTCCTCTCACCAAAAGATTGATCAAGTTGGAATGAGGGAAAGGAGACCCATTAAAAAGAAGAAGAAATCAAAAAAGGAAGATATGTACGAAAATGAAGGTATTTAGTGGTTGTTTAAATAAATAAAATAAGTATAAATAAATAAATAAATAAATTAATTAATAACGAAATTCAGAATTAAATAAATTAATAAAAACAATTAATATGAAAAATTAATTAGCCACCTTAATGGTGGCTATTTATGGCATATATTCAAATTATATACAAAAGTCATGTTTTCAAATTAATTTAAATAAATAAATAAATTAGATTAATTTAATTAATTAATGTTAGATATTATTTTTGGTGGTTTTTATATAAGGTGGTTTATTACATACATATCATATATACGTAAGGTACATTATACACATGTACAAATAAGGAAAAAACTTTTTTTAAAAAATAATATTTTTATTTATTTCTAATTATTGTGAAAAATATTTATAATTATTAAAAAATGTAATATGTACAAAAATAATAAATAAATAAAATAAATAATTGATCAAATTGTAAAAACCACCCCAGAAAACCGTCTTTTCAACACTAACTCCAAAAATCATGAAACCACTGCCATTTTAAAGATAATTTGATTTAGAATACGATGGAGGTGAGTTTGATTCAATTTGATTCATATGAAGCCAGAATTGATCTTTCAATTATCGTTTTACAACTTTTTCCGAGTGTGGTTACTTTTATTCTATATATGATTTTATTTTACAATTTTTTTATTATTTAGGAAATATTTTTCTTTACAACTTTTATTTAGAAAATTATTTAATTTGAGGTCAATTTATGGACATATAAAATAGTGTAAATTTTATACAAATATACATAAAATAATAAAAAAAATAAAAAGTATTTATAAAACATATTTTTTTGGATTTCTTGATTGAAGACCTTATCTCCCCCTATTTTATTCCTGGTCGATTAGGTCAAGTCTTGACCTTCTCTCAGGATTCGAGTCAGCCTGTATCTATTGCATGTATACAATCTTTTTTATTTTTCCTTTATTTATTTATTTATTTTAGGTTAAAATAGAAATATATGTACAATATTTACACACAGATGTAGGTTAGTAAGAACATGGATTTAGTACTATATACATGTATTTTAAAAGGGATTTTAAGCTAAACTAAATGAATAATGATGATAAAATGCATATTCATCACCACCTCACACTATAAAACCTTAAGCATTTGCAATATTGTTAAATAAAGAAAACAAATTCAAGTAACAATTTGAAAAATAAAGAAGTCCTCCTTCAGTTCAATTACTCGAGCTTCCTGCCAAGAGTGGAGTACTTAAGAAAAAGTATATGGTGTCCAACTAGGGGTAATTAATATGTTATTTATCAACTTAATGTCAACATTTGGCTTAAATCCTAAAATAAATATCCAATAAATATCATTAAAATGAAGAAATTTATAAATACACTTGGCAATAAAAATGAACCGAATATATATAATTATCTTGTAAATAAGTGTGCTAAAAAAATCAGAATAAAAGTCATAAAAATATGGAGTTGAGTTTGCATATATTTTTACAAGTATATAGTTCAAACTTCCTAATTTTTTAGAAATTCTTGTTAACTTCAGATAACATAAAATCAACTTCATTGTATAAAAAAATTACAAACTAGTATATATGACAATAAACCAAATTCTAGCTCTATGATAAAAAAGCTGTAAAGTTGCATATCTTCTTCCTATAATTTCCTATGAAACTAAACTCGTCTTTCAATTAATACACATTAAATACCTTGTAAAGGCAAGATCAATTCAAATGAATTAGAGTTCATGTGTGAAACTTGGGTTTTGCGATCAAATTGTACATTGTATGTATTTACTAATTTAATGATGATATTTTATATACATAATTAACTGTTTTTAATTTATTTCTTTTTCATTTTTTATTTTAGTAAATTGCATAAAAATTTAAAAACAAAAAATCTTGAAACCTAAGAAAAATTCATTTTCTGACTCCATATGTATTGTTCCTTTCATCATCTTATATTTCTCTTCTTTAGTTTATCCCTTTATTTTCTTAATATTAAAAATCTACAAATAGATTAATGTGTAAATAATTCTCTATTATTTTATTTGATTATATTTTTATGTATATTCAACTAACAATCAAAGAAAAGATGCAAACCAATTAAACTTGGTATTTTAGACATTTAAAAAACTTTAAAATAACCAGAAAAAGTGTATTATGTAAATATATGGTCCTTTGACTGTGATATCTTAATGAATAATGCTAATCTTAGGAAGATATACATCTTTCATTTTGCTCACTTTTTGATTTAAGTTGTTTTTCAAAATTTTCTTTTTAGCTTAATTTGTCAAAGTTACTAGTCAACGTGCCACTTGGTGCAAGCTCGTTGGTCCATTTCCTATGCAACTCAGTCATCCATTGACCTTCGTCAGCGAGCATTGAGGCCCGCCACAAACAATCAGCTCTCACTATGTCAGCTTGGGAAGTCGACCGGTGAGTCAACTCTCCCTCTTTCCCACGAGTCCGAGATCACTCCTCTAGCAACAACAAAACACCTAGGTCCGAGTTCAGCGTGAGCCACCAAAACCCTGACTACTATCCATTCAAAAACCCCTCGTCCACTTCCATGAACTGTTAGTCTCCATTCCAGCATCTCTCCGGAACTCTTAAACTCTAGAGTAGCTGATCAGCTACGCTTTGGGATCTCTCCAATAGATACTTCTATTGAACATCTATAGCATAGCAGAACTCCATCGGAGCTTGTACCCCTTACACGATAAAGAAGAAGACCCATTAGCAACACCCCCCGGGTATCGACCAGAGGAGAGGTTCACCGGAGCATCGCCACTTCCCAATCGCCTGCAATCGAGAAGAAGATGAGAAGGGATGCATGCACAGCTGGTGTACGATTGTTCACCCTTCATCCATCAAGGCCGTCAAAGCATTTTCCTCGTCTTAGTCGTTAAATCTTTCTCGAGCAGCAATACCATCACGCAGGAGGGTATCATGCCAGCGCCATCCGATAATGCAGAGAGTGTCTTCTCGATCCGAAGCTATCCACGTGCCCACATTATAACCACATGATTAGAAGGAGCATGATAACTCCCAACCTTTAGATTCCAGTGCCGCATCACGTGTGTATAGAATGTAGTTGGAGAATTTGCACTGCATGTCCTCAGTTCAATTCGTGCAGTGCTCCCCGCGATGGACAAATTGCGCATTTTTCAAAAATTTAATTTTTATATAATTTTGCATTTAGATCGATGTATTTAGATAATTGTTTGGAACTCTATTTTTATCATTTTCAACAACAAAATTTTACAATTTGGAGAGTAATTTATTCTTTATCCAATGAGAGTGATTTGGATTTTTTTTAATTTTTGGTTATTTTTCTAAAATTAAATAAGCCAAAATTGCCATATTTTACCCATTTGAGCTAATTAATTCCAAGAAATTCATATTTTGCTAAACAAATCTAGAAAAAATTTAATCGGTGTATCTTCTTTTTTTAAAGGATTTTTTAAAAGGAATTTTTATGAAAGGAATTTTATTCGAAAGGAATCGATGTATCTTCATATGCTCTACATTATGCTCAAAAATTATTTCATTTCATTGTGTCATGTGCTCTAAAATAAATATTGAGTGATTTTGGTACTTAATCCATAATTACTTTCTATATAATATTTTATGGAAGTTTTAAGTTTTTATTGTTTTGAAGTCCTCTCTTAAGTATATAATTGGAGTAATTTTAGTTTACAAAAATACTGAATTATGGAATTATTATAATTAATTTACTCTAAATTACTATGTTTCAGTAAAAAATCCATAAAAAATATTTCCCTCAAAACAATCCTAAGGAATGATAGTATGTGCATTTCATATCACTTTATTTTTAGTCATTTCAATAATTTTGGATTTTTTGCATCAAAAATTGCATAAAATCCGAAATTTTTAGCAATTTCCATGCAGGCATTCTAATTCAAAAAAATATAAAAATACATCTCATTTGGTATTTACTATTCCCTATCTAGAAAATCTTTCGTTTGGCCAAAATCTCATATTTAAATACTTTCCATATCTTTAGGAAGTTAGATACCATGCATTCAGCCTTATTTTCACATTTTATTTTTATTCCCTCCAAAACTCATTGCTAAAATACCAAAAAAAATTCTTGGGATATTATACCCCCCATTTTCATATTGTATTTTGATACCAAAATCAATTTTTTTTGCAAAAATACTCATATATGTATCAAACCATGGTTTCAAATACAAATAACCTACAATTTGCATTCATATGCATTTAGCCTACTTTTTATCTCTTTATATTCATCCTTGAGGTTACCCAAGTAAAATATAAATTGCCGACATAACATTAATTGATGACATTTATATGATTTTTGATTTGTCATTGATTTATGTGTATAATTTGATCTCAAGATGATTCATGCGAATCAATAGGAAAATGTTGTCGGGAAGGTAATCGAGTTAGGATCATTTTAGACACCTTATTGAATATGTTTTCTATCCCTTGGGTAGTATGATCCCCTACTTTTCTTTATTTTTAATTTATTTATATTTATTTATTTTAGCCTTTATTTATTTTTTATATAAGTATATATATACACCCTATCTTTAAATATTCTTTTCTTATTATGCGAGGCACTCAATGACTTGAATGGCTTTCTAGAAAGCTGATGCATCTCGATGTGGCCGAAGACATGTGATTATAAGGATTGAGTTTGTCGTAAAGAGCTAGAGAGAAAGTTTGTTTTTTATTCGAGTAGAATCATGAGAGTCTAGGATTTAGTATTTATTTTGCGCATTCCTTACTTTGCTAATATAATTAACTTGTAATAATCACCGTAACTAAACTTGAAATTTTGGCCTGCTTCGACCCACCCTAGTGAAATAACGTTCGATCTGCTGTCTAAAAGGGATATAATTAAACCCTGAGAGTCGTGATCAATAATTATTCTCGAGATATTTACAGGATATACCAATAATTTACAAAGTCTCAATCTTTACAACTTCGGATTAGACACTGAAGCCACCATCACAAATCTGACACTACAGTAAGGTCAAGGCTTGATGAACTCTGGTAGTTTTAAAAATTTGCGTGTTTTTTTATTCACCAAAAATCATGTATAAGTGTAAGTATGAGAGTGTCGAACTTAGGGAGGCAGACTGTTGTAATTAGAGTAAATAAGTAGAGTAATATAAGGTAGATGATTTTTTTATGAATTTTAATCATTTTTAATTGATTTTTAATTGATTTTTATCTTTTTAGTTTGTTTTAAGTTTTACATTATTTTTATGTTGTTTTATATACCTATATGTAAGAAGGATAGGAAGGAGTTTATATTTTTATATTTGATTTTATCATTAAATTTTTTATGTTTCATATTTGTTTTACAATTTTAGGGATTTGTAGATAATTTTTAGATTTTTTATGGACTTAAATTGATTTTTAAAGTCAAAATAATGTTTTAAGTAGAATAGGGAAGTATTTTGGATCTTAAAAATAATAATCATTAAGAAAATTATTTGATTTTTTATACAGTATAGTGGGAAAATACCTTTAAAACAAGGTATTGTGCGTATTTTTACGAGTTTTTATGAATTAGTTATGGTTTTTAGAAGTTTTATATATTTTTATATTTCTATGTGTTTTAATATTCAATTTTTTATTTCTTTTTGGTTTACTATTTAGAATATAATAAATATATGTAATATAATTTTTAAGAAATTTTATGGATGTATGTATCTTTTTATGTATTTTATTAGTTGTATATATTTTTATTATTTTTTATGATTTATGAAAAATAAAAATTGTTTATATTTTTGAAAATTAATATAATATTGTATAGAATATAGTATTAGGTATTGTTGGGTATCAATATTAGTATTTTTATATATTGTATTTTATTTTATATGATTTTTATATGTATTTCTTTAATATACTATATA
The DNA here is from genome assembly GCA_037367405.1 of Ottelia alismoides. Taxonomy (NCBI): domain Eukaryota; kingdom Viridiplantae; phylum Streptophyta; class Magnoliopsida; order Alismatales; family Hydrocharitaceae; genus Ottelia; species Ottelia alismoides. The sequence goes on along the minus strand of JAZKJV010008071.1, from coordinate 331,901 downwards.
TAGGGACTAATAAGTAATTATACTATACTATACGAATGTGCGTATAATTGCTGAAAATGCGTAGGAGTGTGTGATGAATACATGATTCTCACTCTTTATTCTTTTATTTTATCTCTTCTTCATGGAAAATACCCTATAAATACCAGTAAATATAAAAACGTAGCTTTCTGCATGCTTCTGTTAATATTGCATATTTAGCATGTATTTTTGGTAAAAAAAAGAATAAAGGAAAAGTAAAAGAATGAGGCATTTAGAATAAATACAAAGTGACCCAAACCTCAAGAGAAGGTCAAGACTTAACCTGATTGCAAAATAAAATAAGTAGAGAGAGATAGGGTCTACTATGTATTATATATATCACCTATTATTGTACATATTCCTTATTTATTTATTTTTGATAGAATCAAATTTATTTTATTCTGTTACCCCCATGTTTATAGTTCTAATAATATTATAAAAATAAAATAAAATCAGAAAATAAAAGAAAAATAAAAATAAAAGCCCTCACCTCATTGTATAAGATACATATGTACATATAACATTCACCATTTATTATATATCGTTAATTTTTAAAAATAAAATAGAATTTATTTTATACTCCTAAAATTATGTTGTAAATAAATAAAATATAAAATAAGGGTATTTGAATAAAAATAACAAAGTAAAAATATTTGTACAAAATACATAGGTATACTATACCTATATATAATTCTATCTGCTTTATATACAGCAACTTATTTTTCATAAAAATAATTAAAAATCAAAGAAAAATACTTTGAAAAATAATAAACATTTTTTATTATATACACATTTTATTTTAAAGTCATTTGCTATTTTTCAATAAATTTCCAATTATTTTGTATATTCTGAATTTCCTACTGGCCCATGTCAGACCGTTGACCTCAGTCAACGGTCTCTTCTAGCTGGGTCAGGTCTCCTGCCCTATCGCCAGAGCGTTTTCTCTATTTTTTCTCGCCCAACTCCGACTGTCTCTTGCCTTGATTTTCGGACCCAAGAATCCTCGTATACCCAAGATTCTTGTAGATCCCTAGGACCACCCATATCCTCTTAGGGTTGCACGCTCTCTCTCGATCTTTCCAGCCCCTAGAGAATCCTATAAAAACTCTCGCCCGCCTCCATTACCCGGTAGCTCGTCCCTCACGCCCCCTTTCTTCCCTAGACACCTCCAGCGAAGTGACATCCACTCGAGGAGCCGTTCAGGATCGTTTGGAGTGGCTTGGAGACTTGTAGATCGCTTCGTGGTTGGACCTCCGCCGCGAGTAGCATCCCCACCCGCCGCAGCGTGGTTGAGGCCAAGAACCATCCTTCTGCCTTTGCGTGGAGCTTCTAAGCTCATTGGTAGCTTAAGATATCACTGTTATCCCCTGTAGTCCCATCTTCGATTCCATCTTTCCATTTCGCCTCCACCGTGGTTTCCTTGCTTTGACTCGTTGGTCGGAGCTCCATCTCGATCAATCATCCGCACAGATCCATCCATCGACTCACCCCGCACCCTCTCGCACAAACTGATCACCCTAAGGCTCGACCATCAGGTCGAGATTAGGTCAGGACCTCCCTCCTTCGCCATCGCCAGAGGTCAAACTTCACCCACCACTGCTTCCCTCCATTTTATGCTGAAATAACCCCTGCCGGAGCCCCATCTTTGAGCATAAGACCTTTTGTAGGCACTAACGTGTGCGGAGAGGCCACTTTGTACCCTCAGCTACTCAGGCTGAGCAGATCCAGGAGGATCTTCATCACCATGCTGATTGGACCATCCTCTCCTCCATCGGAGCCTTCCACTGGATGAGGAACAACTTCACGATCCTACCGCGCCTTCCCGACTCCTCATTAGGCTGCCAGATATTCTCCAATGCTCGATTGAAGTCCGCATGGGGAGTGTTCTTGTAGGACCTTCTCTCGCCGTTGGATCACCCCGCCCATGCCAGATCTGATCCTAACCACCTGACAGAGCATCCTTTGGAGCCGTTGGATCTGAGAACCTATCGCCATCTGACGCGCACATTCCACGACAGTTCTTGGACCTCAGATGTGTGGCAGGGAATGATCAAGGCCGTATGCCAAAGCCGCTCGGCGCATGCGCCACATGTTCTTCGGGTATTTTGCATTTTTTAGCCAGCATGTTTCGTTATTTAGTATCAATCTAGTAAAGTAATGTTGTAATTAAGTACATTTTACAGTTTGGACTTCTTGTTTTTAATATTTGCATTTCAGTCCCTCTCAGTTTGTAGCATGTGTATGTACACGTGAGTTTTAGGTTATTTGTGATATATGCTCTGCATTTTTTATTTGTTATAGAATTGAATTGCATGTTTTTAGTATTTGCATATATGCCCCCTGTGAGTCTGGATCACATGTGTAGCATGCACTTGATTGGGATTTTTGTAGATATGACCCTAGATTTTCAAAAGGTGTTATTGTTTGGCCCAGAAACTCATTTTATTTGCCAATTGGTCCTTGCAAACTGTGCTAAATTACACATTGTATTTTGGACTTAATAGTATATTAATTCGAAAATTCCCTAAAAATTACCATTGACCCCTGTTAGTGTGTAATATTTTTCGTATTTTATTGGATTATTTGCTTTGCATTTTATATTTTTTTAAAATTCAAAAACCCTAAAAAGAGTCCTATCTAAATTAGAAAAATTATAAAAATTCAAAAAATTCTTTACAAATCCCATAAAAATTCCCGTGTGTGCTTTTTTATGTATTTTATTTTCTTTATTAGTTTTGTTTGGAGAACCCATATGAAAACCCTAAAAATTACAAAATAACCAAAAACTTATAAAATCATAAAAAATCAAAGATAAATAAAAAAATACAATTTCAATTTCTCTTTGTAGTTTTTAATATCTATTTTATTATAAAATTGCTATCGAGGGCTTCTAAATATTTTTAACTTTCAATTTAGTCCTTGTTGTGTACTGTTTACATTTTTGAGCACTTTTTGATTTTTATAAAATTATAAAAACATCTGCAAAACCCCAAAAAATTATCAAAAATATTTTAAAACCTAAAAAAAAATAAGCTTATCTTAATTTTTTTGAGTTATTTTAGCCTTAAAGAAAAATCCAAAAAGATTATTGTGTTGTGTTCTTTTGTTTTGTTGAGTTTATTTTCTTATTAAAAACTAAAAAAACAAATTTGCAAAATTAAAACCACTAAAATTGTTTTATTTTATTTATGAAATTTTACTACTTCGTAGGATTTTCATGCTCCTTGTGTTCGACCATAATGGCTATACCAGGTAAAAAAATAGCAAACCACTTACACATGTTGTGATTAATTGATTTCTTCTGAGTGGTTTATTTCTTTTAGTTGATTACGCTTGGTGATTCGGATCACAATGACCCTTGTTTATTTGCTTACTTAACCTGAGTTACCAGCCGTGTCACCAGAATGGCGCCGTTGCCGGGGAGCACACCTTAGTAGTCTTATTTCACCTTACTCCTATTTTTATATCTATTTTATATAACTGTTTCTGACATCTTCTATGTTTCAGTTTTCATGTGAGGAACTGCCCGAGCGACACTTCAGCTTTCTGTTGGAGGAGACAACACTTGAGGAGGAGCAGAGGAGCAGGAGGACTTAGTCGTATTAGATAGATAGTTTCTTTTTTGCAGAATTATTATTGTTGTAATAATTGTGGTCTTTGAGACTCTCTTTGGACACTTAGACTCATCGGGGCCTGTTTCGCCGAGTATCGGTGTACTCGGGGTATCCCACTGGATTTTTCATAGTTTTGACTTTATTGTTATTCTTTCTATTTGATTCACGAAGTTTTAGCCCTTATACATAGGACTTTTTTTGATTATGATGTAATTAGCTAAGGCCCCACACCTAATTGCTCATCTGTTTCTATATAATGTAATTTGACCTAGCTAATAATCAATAATAAAAAGCTAACATAATCGATTGAGAGGCCACACACTGCTAGAGATCGTATAAATCACTGGTAAGATCTGTTGTGGCGGATACTGCTCGACATCTGAGACCGGACTCAGTCCTCTCTCTCTCTGATTGGTTAGTTATCTGTTCTTCACAATTAATAAAAGTTCCTTGTCTAAGGCTGATTTCTTCATGCATCATTTAGATAGTTTTATTTCTGTCTTTACTTTTATGCATGGATCACCCTGCATGTAGAGTGCTTGAGTCAGGTACGCATTTCTATCTCTACATGCATCATAGTGTTTGATCACACATTGACTTTTTTGACTTCCTCCCCCTATTTTATTGGACTCAAAATAACCAAGAAAATCGAAAAATTCATTAGGCATTGTTTTTATTTCAGAAAATACCTAAAAAGTGAAAACAAAATAAATCAGGGACTGCTAATGCAAACTTGACCCTAAAATACACTTCACTCAAAAATCTTATTTTGGGGAGAGCCACCCCCTCATTGATTGATTTATCTACAGCGAGAGAGCGACCCGCACACTAGGCTAGAGCCACACCCGAACTCCTTTCAGACTACTGGTCTTGTACCTAGTTGTTCTCCAGTGAGGATTTCATCGGGTAGCCGGTAATCGGTCCGAGACTTCCTTAGCAGATTGGGCAGATCGGGTAGCCGGTAAATGGTTTGCACCCATACTGGCTAGGAAAAGTTAGTTGTGAGATTCAGACCAGTCTCCTAGGAGCATTGGATTCCCAACAATTGCTTAATCGCTCTGATATCTTGATTTGTCACCTAAATAAAATTTGACTAGATTAACGACTGATCTTTCACGGTCATTAGCTCGAGCGTTGAGTAGGTGAAAACATGGCTTGTCTTCTCATCTTGTTTGTATTCAGATATCATATTCAAAAATCCCCACATCACGATGATGAGAAGGAGGTTCCTTAGACTGCCTTTGACAACATCGCTCTCGAGCACTCCTTTCCATGCATCTAGGGCTGCTTTAGAGAGCTTAGACCCGCTCTCTGAACCTGAGTTTGCTACCACCCTGTTCCCCTCGACCACCCTTCTTCCAGTCCTGAGGTGCCCAAGCAGAGACCAGTACAGTTGTATGTTCACTTGACGATTCCTGAGTTGGGGTCTTTTGCCTTTGTAGAGACCCGAGAGATGGCCAGCAGTAAGGGATGCAATGATGAGCAGCCGTAGGAATCAACGCACGTACTTGACCATGCCACCATTAACAACACACTCTTAGCCTCCTTGGAGATGATGCAGCACCAGATTAGAGACCCGGGAGCATTTATGATAGAGGTGCAATGAGAGCTGACGGAGATGTGAGCCGGTAGAGGAGAGGAGCAGAGACTAGACGGTGAAGAGACACCAACAGCTGGAGGAGGAGACGGACAAATCGAGGAGCTGCAGGAGCCAGCCAAACAACCACGGATGATGAGATAGTTGCACAACCATGGTATAATTCTCAACCACCGTTGGATTCAGCTTCCAGAGATCCTTGGCGATTTTGAGCTTCGCCCCCAGACTATTCATCTACTTACCAAGTTCCACGAGCTAGCCACTGAGGAGCCGCACCTCTATATCCAGGAGTTCGAGATGATCTGCAGTATTGTCCATGATAGATTCCTGGATGAGGACACAATCAAGATGATCACCTTCTCGTTCTCCTTAGTTGTCAGAGCAACCTATTGACTGAAGCATTTGGGGAGGTATGTCACCACCTGGGAGCAGCTCTGGACTGAGTACTTGAATAAGTACTACCCACTCGGTTGGACCAATGCACCGTAAGATATGATCAATAACTTCACCATGATCCCAAACAAGCTTTCCACAAGGCTTGGGATCAATTCAGAGAGCTCATCGATCGGTGTTCACATCATGAGATATCCAAGAAGAACTTAGTCCAGAGCTTCTTGTGTGGGCTGACACCGGAGCTGCAGGGGCTAGTAAACGCCTCATGTGGAGGGTCCTATTTTGGTAAGGATGAGGACCAAGTATGGGCCATCTACAAAGAGATGGCAGAGAATTACACAGTGATGTCCCAGACTAGGGTCTACACTCATGGAAAGCCCTTCCCTCAGGCTATCTCATATTAGAGGATTGTAGGAGTCGATACTGGTCCTTCTACTTCATCATCAAAAGCACATGCCGAGTCCTCAGCCGCTGACATGGGGATCATCAGTGAGAAGCTGGACCACATCGAGATTATTGAGAAGAAGTAGTGCCAGGGCCTTATACAGATCGACTAGTTGGCACAGACACTGAGTGACCCGAAGCCTCAGATAATGTGTCTCCTAGAGGCATAGACAACTCCATAACCCCGTCTCAGGTCACAGGGCGATCCCAGTAGCACCAGCTCCACCTAGCCTTCTGCCACATATCGCCAAGTTCACCACATCCAGGCAAAGCCTATCTAGCAGCTGCAACACTACTCTCAGCCACCACCATCTCAGGACACTTAGATGGTGGTCTACTAGACAGATCAACCCCTGGCAATTCTTCCTCCACCTTTTGAGCAGGAGCCATTGATGGAAGTCAACGTGATCTGGTACGACCGGTACCAATAGTAGCCCGGGATCCGTCGTGATCATCCAGGATTGCAATGGTCCACAGGAGGCACCTTATCACAGCAGAAGCCTCCAGCTCAGGGAAAACATAGCAGCCAGTAACCGCAACATCCCCATCACTCCCAGCAGTACCCGCAACAGCACCAGCAGGGTTCTCATCCCTACCACCAGGGACATATCACCCGGGATACCAATGGTCCACCGGAGGCACGTTATCGCACCAGAAGCCTCCAGCTCAGGGCAAACATAGCAGCCAGCAACCGCAACATCCCCATTACTCCCAGCAGTACCCGCAACAGCACCAGTTGGGTTCTCATCCCTACCACCAGGGACAACAGTGGATGTAGCCACATCAACCTCACTAGCAATACTCCTAGCCTCCTCCTCATTACCAGTAGACTTAGCCTAATTTCCAGCGAGGCAACCCGTCCGGTTCTCATAGACCTGTCTATGAGAACCCAGACCTTGACAATTTCTCCCTCCTATTTTCTGACCAGCAGGCATCCTTCTGGAGAGAGATGGATGAGTTCCGACAGGAGACAAGGGATATCATCAAGGGCAAGGCAGCCATACTAGCTCAAAGAGAACCTAACCCAAACAACCCGAAGAGGAAATCTGAGAGGTACAGTTCACAAAGACTACAACTCCTAGTTATATGTTGGGTGATATATCTTCCTATGTGTTTGATGCTGATTTTGTCTCACTTAGGAGCGGTAGGATGTCAGCCGGCGGTGCCTCGTCTGAGCGAAGACCTCATGGAGATTCTGGAGCGCTAGACGAGGATGATAGCAGTGCTGATGCCACACATGATATTGATGATGGTGGTACTGAATCCACCAAGTATGATGATCCAACAAACTGTACTAAAGTCGTCGTGATTGATGAATCCACGATTCATCATCGCAATATCTTGATCTTAGCAAAATCCCCGAGTAAAATTCCAGAAAAATGTCCATAAAATCAATAAATTAACAAAATAACTCTTGTAAATAAAATACACTAATTATTATATATAAGATTGTACAAAATGAATTACACATAGAAAGCCACAAAAATAAAGGAGTTTTATACATGTAAATAACTCAAAACTTCATGTATTTTTAATAATTTCATTTCAACTCCTTTTTGGCTAATTCTTTCTCTAACTTGTTTATAAAAATGTATATAAAAATACAAAAATACAAAACACATTTCATCTCAAATAAATGCTCCTAGATCCCAAAGAGAAAAAGCCGTAAAGTCCAACTTCCAAGCTAAATTCCCGCTCCGTATGAACTCCAAATACACCAAACTCACTTTTAAAGTTCAAGTTAGAAAATTATCTATCCAACGGAAGTGGTTTCATTAAAATCGGAGCTCGTTTGCAAAAGTTGGGTTTTGGGACCTAGATGTACATTGTATATTATGTATATATTTATTCTTTAGTCATTTTTTATTTTATCTTTCTTAATTACAAAAAATACAAAAAAAAGTTATAATTGTGTTGTATTTTGATTATTGTATTTTATTGTATTTTTTCGTTGTAAATATCTCTTATTAAAAAGATAAAAAAAATACATATTAAAAAAAAAGCAAACAAAAAAATGTGTACATGTTGTATGTATTTACTTGTAAATTCACCACTATTTATTTTCCTCTTTATTTTTGTTGTATTTAAAGTAGCATACTTTATATCATTATTTATTTATTTTTTTCCCATTCTCTACAATAACTTCTCTACCACCAACTTCTATTCAACTCCACCATTTTTAATAACTCCCATTCCACTCCATATTCTTCCACCAACCTCCCATTCAACTCCACCAATAATTCAACTTCCCATTCAACACCACCACCATTCTAACCTCTCTTTCTCTTCTCTTTATATTCATTTGTACATCCTCATTTTTTCGCATCCGCCATTCTTATAGAAAAAGGAGAGAGCTTGGAACGTGGTGTCGGTGACAGCGGCTTATCATCTTCCTCAAGTGACGACCTTCTTCAGGCGAGATCCGCGGAGCTCCGCTCCGCGTCACGAGTTCCCCGTCGAGCTCGTGGAGCTTCTCCGATTTTTATTTCACCAATCGGATCGAGGCGACAACAGGAGTTCAGCGTAGCTGCTCCGCACATCCGGCGAACATCAGGTAAGTATTACTCCTCGTTTCTATTGTTATTTTATTTTATCTAAATATCTTGTTTCCTTGTCGTTTAGATCGCCATCATTTTTTTTACCCATCATAATCCCATATCATTTTTTTTATTTTTTAGCACACCACATCCAACCCACCATCATTTTATATCATCTCCACATCACCGTTTTTTTTTGTTCCCTTTCTTTTTTGTGTAAATATTCTCATTTAAAGAAAATTAAAAAAATTAAAAAAAAATTAAAAAGAAACAAAAAAAGGTTTTTGTTTAGCACCATCATCATAGCATTTTTTATCACCATCTCCACTTTACCATCACCACACCATCTTTGTTTTTTTTTATTTGCATTCCTGTAAAAAAAATTATTAAAAAAATTATAAAACAAATTAAAACAAAAAAAAAAGAAATCTTTTATTACAGCAGAAAAACTAAACAAAATCACAATAAAAAATTTCAAAAAAAAAAATCAAAAAAAAAATAACGAAGGAGGCAGCAGCCCGCCGCCCCCCTCCTTCCACGGGTAGGCGGCGCCGGCCGCCGCCCCCTCACCTTCATCCTCCGCCCCCAGCGGCGGAGCCGCCAAGGCCGCGGGCCGAGCTTGCCCCCGCCGCCTCCAGCCTCGCGGCGCCTCCGATCCTGGGCTCGCGCCGCCCCCCTTAGCCGCAGCACCCCCAGCACCGCCCCCCTCTGCCTTGCAGCCACCAAGCGGCGCAGCCGCGGGCGCTGCTCCCCTCCGCCGTCCTCCGCCGCAGCCGGCGGCGACGTCTCCCCCGCGCGCAGCCGCGCCGCTCCCAGCGGCGCGCCGCACCACCGCCGTCGTCCTCCTCTTTGGGTTTCACCTGCGCAGGATCAAGGAAGAAGGAAAGGTCTATTTTCTTTATTTTTTATTGTAAAAATTGCACTGTTCTCTTTTCATGTTTATGTAATTACAATTACGTCCCTGTACATAAGTTGCCTTGTAATTTTGTTTTCTGTATTTGCACAAACACCCCTGTGTTCACCTTTTAATTTGGATATCATTTATGCATCTTTTTATTCAAAGAAAAGTGGTATGGTGTTGAGCAACTAATTGTCTACCATCAGACTATTTTCTTGTATTTTTATGGTAGTTGGGTAATTAATTAAAAATGATTAACTGAAACTTTGCATAGTTTACCCATTCTGTGCCATTAAATTTATATCTCACGCATAGTTGCTCTAAAAATTCCAAACAAATTATATATGATGCCTTAATAGTTGACGAACTTATAGTCCAAATTTCATTCAAAATGGAGATGTTTTGTGCCTGAAATAATTCGTAGAGTGAATTTAGTATTTGATTTTTAATTAAATCCACAAATATCTTTTTTGCGAAATTTCACCTCTCTTGGATTGCTCATCTAAATATCTACTTGAGATAAATCGCACTCTGAATAATTTGATAACGTGGATTAATTAGGAATTATTTACTCACTGTCACTCTGTTTCCACTAAAAAATCCATAAAAATTCATAACTTGTCAAAAAATTCCAAAAAAATTACTGTAGCTTCCTTGCATCATGTTTTCATTTCAGTAATTTTTTCATGATTTTTGCTTTCTGTTTGTGTGATAAATTGCAAAAAGACCCTTAAAAAGTGTGCATTTTTCATTGTTGCGTTTTAAGTCTTAAAATTTCAAAAAATGTGTTTTGTTTTCATCTCTGGACTAGAATTCTAGGAAAAATATAATTTGGCTAAATTGGATTAATTTCTCATTAAAATTAATTTGGCTAAGTTGTATGCTTTCGTAGTGTTTTAATTCAACTGCATCTTGCATTGCTTTTCTACTTGCAAAAAAAAATCTAAAAAAATACCACTTGGAAATCTAAAATCTTCATTTTCAAATTAAACCCAAGTTGTTCCTTTGCCTCCCTGAGTTCGACCCCGGACTTGCCCGGGATATAAATTAAAGCCGAGACACTCTTCACGGAGATCTTCTCTCGGTTCTGACCGAATCGCTCAGTACACGTGCTACAACGAAGCCGAATTAAACACCGTATTCAGCGACTCGTCAGTGATTCCAGATGCAGACGGTGGTACTGACGCCACCAGTATTCCAGTTGTTGAGCCAGAAAGTGATACTGATGCCGCTAGATCATATGTTGTAGATGGTATTGAGGCCACCAGTTTTCCGTCAGCTGTGTTACCTTCCCATGTATCTCAGGACAATTCCAGAAAAATACAAAAAAATGAAAAAAAATTGAAAAGAACAAAAAAATGAATAAAGGAAAGTTTTCTGTATCTCCTTCAAGTCCATATGTGATGCATGATGATCTTGGTATGGATTCTATGCCTTTAACTGCATAGGAGCCTACTCCTGACCCTCATCTCTCTGGAGAGGGTCCAGCATCCCCTTCCCTCAAGCACTTTGCTTAGTGAAGGGGAATAAACCAGAAAATCCAAAAAAGATATACCAGCTAGAGTTCAGCCAGCAGATGATAGATCAATTTCAGATACAGTTGACTCTATAGGAGGCACTAAAGGACATCCCTCTCTTCCAGAAGAACTTGAGAGAGAAGACCACTATCCGTAGGAAGAGGAGAAACCACAATGCAAAGATCCATGCGCTTACTCATGCCACCTGTTTTTCCATTCAGAACCGATTGCCAGCCAAGAGACCTGATGCACGAGCTCCATATGTCAGATGTAATATCCATGAGAAGCGGTTCGATCGTAACCTATTAGACAATGACTCTTCAATTAACCTTCTTTCGACAGCCTTACTCGATCGATTTGAGTTCGACCCTCTTCGACAGAGTAGAACAATCCGTAAGCTTGCTGATAGGTCTGTCAAGGGGCTGAAAGGGTTATTGAAGGATGTGGTCATCACAATTTAGGGACTGAAATTCCCCGTAGACTTTTTTGTATTGGACATGGAGATCCTTGAGTCTATGACAGATACCCCTATCATACTAGAACGTCCATTCTTGGCCACAACCAAGGCGGTGTCCGACCATGATAGTGGGAAGGTATACTTTCACGTCGAGGGTGAAAGTGTACAAATAGAGATGATTGAGGAGACCAAAGTGAGAGATTCAATCTGCTCCAAGCAGTCGAGCGATATGGAGCAGAAGACAAATGCTGAGCGAGACGTCCACCAGGAATGTGACTTTGTGATTACAGATGATGAGGCAATTTGGTCCGATCCCTTATCACGAGCTTTTATCACACCATCAGATAATGCATATACAGATTTTGGCAGATGAGAATTCGGAGAGCACACTCTTGGCACCAGACACATTTGAGGTTGATGATTGTGGTCAGGATAGCGAAGTAGAATAATTTCATGTTCTTCTAATTTAGATCCCTCGGATTCAGGCCTTGATTGGGATTACTTTGATGATTATATTCCATGCCTGATTCCCACAGAGCTGACAACTAGGGAGAAGAGTGAGCTAGCACAAAGTACAGAGACACCAGCAGGGCCACCTTCATCAGATTTTCACATACAATGAGAGTTATCCCATGAAGATCTGATAGCCTTCACTTAGACATTTCAGAAGCCAGATTTGCCAGTTCCTAGTTGTCCAGAATTGAAGCCTTTACCACAGTCGATGAAGTATCGATTTCTTGCGGTGAGCCAGAGATGTTCCCAGTCATTATGTCAACGGATTTGAATGGAGATCAAGAATCTCATTTGATGGAGGTTCTTGAAAGAAACTACAAGGCGATTTGATGGAGCGTAGCTGATCTCCAGGGGATAAGTCTGGCCTTGTGCTCCCACCATATTTATCTTAAAGAGGATGCCAAGCCATTGTGTGAGTTCCAACGACGGCTGAACCCGAATCTTCGAGATGTGGTCATGAAGGAGATATCAAAATGGTTGAGCACCGATTTTATCTACCCCATCTTCGACTCCAATGGGTTAGTACATTACATGTGCTACATAAGAAGACAGGCATCACTACAGTTGTGAGCGAGTCTGGAGAGGAGATAGCTACCCAGGTACCCACTTCTTGGAGGGTCTGTGTGGACTAGAAACGAGTAAATTAGGACACCAAGAAGGATCATTTCCCACTGCCATTTATTGATCAGATTATCGATAGGCTAGCTGGGAAGATTCCTTACTGTTTTCTTGACAGGTACTCCGGCTATAACTAGGTGGCCATAGCGGCTGAAGACCAGGAGAAAATGACATTCACCTTTCTGTTTTGGACATATGCTTTCAGACGGATGCCCTTTAATTTATTTAATGCTTCGGCTATATTCCAAAGGTGCATGTTGTCCATCTTCTCGGAAATGGTAGGTGGCTGTTTACAGGTCTTCATAGATAACTTTTCGGTCTATGGCATGGATTTGACGCTTGTCTTGATTGCCTAGACCAGGTACTTCAACGATGTATTGCGGTCCATCTTCTATTATCTTAGGAGAAGAGTCAAGGGGAGGGTGCTTGGCCATATAATCTCAAATAGGGCATGGAGGTCAATCCGACCAAGGTGGATATCATCAAGAAACTCAATCCACCGTCCAACTTACTACAGTTGCGATCTTTTCTGGGGCATTTCGATTTCTACCAACGATTCATTCAGGATTTCAGTTGTATTGCCCGACCGCTTACTGATCTGCTGATGAAAGACATCGAGTTCATTGTAGATGATAAGTGTCTAGCGTCATTCGAGACTCTCAAGGGATTAGTTATCGAGGCTCCTGTCCTTCAGTTACCGGATTGGTCTCTCCCATTCGAGATCATGATGGATGCTTCTGATTTTGCTGTAGGGGCTGTGCTAGGATAGAGGAGGGCTGGATTGTCACATGCCATTCACTACGCTAGCCGGTCTTTAGATGTCACTCAATGGAACTATACCGTGACTGAGAAGGAGATGCTAGTTGTAGCCTTTGCTTTGGACAAGTTCAGATCGTATATTCTTGGATCTTGAGTGATGATATTTACCAATCACACCGCCATCCGATACCTCATGGAAAATAAGGATGCCAAAGCTAGATTGACCAGATGGATCCTTCTACTCCAGGAGTTTCGTATATAGATTAAAGATAAACCTGGAGTCAAGAATGTGGTGGCGGATCAAATCTCCCATTTAGAGAACCTTGAGGATTCATATCAGATTTAACTTATTATAGAGACCTTCTCAGATGAGGCAATCCTTGCTATCACCTTGCTCCCATGGTACGCTAACATTGTGAACTATCTTGTAGCTAAGAAAGTTCCAAAATGTTGGCCAATGCAGTAACTTGAGACTTTCATTACGAAGGCCAAGTCGTACCATTGGGAGGATCCCATCCTTTATCATGAAGGAGGGGATATCGTCTGGTGCCGGTGCATTCCTCAGGAGGAGCACCATAGCGTCCTCACATACCGCCACAAGCTTGAGGTAGGAAAACATCATTCTGGGAGGACAACACAGAAAGTGCTTCATTCCGGCCTATTGTGGCCTATCCTCTTCAAGGATTCTGATGAATTTGTGAAGAGGTGTACTGACTGTCAAAGGATGGGCGCTTGTAGATAGTGTGATATGATGCTAATGCAACCCATTCAGTTCTGTGAGGTTTTTGATGCATGGGGCATCGATTTCATGGATCCATTCCCTAAGAGTCAGGGATTCGAGTACATTCTACTTCCTTTGGATTATGTGAGCCGTTGGGTTGATGCCATCCCTGCTCGAGCTACAGATGCTAAGACTGTTTGCATATTCTTGAGGAAGAATATCATTTTATGATTCGGGGTACCTAGAGTTTTGATATCTGACGGGGGGGGACTCATTTTATCAACAACAAGGTAAAGGCTCTTGCTAACGAGTTCAGCATTGACCATCGAGTTTCCACTCCATATCACCCTCAGACAAATGGTCTTGCTGAAGTATTGAATATGGAGATCAAGACGATATTGCAGAATGTTGTCCGCCCAGACCGAAAGGACTGGTCACAACTTTTGGACTCGGCCTTGTGGGCCTATAGGACTTCCTTCAGGACACCTTTGGGTACGTCTCCCTTTCGTCTCGTTTGTGGCAAGCCATTAATTTACCTATGGAGATCAAGCACAAGTCGTTATGGGTAGTCACTAAGTTATTATTGGATCCGAAGAGTATAGGAGACCAGAGGAAAGTAGAGTTGGCATCCCTGGAGGAGCTGAGAGATACAACCTTTTCGAGTATCCTACAATACAAGGAGAGAGTGAAGATATGGCATGATTCTCATATCAGCCTTAAACAGTTTGAGCCGAACCAGAGAGTATGGTTATTCGATGCTAGGTTGAGATTATTTCTAGGGAAGTTGCAAAGCAAATGGATGGGGCCATATGTGGTTCGAAAGGTGCAGGACAACAGAAGTATTGATATATCTGAAATGTCATATGAATCCCATATGTGGTTCGAAAGGTGCAGAACAACGGAAATATTGATATATCTGAAATGTCATATGAATCCACCTTTCGAGTTAACGGTCAGTGCCTGAAACCATATCTTGATCATGATCCGCTGATCGTCGACGTTGCCCCTATTCATTTTGCATGAGATGTGGTCTTTGACTCACATCACCTACATCTCATGCCTGATTATCACGTCTCTTTCGCAACTGTATAGATCTAGTTGTCCATATCACGCATTCTTTTTGGTCTAATACCTCACATGATTATGCTATACTTAGGGTGTGCTTTACCCTAAGTATATGGGGGTATCAGACTTGTGATTATTCTTTTGATTCTTTTTACCTCTGTTTTGCTACCTATACTTAGGGATATTTTACCCTAAGTACAGGGGAGGTAAGCCCTGTACGTCCTAACCCTCAGTTTCCCCCTTGTGTACAGATTCTATACTTAGTATTACTTGATCCTAAGTATAGGGGGATCACCAACTTCTATTCATTACATTCTTTCATTTGTCGTTGTAGTATAGCATTCTTTTCACATCGCCAATACTCAGCACGAGTTATGTCTTCCTTTCATCGCTCTTTGATCACTCTGAGGACATCGTTCAAGCTAAGTATAGGAGGTGTATCGTATATATTGTATATATACTTTAGCCATAACTCGTACTTTGTGTGAGTTTGTCAATAAATAAAATGGCTAAAATCATAAAACTAAAAATCACAAAAACTTTAAAATTTTTCTTGTACATGCACTTGTAAATAGCTATTGTAAAAACTTTTTTTTGTACAAATATCTGTAAAAATATTTTGATTGTAAAAAGTTTGTAAATATTTTTTATCAAAATTATGTATATAGTACAAAAGTTTTTGAAAAATATTTGGAAAATAAAAGTTTGCAATAATTTGTTTTGTAAAACTTCCCCTCTTCCTTTCATTAAAAAAATTTTAGAAAAATTTGCATGCTTTGGAAAATTGCACAAAAAGAGTTTTATACTTATCTATTTGTATATTCTTCTGAATCATAGTTGACATTTAAACTAGTCTGGAATTAAATTGAAAAATGGAGCTTGGTTGAGACCTTAGTTCACCTAACTTCAGAGGAACCTTATAGGATTTGGGGTTAAGACTTTTCAGGTCCATTATTGACTTAATTATTGGAGTCCACTCAGCTATATTCGCATGTCATCTTGATGAGCTTAAGTAGAACACTTAACAACTCTCACATGACTCTCAGAGACAATGTCTCGACTTGAACACACACCTTACACGTAGCTCACCATGGATGAGGTGGTAAGGAGGCAGAATTCTTTGGCTTGGAGTAGCATACGAGGGCAATACTTCTAGGCGGAACCTCTCATCTTCCTTTAGAGAGGGATGTGCACCTCAACCTGATCTAGTAGCATTGAGGCCTAAAGATAGGAGTCTGTGGGTTGTAATAATGCTTCAAAAGAGGGATAGTCTACTCGCTCAAGAAGAAAAACTCCTTATATACATGTCGCACCATGTAAATATGTTGTATATATGCACATCAAAAAAATGTGCAAAAATATGAAAAACTCCAAAAAAGGGGATAGGCCTTATTGAAAATAAAATGCCTGCCGGAGTGTATATAGTCAATAAAGAAAAGCTTATATATCACATCTTCTCATCTCACGAAGCTTGTAGTGGGAGACTTAGCTACATTGGTTAAGCTTCCACGAATACGTGGCTACACTAGTCATGGTCCATTCTTTTCTTTCCCCTCTTCTTGAGCTGGTTGAACTTGAACTTAGAAGGGAATACCCCGCTCCTCGAGGAAAGAGCTGCTAGATTAGGGAATTAGAGTTACCTTGTTGAAGGAGGCTGTTGCTTTGTCATTTCTGAGGTGGGGAGCTACATATCACCTACACAATACAAGGAAAGATGCATAGTCATTAGAGCTTGCATATGTAGACTTGTTCTGATCCGGTTTATTAAGGAGTCTTGACCATAGAAGAGTGGAACTTAGAGGTTGTTGAGTCTTAAACCTATTTCCCTATAAGGTTCCGACAAACTAATAATCCAAAGGTTTGAGTGAGCTCCATACTTCAATTTAATAAAAATAAGTTTAATAATCAACCTTGATTCTTTTTCTTTTTATTTCCTTTTCTTTTTGATTTTCACTTCTTTTTCAAATAAGTGCTTGCTAAGGGACTAGCAAAGGTGAAGCATAGGGGGGGGGGGTGATGAATCCATGATTCTCACTCTTTATTCTTTTATTTTAGCTCTTCTTCTTGGAAAAATACCATGTAAATACCACTAAATATAATAACTTAGCTTTCTGCATGCTTTTGTTAATATTGCATATTTATCATGTATTTTTGGCAAAAATAAAAGAATAAAGGAAAAGAAAAAGAATGATGTACTTAGAATAAATACAGAGTGACCCAAACCCTAAGAGAAGGTTAAGACTTGACCTGATCGCAAAATAAAATAAGTAGAGAGAGATAAGGTCTATTATGTATTGTATATATCACATATACTTGTACATATACCTTATTTATTTATTTTCAATAAAACCAAATTTATGTTATTCTATTACACCCTTGTATATAGTTCTAATAATATTATAAAAATAAAATAAAAATCAGAAAAATAATAGAAAAATAAAAATAAAAAGCCTCAACTTCTTGTATAAGATAGATATGTACATATCACATCCACCATTTATTATATACCCTTAGTTTGTAAAAATAAAATAAAAATTATTTTATACTCCTAAAATTATGTTTTAACTAAATAAAATATAAAATAAGGGTGTTTGCATAAATGTAACAAAGTAAAAATATTTGTACATAATACATATGTATACTATACTTGTATATAATACTATATAATGTATATACACTAATTTTTTTCATAAAAATAATTAAAAATCATATAAAAATACTTTAAAAAGTAGTAAACATTTTTTAATTTCATGCACTTTTTATTTTAAAGTCATTTGCTATTTTTATTGAATTTCCAATTATTTTATGTATTCTGAATTTCCTATTGGTCCACATCAAACCGTTGACCTCAGTCAACGATCTCTTCTAGATGGGTCGGTCTCCCGCCCTCTCGTAGGAGCATTTTCTCTGCTTTTCTTGCCCGACTCCAGCTGTCCCTTGCCTTGATTTTCAGAGATAAGAATCCTCGTATACTCAATATTCTAGCGGATCCCTAGAACCACCTGGATCCTCTTAGGGTTACGCTCTCTCTCTCTCTTGATCTTTATAGTCCCTGGAGAATCCAATAAAACCTCTCGTCCACCTCCATTTCCTAGTAGCACGTCTCTCACACCCCCTTCTTTGTTAGACACTAACGAGTCGCTAGATACGATAACTAATTTGGTCACGTTGTAGCATGTGTACTTAGCGATTCAGTTAGAACCGAGAGAAGATCTCCGTGAAGAGTGTCTCGGCTTAATTTATATCCCGGGCAAGTCCGAGGTCGAACTCAGGGAGGCAAAGGAACAACTTTGGGGTTAATTCGAAAACTTAGGTCTAGATATCCAATGCGGTTTTTTTAGACTTTTTTTATGCAAAAATCAAAACAAATGCAAATGTGGGTTGAACTAAAATACTAAGAAAACACACAACAAGGCCAAATTAATTTTAATGTTAAATTAGTCCAATTTATCCAAATTATAATTTTCCTAGAGTCCTAATCTAGTGGGGAATACAAAACACATTTTTTTGTATTTTTTTAGGTTTAAAATGCAACAATGAAAAATGCATACTTTTTATGGGTTTTTTCGCAATTTATCACACAAACAGTAAGCAAAAATTATAAAAAAAATTACTGGAACATAAACATGATGCACGGAAGCTACAGTAATATTTTTGGAATTTTTTGATAAGTTATGAATTTTTTATGGATTTTTTAGTGAAATCAGAGTGACAGTGAGTAAATAATTTCTAGTAAATCCACATTGTCAAATTAATAAGAGTGCGAATTATCTCAGAAAGATATTTAGATAAGCAGTCCAGTAGAGTTGAAATTTCGCAAAAAAGATATTTGTGGATTTAATTAAAAATCAAATACTAAAAACACTCTACAATTTATTTCAGGCACAAGACATCTCATTTTAGATGAAATTTAGACAGTAAGTTCAACACATTTCAAGGCATCACAGGTAATTTTTGTGGAATTTTTATAGCAACTGTGTGTGAGATATTAATTTAATGGCATAGAGTGGGTAAACTATGCAAAATTTCAGTTAAACAATTTTAATTAATAACCCATTACTCACAAAAATACAAATAAATGTTCACAATGTAGAGAATTAGTTGTTCAACATGAAAGCATTTTTCATTGAAGATAAAGATGCATAAACGAGGTCCAAATCAAAGTGCAAATACAGGGGTGTCTTTGCAAAATAGAAAATAATATTTACAGTGCAAAATATATACAAGGACTGTTATGTAATATTAGAAACTTGAAATAAAAAAACGCAATTGTTACATAAAAAAATGGGAAAAAGTGGACCTTCTTCCTCCTTGCGTACTGGGAGAAGAACCCAAAGACGGGAGAGGGCGGCCGGCGGCGTCGGTGCGCCACGCGCGGCCGGCGGAGGCGCGGTGGAGGTGGGGACGGACGGCGGTCGGCGGGCAGCTGCGCGCTGGTCGGAGAAGGCCGCGCGGGGGCCGCTGGCGCGTGGTGGTCGGCGGAGGAGGAAGCGGGGGGCCGAGGCGGAGCTGGCCGGCGGGCGGCGACGGTTGTTAGGCGGAGGCGCGGTGGAGGCGGCCGCGCTGGTTGGTGGCTGCGGAGGACACCTCTGGTGGCGACCGGCGGAGGGAATGGAGGAGAGGGGGGGTGGCGGCGGCTGGGCCGCTGCTGCTCCCTTGCGTTTTTTTTTTGATTTTTTTATTTTTTAACTGCAGTAATAATAATTAAAAAAAACTTTTTTTTGTTTAAATTTTTTTATTTTTTTGTTTTGCTATTCAGAAGGTGCAAATAGAG
Organism: Ottelia alismoides; assembly: GCA_037367405.1. Taxonomy (NCBI): domain Eukaryota; kingdom Viridiplantae; phylum Streptophyta; class Magnoliopsida; order Alismatales; family Hydrocharitaceae; genus Ottelia; species Ottelia alismoides. The sequence continues at coordinate 311,976 of JAZKJV010008071.1, read as the reverse complement.
AAGGGAGAGTGATGAAATAAAAAAAAAATAAGGGAGATGATGATGGTGATGATGATTATGAACTAAACAAATGAAGGATTTTGAGGGGTGAATTTGATGTGATATATATAAAAAATGCAAAAGTAATAAGATGATAAAAAATGAGACGAACAATTACCTACGATGAACGCAGGCGCCTATGGAGTGCTCTCGTGAGCACTGTCTTCGCTCAAATCGCCGGCGTGCGATGAGCTCGAGCACCGCGCAGTTGCGGCTGCGATGTTTGCCAAAAAGCCAACGGATCACACCGGAGAGAGGGCCATCGTTGCTCGACCATGGTTGTGTCGCTGTCACCGATTCAACTCTGGGAACTAGGCTCTCCTCACATAAATATGGATCAAAGGCAAAAATGAGGAGAATGACATGTATATAAAGATGATGGAATGAGAGGTTATTAAAATGGTGGGACGTTACTTTATTAATGGAGTTGAATGGGAGGTTTAAGAAATGGTGGGGTTGAATGGAGGTTGGTGGTAGAAGAGAGTTGAATGTTGGTTATTGTAGAGAATGTAAAATAATTAAATAAATAAAATGAAATAAAGTAGGCTACTTTAATCACAACAAAATAAAGAAGGAAAAAATAATGGTGAATTTACAAGTGAATACAAAACACCATGTACACATTTTTTTTACTTTTCTAATATGTATTTTTTTATCTTTTTAGTAAGAGATATTTACAATGGAAAAATACAATAAAATACTACAATTAAAGTACAACACAAGTATGATTTGTTTGTATTTTTAATAATTAAGAAAGACACAATAAAAAATGAAGAAAGTATGAATATATACATAATGTACAATGTACATCTAGGTCCCAACACCCAACTTTTGCAAATGAGCTCCGATTTTAATGAAACCAATTCCGTTGGATAGATAATTTTCTAACTTGAACTTTAAAAGTGAGTTTGGTGAATTTGGAGTTCAGACGGAGCGGAAATTTGGCTTGGAAGTTGGTCTTTACGGCTTTTTCTCTTTGGGATCTAGGAGCATTTATTTGAGGTGAAATTTGTTTTGTATTTTTGTATTTTTATATACATTTTTATAAACAAGTTAGAGAAAGAATTAGGCAAAAAAAAGAGTTGAAATAAAAATATTAAAAATACATGAAGTTTTGGGCTATTTACAGGTGAAAAACTTCTTTAATTTGTGGCTTTTTAGTGTTAATTTATTTTATACAATCTTATATACAATAATTAGTGTGTTTTATTGACAAGAGTTATTTTGTTAATTTATTGATTTTATGGACATTTATTTGGGATTTTACTCGGGGATTTTGCTAAGATCAAGATATTGCGATGATGAATCGCGGATTCATCACCCCCCTATACTTAAACTTTGCTAGTCCTCGAGCAAATAAAGAATGAATAAGTTGGGTTAACCCCTGACTGTGCATGTGAATACAAGACTTGATCCGTTCAAGAACTCTCGGTTTTAGAGATCCTAAAATTCTAAGCTGAACCAAGCTCTAGTCAAAAGGTATCCGATTTCCCTAATCATCGGACTCTCTTTGTATACGTATATATAAGGGATATGAATTTAAGTGTGGACTGCAGTTATAAGAGTAGAGTCGCAACGTCATCCAAGGTTCCAGTATAAGGGACTCTCCTAAGAACCCGATCCTCAACACTAGGGAATAAACCATTTCTTGCATCCAATTCACCGTCTCTTTAGTTGTCAGACTTAAAAGTGTAGATGGAAGGCCAGTTGATGGGGGCATAGGATTCTATCATTTCTTCTCTCCCTCTCATTGGAACAAGGATCCTCTCGAGTGCCTTATTACTCAACGCATATTTTTTTTGGTGTTGATCAGTGTGTCCGTCAAGAGAAGTTGGAGCCGTCTGCACTTGTTTTCCTGGGAGTACACCAGGGTGTGCCTTTTTTGAGTACCTATCGTACCTTCTACACCCAGACTTGTAGCATTTACGATGCAGAGCCCTTTTTTGGTGCAAGCCCTACTCCTGGTCCTAATAGCGGTGGTCCAAGTGGACACTTTGAAATGGTTGGGAGCGCTCGCCTTTGGTGGAAGCTCTTTTGATAATTGACTTTGTGGAATGAGAGCTTTTCTTTGACATTTCATTGCTTTGTAGTATTTTTGGCTAGCTCCACTGCTTTTACCAAGAGTTGGCGCACACTGATAAACATTTTTTTTATTTTATCACATCCTGGCACATAGGTAAATGTCAAGAGATAGTACAAGAACCATGTTCTCATACTGGCTAAAGATGCTGACACTCAGGTTTCATGAAGCCTTCATTGATTTTATCCCATCCTGGAGCATCATCAAATCAAGTCCAAACTCAAATCCCTCATCCTAGTTCCTCAAGTGAAATTTCAACTCATCTCATCATAACTGCAGTCGTGTACGTGAGATGTTGATCATATTCTTAAGGTAGAGACTAAGCATGCAATATAGCATACAAATCTTTCAAACTAGGGAAATGTGAATAATTAATTCAAGGACCCTAATGACTAAGGCTGGTTAACTCAAAATCTTAAGACCTCATAAACCAAGTGTTCTTGATCATCACTAGTCTTGTGTGAAAGTGAATTGTGTCAGGGATTAAACCAACTTATTAGTTAGTTTTTTTTTAGTTTTAGTTTTTTTTGGTTTGATTTGTTTTTTTTAAATTTTAGAAATTTTTTTTTCAAAAAGGTTTTTTTTTGACAAACAAAGGCAAAGAAGTTTTTTTTAGAAAAGTTTTGCTTTTTTTTTGAAAAAGATAGGTAAAATACTACTTTTTTTTTAAAAAAGTTTTTTTATGTATAAAAGAGGATTTTTTTTTGAAAAGTTTTTTTATGAATGTGTTTTTTTGTGTTTTTTTACCGACCCCATAATTATTGTATAATATATACGAAAATACATGAAAGTACGAGTTATGGGTAAAGTATATATGTAATATGTACATGCCCCCCTATACTTAGCTTGTGCTATGTCCTCATGGCACTAGGTGACAAAAAGCCATAGCTCATACTAAGTACAAGTGGGTGAAAAGAATAGAAGTGAGGGGAAAAAATGGATAATACACAACGGGCATCGGCCCCCGTATACTTAGGCTCTGGTCAGCCTAAGTATTGGAAAGAACACAAGAATGGGGGACCGATGAGAATGGGAAAGAATATACAAAAAGAAAATAAAAAGAAGAGAAGGAGCAAATCGGGTCACTCACCCCCCTATACTTAGGATCTAGCCATCCTAAGTATAGCCATAAAATGAAAATGATACGTAACTGGGGCGAGTGATGTGAATCATGAGGGAGGGAGGTGAATAAAGGAAGGAAAATATGTACAAGGAGGAGGGAGAATATACAAGGATCAGGTAGGTTTGTGACGGACCTTCTTGCGGGAGCGATGGGGTGGGTAGTATACACATGTGTCGCTGTCAGAATGGTCCTCCGAAGAATAATAGTGAGGTGTGGGGAACGTCCAACGGGAGTCGACACACGGCTGCTTGCTCAAGTATGGCTTTAGAACAGCCGAACTGAGCTCACTCATATAGATCACCTCATCCGGACCTGATGAGGACTCCTCAGAAAGTTCCTTCTCTGAAACATCGAAGGTAACCTTCTTAGTCGGTTTTCTAGAACCTGAAGCATCAAGAGGAAGAGGAGATTGATACGTCTCAAGGAGTTCGGGGGAACACCTCAAGGAATCAACACCCGTCTTCTTCTTACCAGATGACCGACTAGAGGATGGAGCAACCGATTTATCAAGATTGGTCAATTTGGTCCCAGTTGTCTCCTTTGGTGTATGTCCTGGATGTGGTGTGTGTGAGGTTCTGACCAGAGGTTCATCATCAGATGAGTCACCATATGCATTGTAATACTCCTGCAGGGTCAGCACACGTCTCTGATAAGGCATAGTGTTCTCAGTTGGCTTGACATTATTGAGTTCTTGTGTCGGATCATCAAAATGATCAAGGCAATCCACAAAGGTCATGTCCGACTCAATGATAGCTTCTGGCCGCGAGTCCTCTCTAGAAGCTGTCGCGGTGGTGGTGCAAGCAGTAGGCGGTGTGTGGTTGTAGGAAGTCTCTAAACCAATGGTCGTCTGGACAGTCGGTATCTCATGTGTAGTAGAGAGACGGGACTCAACTATCTCTCGAAGGTCACGACTGTCTGCAACTTTACGGGTTACCTTGGAATATCGTGTGTCCTCAAAGATCGGGTGAGGTCGGAGTGCTCCCAATATAGAGAAATCGATATCCCGAGTCTCACAATCTATAGTTGCCTTAGCCAAGGATAAGAATGGCTTCCCAAGAATGATCGGAGACTGGGTGAACTCTCCTCGGTGCTCAATGTCAATGATCATGAAGTCTATCTCCAGTAGAGCACCTTGGAAAGTGATGATGACTGAAATGGTTCCTCTCGACCGTTTAATGGTCCGATCTGCCAACTAAATGATCTCTCTTGACTTCTTGGCAGATCCGAGTTTGAGCTTGGCAAACACGGAGGTCGGGAGGATATTAATTGATAAGTCATCATCGATTCTTGCATGGGTGAATGTGGTATCTTTGATTTCACAATCAAATCTAGGTAACCGTTTTACTCTGCGGCTCTTGATTTTTCTCCCTATCATCAAAGATGTGGCCATAGACACTAAATGTATCTCAGTCCTTGTTCTCTTATTGCCCGACCTTTTAGGCATCAATTTACTTCTCACAAATCTTTTAAGGTCGGGAAAGTGCTCAATGGCCATTATTAAGGGAAGCTCAAAAAACAACTTTCTATCCAATGCTTCCCTAACCGCAGGATCCAATTTTTTTAGATCTTTTCCTTTTTCAATTTTATGGTATTTTCGGAGTTTTCAAATTTTTTGGTCTTTTTGGTAGGTGAAGGAGGATTAGGAGAATGTACTACTCTGGTTTGGAGGGAAAGTGGTTGGTAGAAGAGGGAGGTAGAAGGGACTCCAGCTGTATATGATGCGTGGTCAATCCGGTGTCTTCCAGGTTTTCAAGATTTAATCCGCAAAATCCATGATCCACATTTATACCTGGACTCTTAATCGGTCTACAAATGTCATCCTCCAATAAGTTCTCATGACACTTCATGAGAGAAGTTGACGCAATTGGAGGATACTGCTGAGAACTCAGGCTCTTATACTCAACACACCTTGACTCGGGTGTGCAATACTGGGTTGAGTATGGCCCATATGTATGGCAGTCGTTGGTCGGAGCCTCATCAGGCGGAGTTAGTAGACAGGGGGTCTGTAAATTAGTCGCATGAATCCAATCCCCTGTATATGTCGGCTCTCCGAATGAGTGATATGCAGGTTGGTCAATGTGGTCTCTATCACTCAGGTCAATCAAGTCAGGAAGATTGTACGGTGCATGCCTCTCCATTCGGTTTGTCTGGTCGACCATGTTGTACCCTAAGGTTAAGTCGGGATGTGTATATGGAAATTGTTGTTCTGTCCCTACTCGAGGTGAAAGTGAGGTATGTGGGGTCAACTGATTATGCCAATCATTCATCTCAGCAGTCGCTTGCTCTTCGATTTGTTTCTTGATTCCAGCAAGCGGACGAGAATATAGTGAGTCAATCCAGGGTGGTTGTGGGTCAGGGGTGCAAGAATGTGGGGTAGGTGAGAAGGACGAAGAAGTGGAGAAGTCAGTCGGAGTTCTGACTTTGCGATCGGTGTATGGGTATGAGGAGGAATAAGTGGGTGGAGATGATCGGAATATGGTCGAAGAAGGGTGACTTGGATATGATGACCAAAATCCTGACATCTTGGAAGGGAGATGGGAGAATGAAGCGGATTGAGGAAGAAAGCGTGCAAGTGCACCGAATAACACACAAAACAAACAAACACAAGAGCAAACCCTGAGTTCACCTACTCAACACAGTGATGGTCGCAAAAGTCTGACCATTTATCTTTTCAGTTTTAATTAGGTAATAAATCAAGATATCAATCCAATTACGCAAGGCTCAAAAGTAGGTTTTGGGCACTATCCTAGGGATGCGTCCTCACCTCTCAACAATCACAATTAGCCAAGCATACAATGAGGGTTTTACTCTCCCAAAACAAGTGTTAGTTTTAGTCAATTTTTTTGATCAACTCTGATTAGCAGTCCCGATTTTATGTTTGGTTATCACTTGATTAGTCCACCAAATAAGCACGCCTAACTATCAGTCCCGATTTCCTTTTAACCTAAGTTTCAAAAACCAAGGGGAGGGAGTCGAGAAAAACCGATGCAAATAATGAAATCAATGATGCATGCCCAGTTCAGAAGACTTACAGTGATCCTCGCGCTCTACATGCGGGATGCAAGGCAGAATTGAAATTTTATACTATATGAATGCAAACGAGAAAAACCGTTCCTAGACAGGCAGTTCTATTAGCGAGTGATGAACAAGTTAAATTTGACTAATAGCCCAGCGGTCTAAGTGCGTCTCGTTTATGAGCACAAGCAATCAAGATAATCTAATAAAAATGCTTTAAGAGCCGCGAGTGCAAGTCCTATTCTACGTCAATCAACCACAGGACCACGAGCGGGTCCAAAGTCCAGTCCGGATACAAACGCGAGCTCTCAAACAAGAGCCGCTATAAAGAGCGAATTACCTAAGTTATTACAACACAATAATTACAAAAAAATATAAAAATTCTCTCGAAGATAAATTGATTTTCTTGCTCTTCAGCAGTCGATGTGCGTCACGTCCGTCGACCTCCGATGCACTCCAAGTTCACCGGGCCCTCGCAAGAAAAATGAGATTTTTATTAGAGAGATAAACAACAAGATATATACAAAAATATGAAGAGAAATAATTGCAACAAAAAATGGAATAAATACAAGTGGCTCGGGGGTCAGACTACCCGAGTAGAGAAAATCTAAATCTAAAATTTTAAACTAATACCTAAGCCGTTTGCCTCCCCGACAACGGTGCCATCTGACGTGTCGCTAAATACGATATTTAATTCGTGGTCGTTGTAGCACGTGTACTTAGCGATTCGGTCAGAACCGAGAGAAGGATCTCCGTGAAGATTGTCTCAGCTTAATTTATATCCTGGGAAACTCCGGGGTCGAACTCAGGGAGGAAAAGGAACAACTTGAGTTTAATTCGAAAATTAGGTCTTAGATTTCCAATGCGGTATTTTTTTATATTTTTTTTAATGCAAAACAAATGCAAATGCAAGATGCGGGTGAATCAAGATACTACGAAAGCATACAACTTAGCCAAATTAATTTTAATAAGAAATTAGTCCAATTCAGCCAAATTATATTTTTTTCAGTAAACTTAATCCAATGACGAATGCAAAACATATTTTTTTAGAATTTTCAGGGTTAAAATGCAATAAATAAAAATGCACACTTTTTATGGGTTTTTTTCGTAATTTATCACACAAACAGTAAGCAAAATTTATGAAAAAATTACTGGAATGAAAACAAGATGCAAGAAGACTATAGTAATATTTTTGGAATTTTTTGATAAGTTATTATTTTTTTATGGATTTTTTAGTGAGAATAGAGTAGCAATGAGTAATTAATTCCTAATTAATCCACGTTATCAAATTAACCTAAGTGCGAATTATCTCAGAAAGATATTTAGATGAGCAATCCAGTAGAGTTGAAATTTCGCAAAAAGGATATACGTGGATTTAATTAAAAATCAAATACTAAAAACACTCTACAGTTTATTTCAGGCACAAGACAACTCCAATAGATGTGAAATTTGGACTGTAACTTAATCACATTTCAAGGCATCGTGTCAAATTTTTGTGGAATTTTTAGAGCAACCGTGTGTGAGATATAAATTTAAGAGTCCAGATTGGGTAAAATATGTAATATTTCAATTGAACATTTTTAATTAATTACCCAAAACTCACAAAAATACAAATAAATTTTCAGATGGTAGATAATAAGTTGATCAACATAAAGACATTTTTCATTGAATAAAAAGATGCAATATTGAAGTCCAAATTAATAGCCAAACATAGGGGTATCCGTGCAAATTCAGAAATTGAAAATACAATGCAAGTTATGCACATGGACTAATACGCAATTACAGAATCATGAAAGAAACAACTTGCAATTTTTACAAATAAAAAAATAATGAAAATGGACCTTCTTCCTCGTTGGATTGGGTTGGGAGGAAGAACCCAACACGGACGGAGGCGGTATTGCGGCCACGCGCGGGGGACGACGACTTGGTGGCCGCGGTAGTGGCGTGAGGGGCGACGTCGGTGCTTTGGCTGGTCGGCGGCAACGGAGAGGTGCGGAGGAAGTGGCGACGAGTGGCGTCTGCGCTAGAGGAGAGGTCGACGAGGGCTGGGTGGCAGAGCCGCGCACGGCAGAGGCACGCGCGCGGCGTGAGGAGGCGTGGCTGGGGGCGAGGGCGACCGCGCGAGGGGTCAGCGGGAGGGCTGGGCGGCGATGCCCGTGGAGGAAGGGGCATGGGCGGCGGCGGTGGGTGTTCCCACCGCTGCTGCTGTTGCTTTTTTTTAAATTTTTTTATTTTTTTTTGCTGTAACAAAAGAAGTTTTTTTTGTTTTATTTTTTTTATTTTTTTAGTTTTCGTTAAACAGAAAATAAAATGAAGGTGGGAAAGAAAATGTGATGAAGATGGTGTTTGATAAATATAAACAAATGGAGGATGTGTTGGTAGAGTGATATAAAAAAAATGATGGTGACACAACGAATGACACAATATTAGATAAAGAAAAAATAACGAGAGAAATGAGGAGGAATACTTACCTGATCTTCGCCGGATTGGCGGAGCAGCTACATTGAACTCCTGTCGTCGTCTCGATCCGATTGGCGAAACAAAAATCGGAGAACCTGAGCGAGCTCGATGGGGAACTCGTGACGCGGGATGGAGCTCCGCGGATCTCACCTGAAGGAGGTCGTTGCTTGAGGAAGACGCTTCGCCGCTGTCACCAACAAAACACTCCAAGCTCTCTCCTTATTCTATAAGAATGGTGGATGGTAAAAAATGAGCATGTACAAATGAATATAAAGAGAAGAGAAAGGGAAGTTAGAATGGTGGTGGTGTTGAATGGGAGGTTAAATTAGTGATGGGGTTGAATGGGAAGTTGGATGAATAATGGTGTTTAATGGAGGTTGATGGAGACTTGGACGTTAATGGAGGAAAATGGAAGTTATTGTAGAGAATGTGATTAAATAAAATAAAAGTAGGCTACTAAAAAGGGAGGATAAAATAAAGAGAGAAAACGAGTGGGGTATTTACAAAATAAGACAAACACTGTATACAAATATTCTTTTGCTTTTCTAATTTTAATTTTTTTAAATTTTAGTAAAAGATATTTACAACAAAAAATACAATAAAATAGTAGAATTAAAATACAACACAAAATTGATTTTTTTGGATTTTTAGTAATTAAGAAAGGTAAAATAAAAAATGAAGAAAGATTGAATATATACATAATGTACAATGTACATCTAGGTCCCAAAACCCAACTTTTGCAAATGAGCTCCGATTTTAATGAAACCACTGCCATTGGATAGATAATTTTCTAACTTGAACTCTAAATGTGAGTTGGTGAATTTGGAGTTCAAACGGAGCGGGAATTTGGCTTGGAAGTTGGTCTTTACGGCTTTTTCTCTTTGGGATCTAGGAGCATTTATTTGAGGTGAAATTTGTTTTGTATTTTTGTATTTTTACATACATTTTTATAAACAAGTTAGATAAAGAATTAGGCAAAAAAAAGTTGAAATAAAATATTAAAAATACATGAAGTTTTGGGCTATTTACAGGTGAAAAACTCCTTTAATTTGTGGCTTTTTAGTGTTAATTTATTTTATACAATCTTATATACAATAATTAGTGTGTTTTATTGACAAGAGTTATTTTGTTAATTTATTGATTTTATGGACATTTATTTGGGATTCTACTCGGAGATTTTGCTAAGATCAAGATATTACGATGATGAATCGCGGATTCATCAGACACCTCCAATGAAGTGACAACCTCTCAAGGAGCCGTTTAGGATCGTCTGGAGTGGCTTGGAGACTTGTAGCTCGCTTCATGGCCGAACCTCCACCGCGAGTAGCCTCCCCGCCCGCTGCAGCGTGGTTGAGGCCAAGACACATTCTTTCGCCTTCGCTTGGAGCTTCTAAGCTAATTTGTAGCTTCGGATATCACTGTTATCCTCTGTAGTTCCATCTTTGATTCCATCTTTCCATTCCACCTATGTCGTGGTTTCCTTGCTCCGAACCATTGGTCGGAGCTCCATCTTGATTAATCATCCACACAGATCCATCCGTCGACTCACCCTGCACCCTCTCACACAACCTGATCACCCTAAGGCTTGACCATCAGGTCGAGATCATGTCAGGGCCTCCCTCCTTCGCCTTCGCAAGAGGTCAAACTTCACCCACAACCACTTCCCTCCATTATATGCTGAAATAACCTCTACCGGAGCCTTGTCTTCGAGCATAGGACCATTTGCAAGCACTGACGTGCGCAGAGAGGCCACTTTGTACCCTCAACTATGTTGGACATGCGAGCCCACAACGAGCCATTATGCAATAAATGCTATTGCAAATATCATTTCCTGATCTGAAATGAAGAATAACTAATTTGCATAAGAGGTCCCTTAGTACAATTAGGGTTATGTACCATGGCCATCTTAATGATCATACCGTCGTTGATTCAATTATTGAATCAAAGAGGCTGGTGCTTGGATGAATATCTAAAGAGTTAGATTGAGGAATCATCAAGCACTGTCAAATGATTGTTAAGAGATGATCTCCAGCCTGAGCAGGAGATGGCAATCCTTTCTCATTTGGTTGATATTTGACTGACCTCTTGATGTATGTCCTCTACATGAGAATATAAATTCAGAGATGTCAGATTAGTTAGGTCAAAGAGTTGACTTAAAGAGATCGAGATAAACAAAGACCTATGTCGTATGCTGTCACGATATAGGCATGCATCCTCTAGCCGAAGAAAGATGTGTTACTATATGATTGAATATGTACATTTGGTAGACCAATAGGTTGATGACCTAACCAAGGTCTATACACCGGCACGTCGGTGTGCATGCAAGGGCATATGAGTAATACGATCTCTCAAAGGGATCACACAGGTTCCTTTCTGAATCGGAAGACATGAGATAACTCATGAGATATTAAGAAGAATTAAATTCCATGCGTGGACATCTCGCTTTGGAAGCTTGATTGAATTTGTAAGGTTTGATATATGTTTTTTTCAAAGTATATGATCAACACCTAGGTATGATATATGCTTTTGGAAAGTGTATGATCGATACCAACTTCTAGTGATCGAATGAGAACCTTAATGATAAAATCCTGAAGGAGATAGTCTAAAAGAGATCTAAACCTTTGGATTTGTTCTGGGTCTTCCAATATACAGGATGTACAGGGAATAGGAATACCCGAGGGTGATGTGATCATAAACTATTGTATAACCATGACTCTTCCATTCCGAGGGAGTGATGAAACATGCCTGGATTTTAGTAACTCCTCTCATAGAGAAGTAATATGATCCCAGTCCAAATGTTGGACATTGATATGAATGTGATTCATATGTAATGAGAAGATTATATTTGCGGTCTTGATTTAATCAAGCATCTATGGGAGGTCCGCAAGATTTAGATTTGAAATGTGATCTCAATATCCACGTCACTATATGTGGAACAATACAATAGTCCTGTCCTTATCTCCATGTATCCACGGAGAAAGTGCAATATCTTAGAAAGAGTTCATGGATAATTTCATTGTTGATATATGTATCCGAGCATTGAGAAAATGGATAATTAAATGTGATTTAATTATCATGAATAATATGAAGTTGATTCATATTATAAGGAGAGTTATCAAAGATAATTAAATGTAATTTAATTATCAAAGATATAAATAATATGAATGCGACTCATATTATTTGGGCACATGTGAATTGAGATCCAAGATGAATAAATGTGATTTAATTATCATGGATAAAAATAATGTGGATAGCACTATCCATATTATTCAGGTATATTACAAATGTGATTTATAATATATTAGAGAGAGCATATTATGGTTTATTATTGTTGATTAAGTATTGATGTGAATTGGATTCATATTGGATGATTAATTGAACAATTTAGATTTTGTTTTGGGATATAAATGTGATGCACATTTTCCCAATGGCATGATTGCAATGTTCACAAGATAATTATGAATTATGTTGTGAAATAATTTACGATAAATGTTGTTGAAAATTTTGGAGATATCACGCGATAATGAGATCTCATGAGATATTGAAGAGATAGACCAAGTCCACCTCAAGGGTATGGACGACTACCACTCTCCAAAGGAGAAGAGTAGCCGTGCCCCCTTTTAGGGGATGAGGTCTATCTCATCATTATCTCCAAGACTAGTCAAAAGATTTAAATTTGAAATTAATTATATTGATATATATATATATTAATTTAAATTAAATCAATTGTTGTTGTGTTTTTTACAATAACATCATGGCCATTGAAAGAAACACAAATCAATCTCAACCATCGAGTTTGTGTTGTCCATGGATTGAGATCCATGGATCCCAAAACCCTATATAAGAAGAGGAACCCCTTGCTGTTCAAGTTACATGAAATTAATTGCTCTCCCTCTCTCTACATGCCAAGAGTTCTCTCCGTCTCTCTCTTGTGGCCGTCCACCATGGAGCCCTTGAGAGAGCCGCCATCGAGCAACATCGTCATTATACTGTCTGAGTATTTGCTCATGGATCTCTGTCTCCTTCGATGCTCCTCACTCATGAATAAGACGTCGGATCTCACGTGACGAGATTAGGAGATTCGTCCTTGGATAATCAACATGGATTGCGAGAAGGACGTGTCTCATCAACGCGCTCGCAAGCATCTCCTTCTTCGGATTGGACTTGAGACATGAGGTCTTTTAGTTTAGAGACTCGATCGCAAACATGCTTCAAGAGGTAAACCTAATACCTAGTTGTGGTTTAGATGAAATGATTCGAGAAAGGTTCTTGGATCATGTGGTTTCATCACATTAAGTTTTAAATTCCGCTGCATCGAGCAACCAGTGCGACTAGTCGCTCCCGATCACATTCGATGTGATCCTCACACTTCCGTGATGTGCTTAAGGATCTCCCTATATTCTTCAAGTGGTATCAGATCCAGGTTGGAGTTTTTGGATTCGATCCATTGATGAATCTCCATTTCATCACCTTTATTCTATCATTTTGGCCTCAAAAACCCTAGCAAATGCATGTAAATAGCATCAATTTGCACATAATAGCATTCATTACTCATTTGTATTAATAAGGTTTTTAATGCCAAAATTATAGAATAAAGAGAAGAAAAGAAAAAGGAATAAAATATTATAAATATTTTATGACCCAAACCCTGAGAATAAGGCCAGCATGGCATTGGTCGACAAGGAATAAAGTAGGGGGAGATAAGGGCCAATGTACAATAAATACCTCATTTATTAATCCATTCATTTATGCATTTTTGGCACCTATTTTGTACATAATTATTTTTTCAACAAATGAAGAAACTTTGTACATGAAAGTTGTAGATAATAATGTGAATAAAAATACAAAATTGAGTTTTTGTAAAAATAATCCCCAGCGTACATTTTATACACAAAATAAAACGCCAAAATCTCAACTTCACAGACCCATATCTTGCAAATAAAAACTCCAAATCACCCAAACTCACCTTTAATTGTATATAGCATTCCATGAACTATTTTAAAAAATTGGTTTCATTATTTTTGGAGTCCATATGCAGAAGTTAGGTTTTTGGCCCTTCTTGTATATAGGACTGATTAAAATATTCATTTTATTCAGTATTTATTATTTGTACAAATTCATATTTTTAGAATTTTGTAAATAATGTATATAATGCACATACATATTAAAAATATAAGGAAACCAAAAATAATTAAATAAAATAGGTATACGAAATTCATAGACCAAATACCTATATTATACACCTACATACAAATGAAAAGGATTTGATGCATTGATTCCTTTATTGTTTATATTTTTACAATAGTATATACATTATGCATAACTCGTTAAAAATACAAAACCAAAATAAAAATCAAGAAAATATAATAAATAAATTACGTATATAAAATATATAGATAAAACACCTATAAGTATACCTACATACACCTGTACCTATTTATTTAAAAATATGAATAAACTCATAAAAATAAAACAAAAATACCTTTATACTCACAAAAATAAATTATAAATTTATAAAATAAGCCAATAAAATAATAAAAGAAAATAAATAAATTAAAAATAAAATACCCAAAAATACATGTAAATACATACATATACACATTATTCAAATAAAACTATAATAAAACACCTAGAAAAATTCAATAAAAATCATAAACAAATACTAGATGAAATAATACACATTTTTTATTTTATGAGAAAAAATTAATAAAATCATTTAGGGCGTCAAATAAATCAATCTTTCATCAGGTCCTCTATTTTGGCGTTTAGCGGTTGAGGTGGACCAATCAGGTCCCTCCGCGAGTTGACTCCAGTCAACTTGACCTCCAGCCGCCCGATGTGACGCAGCCCGTCTCTTCGCCCATCTTCTCCCATTTTTCCCGGACACACCATCCATCAATCGAGGATGCTTCCTTCACAAGAATTAATCCCTAATAATCCATGATGCCCGTCGATTCTTTGGATCAACCTAATACTCTCTAGATCATACAATAATCGCCGGTCAATAAGGCTACTCACCAATGTTTATAAATAACAAGCTCCGCCTCCTTCCTCAGATTTGGCCACTTTTATTCCAACCTAAAGCCTAGATCTCGTTCCTGGATTGTTCCTCGTGACAGGGGGAGTAGCCCAGCGCCGTGACTCGGCCGGAGGGAGGAGATCTTGACGCGGCGGAGCTCCGGCGTCCGCCCTGCTCCCTGGAGGCCCCCAGGTATAAGAGCTTCCCTTTCTATGCATTTTTAGTTAGTCTTAGATGTTAGCTTTTCATTCCAGTCATTAGAATAGGTTTTGATTAATGCCTGTAGTTTACAAATCGAAATTCGAAGTTCGCCGGAGCTCCGCTCCGGCGACTTCCCCACTGTTGATCTGACTGTATCTGACCGCCCCGTTCACCACATTTCGAATCCCAACGCTTTCTCCATCTGTTACACTCATTTGTTCAACCCAGGACTTTAGGTCCTGGCGAATCGGGGCTCCTCCTCCGCCGTTTGCCGGAGCCCCTCCGCCCATCTCCATTGTGCATCGTTGCTTCAAAACCCCGGGTCGACGAGCAAGCTCTCTCGCCCGCGGTTCTTCCTGTGCAGGTACTTCGAAGAATCGAGCCCAACTGGACTCGCACGGATCCAGGAAGAGGTTCCTGGGGGCCCTTTTCTTCTCCGACCTCGCTTCATCTACTCGGACCCCCAGGACCCATGAAAACGCCATCAATCGACGCGGGACGCTTCCGGCTACCTTCAGAACACTTCAGACTCGCTGGAGAACCCTGGAGGAGCCCAAGCTCTTCGATCCAAGCTCGCCAGCTCCGAGCTTCTTCCCCGTTCTTCCAGGGGGCTTCAGTGCCGTCGGATCAGGAGAGCCGCCCCAGATTCAACAGGAACCGTCCGATGGAGCATCGTACCCACCGTCAGATCAGCGGGGCTGATCTAATCTCAGCGCTTCACCGGCGAAGCGTCATCGGGCGTCCAGGAGACGACGCATGGCAAGTGAGAAGAGCAGCACCGTCGGATGCCACGTTTTTATTAGTTGTAAATTTCACATCCACCCCCCTCGCTTTTTGTATTTAATATTTAATGCCAAAAATAAAAGTCACAGTTGTAAATAAAATATCTATTTTGCAAAAGGACCCCCGATGTTTTCATATTTGCACTTTAGTCCTTCCACGCCTCACGTGCAACAACCACGTGAGGCGCGTGAGATTTTGCAGTCAAGCCCCTCCGGGTCCCTGTAATTATTAAATGGTCTTGAAAATAAAAATTAAAGCGTATTTTTACTGTGATTTTTGCATGTATGCCCCTGCGACTTATTGTATTTGCAAAAACACCCCTGCCAGGCCATTTAATTTTTGAATGTTTTGTCTATTTATTTTGTGCTTCATGTTAAATCGAAAAATCTTGGAAAAATAGACTTAAGCTACTGATTGGCTGTGCTTGCATGTCATATTTTTAGTTTGTCATTTTATGGCCTTTTTGTATTTATTAAAAATCAAAAACATGTCTTTTATTCACTGTCTAGAGTATAAAATCCCAAAAAAATATCAAAATGCCTTGAAAAATTCTAAAAAAATTCCCTGTGGTGTATGTTGTCCTATTCTAGTGTCAATCCAAAATCCCTAAAAATCTCAAAAGGAAAACCTTAAAAATGTAAAAATACCCGAAAATTTCAAAAATATATTAAAAATCAAAGAAAAATCAGAAAAATATAAAACCAGGCCCTGTTTATGCTATGTTTTTTTATCTTCATTAGAAAAATAGTGTGGAAAAATTTTGAGGCTTGTAACTATTTTTAATGTTCATTTTTATTGCAGCGAGACCTTATTCCACTGTTTGCTATTATGTAGCTATTTAAGAATACTAAAAATATGCTAAAAAATGCACAAAAATCACAAAAACAGTAAAAAATTGATGAAAAGCCTAAAAAGACTCTCTCTGTTAATTTTTGACTATTTTTAAGCATTTTTGTAAATATTTTAGTACCCCTTAATGTATATATAAGTACTTCCTAAAAAGAAAAAAGTCTATATGTATATATATATATACATTATCTAATTATATTATTATTATCTATATTTATATATATATAAACAAAAAAAATAATAATAAATAAAAAATATATATATATATATATATTCAATTAATTAAAACGCACTTCTCACAAGGATGACTCATTCGCACCTGAAGGCTCATGCATTTTGTATTGCTCTCTGTGGTTCGACCTCTACATGCTTGTTCCCTATACATTTTATGGTAGAGTAAATAAAAATTAATTCACATTCATTTTCGAGCTTGATTGTTGTATTATTTGTTGTGGGTTAATTGCTGATCAACCCCCATATTCTACGAGCGGTCGCCTCAGTGACACCTCTGTATTATTTATTCATGGCGACCCTCGTGGATTGTGGCCGTTATCAGATGGCGCCGTTGCCGGGGATCGAATGAGCATAGCCTAATTGATTTTTGTCATTCTTGTATAAGATCCTTGATTAATCATTCATTTTTGTGGGCAGCTATTGTTTTATTGCCATTAATCACCATGCTTCATTTCTTTATTCATTGTGATTATTTTTCTCTGCTCTATTTGATTGGCTGAGTATGCTAATGCAATCTTTTTGTGACTTTGATGCGAGGGACCGCCACGTGAGGATGGCTTCCTAGGAGGCCAAGGCAGCCGAGCTTGGAGGAGGATGGTCTTCTCTTCTCATGACCATCTGGAGAGTGCACCAAAGAAGCAAAGAGAGGGGCATTAGATAGGCTAGATACTTAGGAAAATTATTGTTGTAATTGATGGTGAGAGAGAGACTATTTTGGCATGTAATTAAACAGGACTCTACTCTTCACAATGAGGTCCAGTGCCCGGGTGATTGTTCACCTGGGGGCCTCATCGCGGCTTTTTCGAGTTTTCATCGCCTTCTTTTATTTTGTCTTCCGATGTTTTGAGTTTTTCCGCCTTTCTTTTACTTTGTTTTGTGTGCTTGGAGCCCCTAGATATAGGTTGCTTGACTCGGTAGCTAGGTCCAAACATTAATAAGAAT
Organism: Ottelia alismoides; assembly: GCA_037367405.1. Lineage (NCBI taxonomy): Eukaryota > Viridiplantae > Streptophyta > Magnoliopsida > Alismatales > Hydrocharitaceae > Ottelia > Ottelia alismoides. Next base: position 294,231 of record JAZKJV010008071.1, on the reverse strand, counting down.
GCATGTTCCTATAGTCTACTTCGATTGGATCTAGTCAAACTCAAATAAGTTGTAAATTTGTCTCTTAGTCCCCTGTGCCGTAGCGAACCCTGTAAAGCGCTTTCTCCTACCCTCAATTTGTTGAGCAGAGGAGGGGTGAGCCAAGATCGGACTCTCTTGGGCTAGAGATAAATGAGCAACTTATGGTTCTTCACGCTAATAGCAGCTTATGTTTAGGACGATTTTGTGCCTTGCATACCAACATGTAGATAGGTTTAAAAATTCTGTTTTGCATACCACATGGAGAGAGCTGGGATGCACTGTAAGTCTTCTAACTCAGCATGCATCATTCGGTTCAATGGTGAGATTTCCACCATGGAACCACTTGCACGGCTTTTCCGCTATCTCCCTCTGATTTTGAGCACCTAGGACTTAAATGAAAATCTACAAAAACGTTAGGCGCTGGTATGAAACAGATCCAAAAAAAGTGAAAACCCAAAAAAAATTAAAACAAGGGGACTGCTAAATAAACTTTGACCTTAATTAAAATCTGTAATGGACTATCATTGTACCGGGTTCATAAAGCCCTCATTGTTTTCAGGTACCTTGGAGGGGGACCAAAACCCTACTCCCTTGAGCGAGTGCGACCCCTAAGGATAGAAAGCCCAAAACCCAGTCTGCAACTGCCTTGTGTATCGTCTGGATTTTCGAAGTATTGGCGCTTCTATCGTACGTAGGCGAGTAGGACTTGGTCACCAATGGTGACTCCCTGTTGTGAGAGCATCGACTCTGTCCGAAGTATTGAGCATAGGCCACGCCTTCACGGGGGTGTTTGTCTCATCGTCCTGCGTCCGAGTAGGTTCTTGCACGCTCACGGGTGATTCCGTTGCGAGCGAGAACCGAAGTATTGGTTTCGCCTATCGGCTTCCTCTCTCTTTTCTTTGGCTGAGTAGGGATCCAGGAAGGGTTACGAGGACTCCAAAAAGTACAGACTACAGGTTACACAGGAGGAGGACAAGTACGGGATACTCTTCTGGCAGTACTCTCTCTCCTATAGGGTAGCGTACTAAGGACTTGTTATAAGATATGCCTGAAAATCACAACTCTAAAAATGAAAAGATAATAAATAGCCGAGCTTTTACGGCTTCAAATGGCGTGAGTTGGTGAACCCGATTTTGTCTTGTGTTTGTATGGATCAAGAATTAAGGTTCAAAGATCAAAGTCCCGCGCCTTTGCGCAAATTTTGTTATGTCTTCCTTTGACCACCCCGCTCAACCGAGCCTTTCTACTGTTTTACACTCCTTTTGTTCCTCGTTGACCATCGCATCATTCTTCCAAAATCCAACATCCTATTGTGCTTCGCGAAGTTGATCCATGGATGGTTTCGTCGGGACCATGCCGACACCTACATCGATTCCATAGACTCAACTCCGCCAAAAATTTGAGGTGATTACCGAGAACCGATCCGGACTTTGCGGATCGAACTCCAGACTCCTCGTTTTCTATCTTTCTCTTGGCCACCCAATAAACTGGGATCACTTTTGTCCCACTACTCCCGTTGTGAATGGGAGTCGATTACAGTCTACATCATTTCTCCATTCACAACATGCTGGGGTTGACCTGAATTCCAGCTTCATCACGGCAGCTGAACATTAATTGCAAGTGATCTGATTCAGACCATCTCATTATTCAGATAGAAGCCAGTGCGAGCCCTGGAGACTACTCCGGAGTTCATCTCGTCCGACTCAGAGCCTGACATGGCTTCGGGAGGAAAGGGCAAGGGTCAGCAGCCACCACCAGAAGGACAGGTGCCAGATCAAAATCAAGTTAATGCACAATTGCTGGCATCTATCCAGGCCATACAGCAGCAGCTGACTGAGCATGCCCTTACACAGACCGCTTTCCAGGACATGTTGAATGATGTGATGAACCGTAACGACGGAGGAGGAGGCTGAGGCAGAGGAGGTAGGAGAGGAGGAGGTGGAGGTGGAGAAGGTGGTGATGACCACAACGATGATCCCGAATTCCCACCACCGCCAAAACCGACACTTAAAGAAACATACAATCCGGGAGACAGCCAGATGACCGAGTGGATTCTCATTCCACTGGTACACGCTCACTTTGAGCTGAAGCCCCAATTCATAGCCCTTCTCCCTGCATTCCATGACAACACCAATGAAGAGCCGTACATTCACCTCCAGCAGTTCTCCCGCATTTGCCGTACCACCCACTATCCGAATGTCCCTCTGGACATTGTCAAAATGATGGCTTTCCCCTTCAGTCTACAGGACAAGGCCCTCTATTGGGTCAATCATTTGGGAAAGGTCGTGACGACCTGGGAGGAGTTGAAGTCTGCCTTCCTGCACAAGTACTACCCTCTCGGTCGGCTCAACCAAATGCGAGCCCGTATTAGCAACTTCTCCCAAGGAGCTCATGAGTCAGTACACGAGGCTTGGGAGAGACTTACTGACCTGCAGGAGAAGTGTCCCCACCATGAGATCCCTAAGACCAGCCTGGTCCAGCATTTCTTTGGGGGACTCAATATTGAAAGTCAAAGGCTCGTGGACGCAGCATGTGGGGGCTCCAATTTCAACAAGGATGAAGATGTTGTATGGTAGATTTTCGAAGAAATGGCCGAAGGAGAGGCCGCCCTCTCTTCATCCAAGGCGTACCAGAAGCAGCCCCAGATCCTCCAGAAACAAGTTCACATGGCTGCATCCAAGGAAGCAGAGAGAGATGAGAGCTCCAACCTCAGCATCAATGGGGGCCATCTCTCTAAGGTTGATATCATTGAGAAGCGATCACAGGACCTTGAGAAACTCGCTGTGATCGAGAAGAGGACCCAGAACCTGGATTAGCTCGATCAGATAAACAAGTACCTCGAGCTGTTGGTCGGTACGATCAACTCTGTCCAGTCGGGTACACCATCAGACGCTCCCGCTGAGAGGAAGGACGAGCCACAACCGCAGCATCAGCCTCAGCCGAGCCAGCAGTCACCGGCAGTCCAGCACGTGTATTACGTGCAGCCACCCGACCAGGGCCAGCCGCAGCAGCAGATGGTCGTCTACCAGCCAGAGTTCCTTTCTATTCCTGATCTAGTATTCCCACCACCGCCCCTTATCCAAGAAGTTAGCGGGGTATGGACGAATGATGCACAGCCGACCCGTCCTCAGGGACAACCCCAGGGTCAGCAATTTGTCAACCGACAGTACCACCAACCTCAGGGTGGTCGTTTTGGCCAAACCTCTCAACCTCACCAACAACACCAGCAACCTCCTCAGTTCACACACCAATGGAGGCAGAACTTTCCGTATCAGCAGCATCCGCAGTACCGCCACCCACAGCCGTATCACCAGTATGCGGCTGCTCAGCCTCAACCATACCAGCAGTATCCACCTCCGTCCTACCAATAGCTTCAACTTCCTGCTCCACCACAGCAACACCACCAGCAGCCTCCCCACCCATCTAACCAACAGCAGCGTGGTCTGCACGCTGAATCTTCTGATGTGCCCCCAGCTAATCCCACCATGGAGTGTCTAGCCCAGCTTGTTAAAGGGCTAGAGGAGATGACCAAGCGGCTTGATGACCTAACCGCCACTCGCACTACCATTCCGGCGCAGGTCGAAGCCAACCCCAACAATTTCAAGAAGAAGGAGCAGGTAGGATGTGATGTCCAGTCCGTGTCTGAGAATGATATTACTGTTTATTCTAATGTTGTTACTCTCAGGAGCGGTAGGGCCTTGCCTCCGCCTGCCACCAGATGTGGGGTGAATAAAGAAACAGGTGGATCGTCATCTTCCGCATCAGCCGTGCTAGCTCCAGGGGCGGGTGAGGAGGAAGAGGAAGGAGAAGCCAGTCCTGCCGTCGTGCCATGTCATCAGCCTCAGTTAAAAATACAAAAAAATCAGCAAAAACAAAAACAACAAAAAGAAGCCTGTAGCAGAAGCGAAGCCGCGCCAGCCTTGGAGGAGCCGCGAGCAGCAGCCGATCCCTTGCCAGCCGATGGAGCCGATGCTACCCTTTTTGATCGCCCAGCCGCACCAGCATATTCAGATCCAGCTTGTACTCCTTTTTGTAGTCCGGATGTACAACATTCTGTGGGCGATGATTTTGATGTAAATAAGAACTCTAATTTTCTTGCCAGTAATGTGAATATTCCTTTTCCGCATGCAATACAAAAATCCAAAAAAATTGCAAAAAGAAAAAATGCATTGTTTGATCCAGGTGTCGTGGACATTTTGGATAAATTAATTGTTGAGATTCCCTTGTTGAAGGCCGTAGAATACATGCCAGCTGTGAAGAAAGGACTGAAAGAGGCATGCACTAACAGGCGTCGCCCAGCGCAAGACAACATACGCCGAGAGGTAGAAAAGCACGTCTTATCCATGGCCACAGTTGCAGCTATCACCAACCTCCCCCAGAAAAAGCAAGATACAGGAGCACCTCTGATCAGTTGTGTGATTTTCGATCAGGTATTCGAGCGTACTCTTCTTGACAGTGGTTCTTCCATCAACCTTCTACCCTCGTCCATAATGCAAGAATTCGGGCTGGGACCGCTCAAGCAGACACGTATGATCCTTCAGTTCGCTGACCGATCCGTCAAGCGGCCCCGAGGTCTGTTGGAAGATGTGATAGTTACCGTGCAGGAGATGAAATTCCCAGCTGACTTTGTAGTCCTTGATATGGACTCGCCTGCACCACTGCTCCAGACTCCTATCATCCTTGGCAGACCATTTCTCCGTACTTCAGGTGCCGTGGTTGATTACGAGTCTGGAAAGATCACTTTCAGCTCGAACACCCAGCAAATTACAGTCAATATGAACAAGGAGCAGAATGCCACAACTGATGAGAGTCAAGCAGCATCAGAAGCAGACTGTGATTTTATTGCAGAGATCAGAGATTCAGAGTTGTCATTGGACGATCCATGGACCCAAGAAATCCTCACTCTTGAGAAGGACTTGGAAAGCACAGTCAGCATATGCTCCGAGGAGTTGTGGGAGACGGATTCCCAGATGCAGGTGCATCTTCTTGAGTATTCACTCCAGACCGAACATGATCAGCCTACCGCAGAACCGTTCGGTGCATTATCAGAATCTCAACAGATTGATGAGGATGGTAACAACCTCAAGGTACATCCCACCACCAGCATGGTATCAGAAGTGACCGATAAAGTGGACAGACTGAAACCAAAACTCAAGCCACTTCCTGCAGGCCTGAAGTATGCTTACCTTGCGGGTGAAGAACAAATGTATCCGGTCATTATCAGCAGCAGACTGAATCCGGATCAGGAATCTTGACTTCTCGAGGTTCTAGAAAAGAACCGCAAGGCACTTGGTTGGAGCGTGTCAGACCTCCGAGGGATAAATCCAGCTCTGTGCTCACACCATATCTATCTAGAAGATGATGCCAAGCCGTCCCGTGAATTTCAGAGAAGGTTGAACCCTAACCTTCGGGACGTGGTCATGAAAGAAATCACAAAATGGTGTGATGCAGGCTTCATCTATCCCATCTCCGATTCAAAATGGGTAAGCCCCCTGCATGTAGTTCCCAAGAAATCCGGGCTTACCGTGGTCACAAATGAAAAAGGAGAGGAAATTTCCACTCGGGTACCAACCTCCTGGCTGGTGTGTGTTGACTACCGCCGTCTTAATGCAGCAACCAAGAAGGATCACTTCCCCTTGCCATTTATTGATCAAGTATTGGAGAGATTAGCAGGCAAGGAGTTCTTCTGCTTTCTGGATGGTTACTCCGGGTACAACCAAGTGGCGATCGCCCCTGAGGATCAAGAGAAGACTACCTTCACTTGCCCGTTCGGTACCTACGCCTTCAAGAGGATGCCCTTTGGATTATGCAATGCACCCGCAACCTTCCAAAGATGCATGCTAGCTGTATTCGCCGAGATGGTAGGCAGTTTTCTCGAGGTGTTCATGGATGATTTCTCTGTCTATGGTGATAGTTTCGATTCTTGCCTCGAGCACCTAGACAGAGTGCTTCAGAAATGCTGGGAAGTCAATTTAGTGCTCTCATGGGAAAAGAGCCACTTTATGGTCACAGAGGGTATTGTGCTGGGCCACGTCGTTTCCAAACGTGGCATGGAAGTCGACCCAGCAAAGGTGGATGTCATTTCCAATCTTCAACCATCTCAGTAAGTTAAGAATGTGAGGTCATTCTTGGGGCATGCGGGATTCTACAGGCGATTCATCAAGGATTTCAGCCGCATTGCCCGACCTCTGACAGAACTCTTGTGCAAGGAGACTGAGTTCATTGTTGATCAGCCGGTTCTCCTTGCTTTCAATCAATTGAAGGAGCATATCACTCAGGCTCCAATCTTACAGCCTCCCGACTGGACTCTTCCATTTGAGATAATGACCGGTGCGTCAGATTTTGCAGTCGGAGCTGTTCTTGGACAGAGGAAAGACAAGGCGCCCTATGCCATTCACTATGCCAGCAGAACATTAGATGAAGCTCAAAGAAATTATACAGTGATAGAGAAAGAACTGCTGGCTGTGGTTTTCGCCTTAGAGAAGTTCAGATCCTATTTGTTGGGGTCGAAGGTCACAATTTTCACGGACCACTCTGCTATCTGGTACCTACAGCAGAAGAAGGATGCCAAGCCAAGACTGATTCGCTGGATCCTTCTCCTCCAGGAATTTGATCTGGAAATCAAAGACAAACCTGGAGTTCAGAATGTGGTAGCAGACCATCTATCCAGAATAGAGCAGCATGAGTCTCCTCTGAGCAATGCACCTATCACAGAAACCTTCCCTGACGAAGCTATCTTAGCAGTGGATTCTCTCCCTTGGTATGCTGACATTGTCAATTACCTCGCCTCGGGGGTAATACCTTCGGATTGGACGAAGAATCAGAAGAACAAATTCATGTCGACCATCCGCTTCTACCAGTGGGAAGATCCTCTTCTATTCAGAGAAGGGGCAGATTGTATTTGGCGCAGGTGCATCCCTCAGACGGAGCAATCTAGTGTCCTCGAGCATTGTCATTCGCTCGAATCTGGTGGGCACCATTCTGGAGATCGTACGGCAGCAAAAGTATTGCAGTGTGGCTTCTGGTGGCCCACATTATTCAAGGATGCAGCAGACTTTGTTAAAAGATGTATTGACTGTCAGTGACTGAAAGGTACACTCACTGCCAAAGATTAAATGACTCTGAAAATTATTCAGATAGCCGACGTCTTCGATGCATGGGACATTGACTTCATGGGACCTTTCCCTAATAGTCAAGGTTTTGAGCACATCCTTCTTGCCATCGATTACGTGAGTCGTTGGGTTGAAGCTATTCCCGCCCGAGCCGCCGACAGCAAAACAGTTTGCCAGTTTCTGACGAAGAACATCATTTCACGGTTTGGGATACCAAAGATTCTCATCTCAGATGGGGGTAGTCACTTCATCAACAAAGAGGTCAAGAAGTTGACAAAGGAGTACGACATCGATCACCGTGTCGCGTCTCCTTATCATCCGCAGACCAGTGGCATGGCGGAGTTATCCAATAGAGAAATCAAGACCATATTGCAGAAACTTGTTAGGCCAAACAGAAAAGACTGGTCTCAACTTTTGGACTCAGCTCTTTGGGCTTACCGTACGGCCTACAAGTCTCCCTTGGGCATGTCGCCCTACCGTCTTGTATATGGAAAACCATGCCATCTGCCCGTGGAATTAATTCACAAATCTCTTTGGGCAATTAGTAATTGTAACTTGGATTCACGAAAAAGTGGTCAGAAGAGAAAAGACGATCTGAACAGGCTCCTGGAATTCCGAGACTGCGCATACGATAACACCTTGATGTACAAGGAGAAGGTGAAACGCTGGCATGACCAGCACATCAGACGAAAGACCTTCGACGTTGGGCAGAAAGTGTGGTTGTTTGATGCAAAGTTGCGGATATTCCCAGGTAAATTAAAAAGTAAGTGGACAAGGCCCTTCCGAGTATGTGAAGTGCGTGACAACGGAAGCATTGCGATATCAGAATTGTCCCCTGACGCATAGTCCTTCGTCGTCAACGGCCAACTACTGAAGCCTTACTTGGAACCCGATGCATTCTTGGCCATTGTTGACTCTATTCAACTAGTGCACCACGATGACATCTCCACAGCACCTGCAGCACCAAAAGATTCAGACGATGTACTCCAACCACTATTTCTCTGATTTTCTTCCTTTCTTCTTTTCTTCTTTTCCTTTTCTATTTTCTTTTTCTATCTAAAAGGTGCCGCCTTTGTAGACAGTTTTCTATACTTAGGACGTACTTTGTCCTAAGTATAGGGGGATGTTCACCTAGAGTTTTTGATTTCGGTTCGATCTTCTCCATTGTCTCCTCTTCTTGTCTATACTTAGGAGTATCTTACCCTAAGTATAGGGGGAGACAATCTGAGCACGATCAGTATATTCTCTCCCTTGACCCTCCCTGCTTTTTGTACAGTCTGCTATACTTCGGATATTTGATCCTAAGTATAGGGGGGACGGTCAACTTCTCATTCATTCATTTCATTCATACTTATTCTTTAGATCTGTCTATATGTCTTTGCTTTTTCCTTTCGATCTATGAGGACATAGCTCAAGCTAAGTATAGGGGGGTCGTATATACCATGTATATACTAAAAGCCATAACTCATACTGAAAAATAAAATATCACTACAACATAAAATAAAATATAAAAAGTAGCTTTACAATAATGAAAGATGATTGTGAGTTCCTCAGACTCATTGTAATTGTACCGACTATTGAGTCAGAAAAGTGTTTTGTACGAAACATTTTCCTTTGAAAAATCTTGTGAAATTTGTTTGAAAATAGCATTAACAAGTATTCAACGTTTGAAAAATTAGTTGTGTGTAAAACCTATTTTCTTTGAGTGAAAGAAAAAACTTTGTGAAAATTAGTGTGCAAATGATTGTGAAAATTTGATTGTCAAAAACTGTTTTTGAAAAATCTATCTATGTTGTGTAAAACATTTGTAAAAGGATTTTCAAATGCGTGTACATGTTGCAAAATTATTTTGGACTAGAGTTTTCAAAAACCCTTGTGAAAATGATTTTCGATTAAGTCTGAGGAATCCGCACAAAAATCTCTCATTTGTAAATAAGGAATAAGCCAAATAAAGTTTATAAGAACCAAAACCATATTGTACATCAAATACGATTTTTCTTCTTTTGTATCTACTGATTAATAAATCAGATACCTATACAGTATGATTTGAAAAATAGTGTGAACAATTTTGAAAAAATTTGATGTGAAATGATTTCAAATGTGTGAAACTGTGTTGATTGCAAAACTTTTCTTTGTGTGAAAGAAGGATTTGAAAAACCTATGTGCAAATGTTTTGAAAAATGCTTGAAAATTGTATATATACATATAGTGTGAAAAATCTTTGCAAAAATAGTTTTCAAATGTGTGTAAATGATTGCAAAAATTATCGTGTACTATAGTTTGCAAAATTATTTTCAAAAAGCTAATAAGAACACCATTGCAGATACTAGTAACTCAGAAACAAGACACATACAATTTTTCTGTACATACCCAAATAAACTATTTCATTCACACCTGTAAAGTTGCTAAAAATTCCTAAATTTTGAAAATAAAGCAGCACGCCCGTGTAAATAAGTGTATATACTTTTTGAATATTTTCAGTTCGTACTTCCTGTGCAGAAATTTTTTTTGTAAAAACATTCTTTGATCCTTTCAAATTTTTGTGAAAATTGCATCATTCATTGTGCACAGCATAAGCATACCATTCATATTCTTTTTGAGTGAAGCTTGATGATTGAATCAGTCTAAGAAAGTCTCAAATTGGAGCTCGGTTAGACCTTACCGCACCTAATTGCACTGGAACCTTATGGGAACGAGGTTTAAGGTACTTGATGAATCCACGATTCATCATCTTAATATCTTGATCTTAGCAAAATCCGTGAGTAAATTCCCAAATAAATGTCCATAAAATCAATAAATTAATAAAATAACTCTTGTAAATAAAACACACTAATTATTATATATTAGATTGTACAAAATAAATTACGCATGAAAAGCCGCAAAAATAAAGGAGTTTTATACATGTAAATAGCCCAAAACTTCATGTATTTTTAATAAATTCATTTCAACTCCTTTTTGCCTAATTCTTTCTCTAACTTGTTTATAAAAATGTATATAAAAATACAAAAATATAAAATAAATTTTACCTCAAATAAATGCTCCTAGATCCCAAAGAGAAAAAGCCGTAAAGTCCAACTTCCAAGCTAAATTCCCGCTCCGTATGAACTCCAAATTCACCAAACTCACTTTTAAAGTTCAAGCTAGAAAATTATCTATCCAACGGAAGTGGTTTCATTAAAATCGGAGTTCGTTTGCAAAAGTTGGGTTTTGGGACCTAGATGTACATTGTATACCTTGTATATATTCATTCTTTCTTTAATTTTTGTTGTATCTTTCATAATTGCTAAAAATACAAAAATATCATGATTGTGTTGTATTTTAATTATATTATTTTATAGTATTTTTCCGTTGTAAATATCTCTTATTAAAAAGACAAAAAAAATACAAATTAGAAAAGTAAACAAAAATTGTACATGTTGTATGTATTTATTTGTAAATTCACCACTATTTTTTTTCCTTCTTTATTTTTGTTGTATTTAAAGTAGCATACTTTATATCATTATTTATGTATTTATTTTTCCCATTCTCTACAATAACTTCTCTACCACCAACTTCTATTCAACTCCATCATTTTTAATAACTCCCATTCCACTCCATATTCTTCCACCAACCTCCCATTCAACTCCACCAATAATACAACTTCCCATTCAACACCACCACCATTCTAACCTCTCTTTCTCTTCTCTTTATATTCATTTGTACATCCTCATTTTTTCCCATCCACCATTCTTATAAAATAAGGAGATAGCTTGGAGTGTTTTGTTGGTGACAGCGGCGAAGCATCGTCCTCAAGCGACGACCTCCTTCAGGTGAGATCCGTGGAGCTCCGCTTCGCGTCACGAGTTCCCCGTCGAGCTCGCGTAGCTTCTCCGATTTTTATCTCGCCAATCGGATCGAGGCGACAACAGGAGTCCAGCGTAGCTGCTCCGCAAATCCGACGAACACCAGGTAAGTTATCCCTCTCATATCTCTTTTTATTTTATTTTATCTAACATTTTTTTTGTTGTTGTTTCGCCACCGCATATCACCTCCACCATACCATTTTTTTATCATCCTATCACCATCACAACAATCTCCATCTTTTTCATCATTTCCCTCTTCTATTTTTTTTCTTTTTCTCCCCCTTTTTGTACACATTTGTTCCCTGTTTGAAAATATAAAAAAATTAAAAAAAATTAAAACAAAAAGAAAACCTTTTCTTTTTATAACAGCAGAAAAAAAAATTAAAAAAAAAAGAAAATTAAAAAATTTTTGCAGCAGCAGCCGCCCGCCCCTCCCCCTTCCTCCACGGGCGGCGCCGCCGCAGCCCATCTCCTTCTTCCCACCGCCAACCGCCGGCGGCGCCACCGCCACCTCCGCCAGCGGCTGGCCACCAGCCCTCTGCCGCAGCTGCACCGCGGCTTCCCTCCCACGCCGCTGCGCGCATACCCCAGGCGGCGCCGGCCGCCGCCCCTCATCCGCCCTCCTTCCACTCCAGCCGCCGCTCGCCGCCGCCCCTCCACCGCAGGACCTTCGCCTCCTTCCCTCGCCTGCGTGCGGTCCGCGCCGCCCTTCTCGCGGCTGCGCGTGGCCGCGTCGACCGCCGTCGAGCCCCACCTGTTTTGGGTTCCCATCGTGGAGAGGAAGAAGAAGGTGAAAGTTTTTTTTTAATTGTAAAAATTGCGATTTTTATTTCTCATGTTTATGTAATTACAATTACGTCCCTGTACATAAGTTGCTTTGTAATTTCAATTTCCAGTTTGCACAAACACCCCTGTGTTTCCTTATTAATTTGGATCTTGTTTATGCATCATTTTGTTCAATGAAAAATGCCTTTGTGAAGAGCAACTAATTGTCTACAATTTGAGTATTTATTTGGATTTTTATGTTACATGGGTAATTAATTATAAATGATTAATTGAAACTTTGCATAGTTTACCCATTCTGTGCTCTTAAAATTATTTCTCACAAACGGTTGCTCTAAACTTTCCACAAAAATTATGTGTGATGCATTGATATGTGATGAATGTTCTGCCCAAATTTCATTCAAAATGGATATGTCTTGTGCCTGAAATAAATCATAGAGTGAAATTAGTTTTTTTAATTAAATCCACATACATGCTTTTCACGAAATTTCAAGTCTCCTGGATTGCTCATCTAAATATCTACTTGAGATAAATCACACTCTGATTAATTTGATAATGTGGATTAATTAGGAATTAATTACTCACTGTCACTCTGTTTCCACTAAAAAATACATAAAAAATTCATAAATTGTCAGAAAATTCCAAAAAAATTACTGTAGCTTCCTTGCATCATGTTTTAATTCCAGTAATTTTTTCATAATTCTTACTTACTGTTTGTGTGATAAATTGAGAAAAAATCCATAAAAAGTGTGCATTTTTCTTTATTGCATTTTAAACCTAAAAAATACAAAAAAATGTATTTTGTGTTCTCCACTGGATTAGGACTTTAGAAAAAATATAATTTGGCTAATTTGGATTAATTTGATATTAAAAATTAATTTGGCCTTGTTGTATGTTTTCTTAGTGTCTTGATTCACCCGCATTTGCATTTGCTTCTCTTCTTGCATAAAAAAATCTAAAAAATACCACTTGGAAATCTAAAATCTTCATTTTCAAATTAAACCCAAGTTGTTCCTTTGCCTCCCTGAGTTCGACCCTGGACTTGCCCGGGATATAAATTAAAGCCGAGACACTCTTCACGGAGATCTTCTCTCGGTTCTGACCGAATCGCTAAGTACACGTGCTACAACGAAACCGGATTAAAAACCGTATCTAGCGACCCGTCAGATGGCGCCGTTGCCGGGGAGGCAAACGGCTTAGGGATTAGTTTAAAAATTTTGATTTAGATTTTCTCTACTCGGGTAGTCTGACCCCCGAGCCACCTTGTAATTAATCCATTTCCTTTCAATTATTTGTCTTCATATTCTTGTATATATTTTGTTGTTTATCTCTCTAATATAAATCTCTTTTTCCTTGCGAGGGCCCGGTGGACTGGAGTGCATCGGAGGTCGACGGACACGACGCGCGCCGACTGCTGAAGAGCTTGGAGAATTTGTTTATCTTCGAGAGAATTTTTGTAATTATTGTGTTGTAATAACTTAGGTAATTCACTCTTTCCAGCGGCTCTTGTTTGAGAGCTCGCGCTTGTATCCGGACTGGACTTTGGACCCGCTCGTGGTCGTGTGGTTGATTGACGTAGAATAGGACTTGCACTCGCGGCTCTTAGAGCATTTTATTAGATTATCTTGATTGCTTGTGCTCGTAATATTTAGGACCACACATCACATTTAACGAGACGCACTGAGACCGCTGGACTATTAGTCAAATTTAACTTGTTCATCACTCGCTAATAGAACTGCTTGTCTGGGAACGGTTTCTCGTTTGCATTCATATAGTATAAAATTTCAATTCTGCCTTGCATCCCGCATGTAGAGCACGAGGATCACTGTAAGTCTTCTGAACTGGGCATGCATCATTGATTTCATCATTTGCATCGGTTTTTCTCGACTCCCTCCCCTTGGTTTTTGAAACTTAGGTTAAAAGGAAATCGGGACTGATCGTTAGGCGTGCTTTGTTTGGTGGACTAATCAAGTGATAACCAAACCTAAAACCGGGACTGCTAATCAGAGTTGACAAAAAAAAAACTGATTAAAACTAACACTTGTTTTGGGAGAGCAAAACCCTCATTGTATGCTTGGCTAATTGTGATTGTTGAGAGGTGAGGACGCATCCCTAGGATAGTGCCCAAAACCTACTTTGAGCCTTGCGTAATTGGATTGATATCTTGATTTATCACCTAATTAAAACTGAAAAGATAAACGGTCGGACTTTTGCGACCATCACTGTGTTGAGTAGGTGAACTCAGGGTTTGCTCTTGTGTTTGTTTGTTTTGTGTGTTATTCGGTGCACTTACACGCTTTCTTCCTCGATCTGCTTCATTCTCCCATTTTCCCTCCAAGATGTCAGAATATTGGTCATCATATCCACGTCATTCTTCTTCGACCATATTTCGATCATCTCCACCCTCTCATTCCTCTTCATACCCACACCCCAACCGCGAAGTCAGAACTCCGACTGACTTCCGCACTTCTTCGTCCTTCTCACCTACCCCACCATCTTGCACCCCTGACCCACAACCACCTTGGATTGACTCACTATATTCTCGTCCGCTTGCTGGAATCAAGGAACAAATCAAAGAGCAAGCGACTGCTGAGATGAATGATTGGCATAATCAGTTGACCCCACATACCTCACTTTCACCTCGAGTTGGGACAGAACAACAATTGCCATACACACATCCCGACTTAACCTTAGGATACAACATGGTCAACCAGACAAACCGAATGGAGAGGCCTGCACCGTATGATCTTCCTGACTTGATTGACCTGAGTGATAGAGACCACATTGACCAACCTTTATATCACCCATTTGGAGAGCTGACATATACAGGGGATTGGATTCATGCGACTGATTTACAGACCCCCTGTCTACTAACTCCGCCTGATGAGGCTCTGACCAACAACTGCCATACATATGGGCCATACTCAACCCAGTATTACACACCCGAGTCATGGTGTGTTGAGTATAAGAGCCCGAGTTCTCAGCAGTACCCTCCAATTGCGTCGACTTCTCTCATGATGTGTCATGAGAACTTATTGGAGGATGACATTTGTAGACCGATCAAGAGTCCAGGTAGGAATGTGGATCATGGATTTTGCGGATTAGATCTTGAAAACCTGGAAGACACCGGATTGACCACAAGTCATGTACAGCTGGAGTCCCTTCTATCTTCCTCTTCTACTAACCACTTTCCCTCCAAACCAGAGTCTGTACATTCTCCTAGTCCTCCTTCACCTACCAAAAAGACCAAAAAAATTGAAAACTCGGAAAATAACATAAAAATTGAAAAAGGAAAAGATCTAAAAAGTTTGGATCCTGCAGTTAGGGAAGCATTGGATAGAAAGTTGATTTTTGAGCTTCCCTTAATAATGGCCATTGAACACTTTCCCGACCTTAAAAGATTTGTGAGAAGTAAATTGATGCCTAAAAGGTCGGGCAATAAGAGAACAAGGACTGAGATACATATAGTGTCTATGGCCACATCTTTGATGATAGGGAGAAAAACCAAGAGCCGTAGAGTAAAGCGGTTACCTAGATTTGATTGTGAAATCAAAGATACCACATTCACCCATGCAAGAATCGATGATGACTTACCGATTAATATCCTCCCGACCTCCGTGTTTGCCAAGCTCAAACTCGGATCTTCCAAGAAGTCAAGAGATATCATTCAGTTGGCAGATCGGACCATTAAACGGTCGAGAGGAACCATTTCAGTCATCGTCACTTTCCAAGGTGCTCTACTGGAGATAGACTTCACGATCATTGACATTGAGCACCGAGGAGAGTTCACCCAGTCTCCGATTATTCTTGGGAAGCCGTTCTTAGCCTTGGCTAAGGCAACTATAGATTGTGAGACTCGGGAGATCGATTTCTCTGCATTGGGAGCACTCCGACCTCACCCGATCTTTGAGGACACACGATATTCCAAGGTAACCCGTAAAGTTGCAGACAGTCGCGACCTTCGAGAGACAGTTGAGTCCCATCTCTCTACTACACCTGAGATACCGACTGTCCAGACAACCATTGGTTTAGACACTTCCTACAACCACACACCGTTTACTGCTTACACCACCACCTCGACAGCTTCTAGAGAGGACTCAAGACCAGAAGCTATCAGTGAGTCGGACTTGACATTTGTGGATTGCCTTGATTATTTCGATGATCCGACACAAGAACCCAACAATATCAAGCCAACTGAGAACACTGTGCCTTATCAGAGACGTGTGCTGACCTTGCAGGAGTATTACAATGCATATGGTGACTCATCTGATGATGAACCTCTGGTCAGAACCTCACACACACCACATCCAAGACATACACCAAAGGAGACAACTGGGACCAAATTGACCAATCTTGATAAATCGGTTGCTCCATCCTCTAGTCGGTCATCTGGTAAGAAGAAGACGGGTGTTGATTCCTTGAGGTGTTCCCCCGAACTCCTTAAGACGTATCAATCTCCTCTTCCTCTTGATGCTTCAGGTTCTAGAAAACCGACTAAGAAGGTTACCTTCGATGTTTCAGAGAAGGAACTTTCTGAGGAGTCCTCATCAGGTCCGGATGAGGTGATCTATATGAGTGAGCTCAGTTCGGCTGTTCTGAAGCCATACTTGAGCAAGCAGCCGTGTGTCGACCCCCGTTGGACGTTCCCCACACCTCACTATTATTCTTCGGAGGACGATTCTGACAGCGACACATGTGTATACTTCCCACCCCATCGCTCCCGCAAGAAGGTCCGTCACAAACCTTCTTGATCCTTGTATATTCTTCCTCCTCCTTGTACATATCTTCCTTCCTTTATTCACCTCCTTCCCTCAGGATTCGCATCACTCGCCCCAGTTCCGTATCGTTTTCATTTTGTGGCTATACATAGAATGACTAGATCCTAAGTATAGGGGGGTGAGTGACCCGATTTACTCCTTCTCTTCTTTTTATTTTCTTTTTGTATATTCTTTCCCATTCTCATTGGTCCCCCATTCTTGTGTTCTTTCCAATACTTAGGCTGACAGAGCCTAAGTATAGGGGGGCCGATGCCCATTGTGTATTATCCACATTTTTTTCCCTCACTTCTCTTCTTTTCACCCACTTGTACTTAGTACGAGCTATGGATTTTTGTCACCTAGTGCCATGAGGACATAGCACAACCTAAGTATAGGGGGGCGTGTATATATTACATATATACTTTACCCATACCTCGTACTTTCATGTATTTATATATATATTATATAATAATTATGGGATGGGTAAAAAAAAACCTTTGTGAAAAAAAACTTTTTCTAAAAAAATTAAAAAAATCAATCATTCATTAAAAAAAAACAAAAACAAAAACAAAAACTAAAAAAACTAACTAATAAGTTGGTTTAATCCCTGACACAATTCACTTTCACACAAGACTAGTGATGATCAAGAACACTTGGTTTATGAGATCTTGAGATTTTGAGTTAACCAGCCTTAGTCATTAGGGTCCTTGACTTAATTATTCACATTTCCCTAGTTTGAAAGATGTGTGTGCTATATTGCATGCTTAGTCTCTACCTTAAGAATATGATCAGCACCTCACATACACGACTGCAGTTATGATGAGATGAGTTGAAATTTCACTTGAGGAACTGGGATGAGGGATTTGAGTTTGGACTTGATTTGATGATGCTCGAGGATGGGATAAAATCAATGAAGGCTTCATGAAACCTGAGTGTTAGCACATTTAGCCAGTATGAGAACATGGTTCTTGTACTATCTCTTGATTTTTACCTATGTGCCAGGGTGTGATAAAATAAAAAAAATGTTGATCAGTGTGCGCCAACTCTTGGTAAAAGCAGTGGAGCTAGCCACAAATACTACAAAGCAATGAAATGTCAAAGAAAAGCTCTCATTCCACAAAGTCTATTATCAAAAGAGCTTCCACCAAAGGCGAGCGCTCCCAACCATTTCAAAGTGTCCACTTGGACCACCGCTATTAGGACCAGGAGTCGGGCTTGCACCAAAAAAGGGCTCTGCATCGTAAATGCTACAAGTCTGGGTGTAGAAGGTACGATAGGTACTCAAAAAAGGCACACCCCGGTGTACTCCCAGGAAAACAAGTGCAGACGGCTCCAACTTCTCTTGACGGACGCACTGATCAACATCAAAAATGCGTTGCGTAATAAGGCACTAGAGAGGATCCTTGTTCCAATGAGAGGGAGAGAAGAAATGACACAATCCTATGCCCTCCATCAACTGGCCTTCCATCTACACTTTCAAGTCTGACAACTAAAGAGACGGTGGATTGGATGCAAGAAATGATTTATTCCCTAGTGTTGAGGATTGGGTCCATAGGAGATTCTCTTGGACTGGAACCTTGGGTGACGTTGTGACTCTACTCTTATAACTGCAGTCAACACTTAAAGTCATATCCCTTATATATATATATATATGTATACAAAGAGAGTCTGATGATTAGGGAAATTGGGTACCTTTTAACTAGAGCTTGGTTCAGGTTAGAATTTTAGGATCTCTAAAACCGAGAGTTCTTGAACGGATCAAGTCTTGTATTCACATGCACAGTCAGGGGTTAACCCAACTTATTCATTCCTTATTTGCTCGAGGACTAGCAAAGTTTAAGTATAGGGGGGTGATGAATCCACGATGATGAATCCACGATTCATCATCTTAATATCTTGATCTTAGCAAAATCCGTGAGTAAATTCCCAAATAAATGTCCATAAAATCAATAAATTAATAAAATAACTCTTGTAAATAAAACACACTAATTATTATATATTAGATTGTACAAAATAAATTACGCATGAAAAGCCGCAAAAATAAAGGAGTTTTATACATGTAAATAGCCCAAAACTTCATGTATTTTTAATAAATTCATTTCAACTCCTTTTTGCCTAATTCTTTCTCTAACTTGTTTATAAAAATGTATATAAAAATACAAAAATATAAAATAAATTTTACCTTAAATAAATGCTCCTAGATCCCAAAGAGAAAAAGCCGTAAAGTCCAACTTCCAAGCTAAATTCCCGCTCCGTATGAACTCCAAATTCACCAAACTCACTTTTAAAGTTCAAGTTAGAAAATTATCTATCCAACGGAAGTGGTTTCATTAAAATCGGAGTTCGTTTGCAAAAGTTGGGTTTTGGGACCTAGATGTACATTGTATACCTTGTATATATTCATTCTTTCTTTAATTTTTGTTGTATCTTTCATAATTGCTAAAAATACAAAAATATCATGATTGTGTTGTATTTTAATTATATTATTTTATAGTATTTTTCCGTTGTAAATATCTCTTATTAAAAAGACAAAAAAAATACAAATTAGAAAAGTAAACAAAAATTGTACATGTTGTGTGTATTTATTTGTAAATTCACCACTATTTTTTTCCTTCTTTATTTTTGTTGTATTTAAAGTAGCATACTTTATATCATTATTTATGTATTTATTTTTTCCCATTCTCTACAATAACTTCTCTACCACCAACTTCTATTCAACTCCATCACTTTTAATAACTCCCATTCCACTCCATATTCTTCCACCAACCTCCCATTCAACTCCACCAATAATACAACTTCCCATTCAACACCACCACCATTCTAACCTCTCTTTCTCTTCTCTTTATATTCATTTGTACATCCTCATTTTTTCCCTTCCACCATTCTTATAGAATAAGGAGATAGCTTGGAGTGTTTTGTTGGTGACAGCGGCGAAGCATCGTTCTCAAGCGACGACCTCCTTCAGGTGAGATCCGCGGAGCTCCGCTTCGCGTCACGAGTTCCCCGTCGAGCTCGCGTAGCTTCTCCGATTTTTATCTCGCCAATCGGATCGAGGCGACAACAGGAGTCCAGCGTAGCTGCTCCGCAAATCCGACGAACACCAGGTAAGTTATCCCTCTCATATCTCTTTTTATTTTATTTTATCTAACATTTTTTTTGTTGTTGTTTCGCCACCGCATATCACCTCCACCATACCATTTTTTTATCATCCTATCACCATCACAACAATCTCCATCTTTTTCATCATTTCCCTCTTCTATTTTTTTTCTTTTTCTCCCCCTTTTTGTACACATTTGTTCCCTGTTTGAAAATATAAAAAAATTAAAAAAAATTAAAACAAAAAGAAAACCTTTTCTTTTTATAACAGCAGAAAAAAAATTAAAAAAAAAAAAGAAAATTAAAAAATTTTTGCAGCAGCAGCCGCCCGCCCCTCCCCCTTCCTCCACGGGCGGCGCCGCCGCAGCCCATCTCCTTCTTCCCACCGCCAACCGCCGGCGGCGCCACCGCCACCTCCGCCAGCGGCTGGCCACCAGCCCTCTGCCGCAGCTGCGTCGCGGCTTCCCTCCCGCGCCGCTGCGCGCGTACCCCAGGCGGCGCCGGCCGCCGCCCCTCATCCGCCCTCCTTCCACTCCAGCCGCCGCTCGCCGCCGCCCCTCCACCGCAGGACCTCCGCCTCCTTCCCTCGCCTGCGTGCGGTCCGCGCCGCCCTTCTCGCGGCTGCGCGTGGCCGCGTCGACCGCCGTCGAGCCCCACCTGTTTTGGGTTCCCATCGTGGAGAGGAAGAAGAAGGTGAAAGTTTTTTTTTTAATTGTAAAAATTGCGATTTTTATTTCTCATGTTTATGTAATTACAATTACGTCCCTGTACATAAGTTGCTTTGTAATTTCAATTTCCAGTTTGCACAAACACCCCTGTGTTTCCTTATTAATTTGGATCTTGTTTATGCATCATTTTGTTCAATGAAAAATGCCTTTGTGAAGAGCAACTAATTGTCTACAATTTGAGTATTTATTTGGATTTTTATGTTACATGGGTAATTAATTATAAATGATTAACTGAAACTTTGCATAGTTTACCCATTCTGTGCTCTTAAAATTATTTCTCACAAACGGTTTCTCTAAAATTTCCACAAAAATTATGTGTGATGCATTGATATGTGATGAATGTTCTGCCCAAATTTCATTCAAAATGGATATGTCTTGTGCCTGAAATAAATCATAGAGTGAAATTAGTTTTTGATTTTTAATTAAATCCACATACATGCTTTTCACGAAATTTCAAGTCTCTTGGATTGCTCATCTAAATATCTACTTGAGATAAATCACACTCTGATTAATTTGATAACATGGATTAATTAGGAATTAATTACTCACTGTCACTCTGTTTCCACTAAAAAATACATAAAAAATTCATAAATTGTCAGAAAATTCCAAAAAAATTACTGTAGCTTCCTTGCATCATGTTTTAATTCCAGTAATTTTTTCATAATTTTTACTTACTGTTTGTGTGATAAATTGAGAAAAAATCCATAAAAAGTGTGCATTTTTCTTTATTGCATTTTAAACCTAAAAAATACAAAAAAATGTATTTTGTGTTCTCCACTGGATTAGGACTTTAGAAAAAATATAATTTGGCTAATTTGGATTAATTTGATATTAAAAATTAATTTGGCCTTGTTGTATGTTTTCTTAGTGTCTTGATTCACCCGCATTTGCATTTGCTTCTCTTCTTGCATAAAAAAAATCTAAAAAAATACCACTTGGAAATCTAAATCTAAATTTTCGAATTAAAACCCAAGTTGTTCCTTTGCCTCCCTGAGTTCGACCCCGGACTTGCCCGGGATATAAATTAAAGCCGAGACACTCTTCACGGAGATCTTCTCTCGGTTCTGACCGAATCGCTAAGTACACGTGCTACAACGAAGCCGAATTAATCAACGTATCTAGAGACCCGTCAGTACTTCAGGTCTATACAGACTTAATTCTTTGAGAAATCAGGGCTGGGTTCAAGTCACCTCAGTGGACTAACTAGAACTTTTCGAGACACACGTACGACTCTTGCCGACCGTGACCTAACTTGGACACCTGCACTTTTCACTTGGATCAACTCAGTTGGAGTGGTGAGGGGGTTGGATTTGTCAGTCTGAGACACATACTGGTGGAAACATTCGTCCTCGTCTAGGGAGGGAAGTGCACCCCAACCTGGTCCAATAGCCATGAGGTCTAAAGACAGGAGATTGTGGGTTGCGATAAAGCTTCAAAAGAGGGACAGTCTACTGGCTCAAGAGGAAAAACTCCTGATGTAAATGCTGTTGTGAATAGTATGTGAAAAAAAAATGGTCAGGCCTATACAAAAATAAAATGCCTGCAAAGTATGTACAGTCAATAAGCAAGCTTGAGCTCCAAAGTCAAATATGTAAGCCTGCAGATGGATGACTTGACTACACTGGTCTTGCATCTCGGGATAGGTAGCTACACTGGCTACCGTCCATTCTTCTCTTCACCCCCTCCTCTTGAGCTGGTTGCCACTTGAACTTAGAAGGGAATACCCTGCTCCTCGAGGAAAGAGCTGCTGGATTGGGGAATCATTGGGTTGTCATTCTGGAGAAGTCAGTTCCTTTATCATTTCAGTTGGGGAGAGCCACTATCACTTACACCATACAAGTCAGCTTCATAGTTATAAGAGTTTGCGTATGATGTAGACTAGTTCTGACCCGGCTATTGAGGTGGGTTGAACCGAGTTCTGTGACTATCGAACGCTGTTGTATTTTAGAGCTGGTTCCCGACTAGGTTCCACACACCTTCACACCCAAGGTCTGACAGGAGCTCCAAATTCAGATTTTGTAAGGACATGCATTGCACTGAAAGCATCCCTATTCACTCTATATTTCTTTCATTTCCCTTTTTCTTTTCTTTATTCTTTTTGCACATATTGCATAAGTGTTTGCTAGGGACCAGCAAAGGCAAGTACAGGGGGGTGATGAATCTCCATTTCATCACCTTTGTTCTATCATTTTGGCCTCAAAAACCCTAGCAAATGCATGTAAATAACATCAATTTGTACATAATAGCATTCATTATTCATTTGTATTAATAAGGTTTTTAATGCCAAAATTATAGAATAAAGAGAAAAAAAGAAAAAGGAATAAAATATTATAAATATTTTATGACCCAAATCCCGAGAACGAGGCCAGCATGGCATTGGTCGACAAGGAATAAAGTAGGGGGAGATAAGGGCCAATGTACAATAAATACCTCATTTATTAATCCATTCATTTATGCATTTTTGGCACCTATTTTGTACATAATTATTTATTCAACAAATGAAGAATCTTTGTACATGAAAGTTGTAGATAATAATGTGAATAAAAATACAAAATTGAGTTTTTGTAAAAATAATACCCAGTGTACATTTTATACACAGAATAAAACGCCAAAATCTCAACTTCACAGACCCATATCTTGCAAATAAAAACTCCAAATCACCCAAACTCACCTTTAATTGTATATAGCATTCCATGAACTATTTTACAAAATTGGTTTCATTATTTTTGGAGTCCATATGCAGAAGTTAGGTTTTTGGCCCTTCTTGTATATAGGACTGATTAAAATATTCATTTTTTTCAGTATTTATTATTTGTACAAATTCATATTTTTAGAATTTTGTAAATAATGTATATAATGCACATACATATTAAAAATAGAAGGAAACCAAAAATAATTTAATAAAATAGGTATACAAAATTCATAGACCAAATACCTATATTATACACCTACAAACAAATGAAAAGGATTTGATGCATTGATTCCTTTATTGTTTATATTTTTACAGTAGTACATACATTATGCATAACTCGTTAAAAATACAAAACCAAAATAAAAATCAAGAAAATATAATAAATAAATTAAGTATATAAAATATATAGATAAAACACCTATAAGTATACCTACATACACCTATACCTATTTATTTAAAAATATGAATAAACTCATAAAAATCAAACAAAAATACCTTTATACTCACAAAAATAAATTATAAATTTATAAAATAAGCCAATAAAATAATAAAAGAAAATAAATAAATTAAAAATAAAATACCCAAAAATACCTGTAAATACATACATATACACATTATTCAAATAAAACTATAATAAAACACCTAGAAAAATTCAATAAAAATCATAAACAAATACTAGATGAAATAATACACATTTTTTATTTTATGAGAAAAAAATTAGTAAAATCATTTAGGGCGTCAAATAAATCAATCTTCCATCAGGTCCTCTATTTTGGCGTTTAGCGGCTGAGGTGGACCAATCAGGTCCCTCCGCGAGTTGACTCCAGTCAACTTGACCTCCAGCCGCCCGATGTGACGCAGCCCGTCTCTTCGCCCATCTTCTCCCATTTTTCCCGGACACACCATCCATCAATCGAGGATGCTTCCTTCACAAGAATTAATCCCTAATCATCCATGATGCCCGCCGATTCTTTGGATCAACCTAATACTCTCTAGATCATACAATAATCGTCGGTCAATAAGGCTACTCGCCAATGTTTATAAATAACAAGCTCCGCCTCCTTCCTCAGATTTGGCCACTTTTATTCCAACCTAAAGCCTAGATCTCGTTCCTGGATTGTTCCTCGTGACAGGGGGAGTAGCCCAGCGCCGTGACTCGGCCGGAGGGAGGAGATCTTGATGCAGCGGAGCTCCGGCGTCCGCCCTGCTCCCTGGAGGCCCCCAGGTATAAGAGCTACCCTTTCTATGCATTTTTAGTTAGTCTTAGATGTTAGCTTTTCATTCCAGTCATTAGAATAGGTTTTGATTAATGCCTGTAGTTTAGAAATCGAAATTCGAAGTTCACCGGAGCTCCGCTCCGGCGACTTCCCCACTGTTGATCTGACTGTATCCGACCGCCCCGTTCACCACATTTCGAATCCCAACGCTTTCTCCATCTGTTGCACTCATTTGTTCAACCCAGGACTTTAGGTCCAGGCGAATCGGGGCTCCTCCTCCGCCGTTCGCCGGAGCCCCTCCGCCCATCTCCATTGTGCATCGTAGCTTCAAAACCCCGGGTCGACGAGCAAGCTCTCTCGCCCGCGGTTCTTCCTGTGCAGGTACTTCGAAGAATCGAGCCCAACTGGACTCGCACGGATCCGGGAAGAGGTTCCTGGGGGCCCTTTTCTTCTCTGACCTCGCTTCATCGACTCGGACCCCCAGGACCCATGAAAACGCCATCAATCGACGCGGGACGCTTCCAGCTACCTTCAGAACACTTCAGACTCGCCGGAGAACACTGGAGGAGCCCAAGCTCTTCGATCCAAGCTCGCCAGCTCCGAGCTTCTTCCCCGTTCTTCCAGGGGGCTTCAGCGCCGTCGGATCAGGAGAGCCGCCCCAGATTCAATAGGAACCGTCCGATGGAGCATCGTACCCACCGTCAGATCAGCGGGGCTGATCTAATCTCAGCGCTTCATCGACGAAGCGTCATCGGGCGTCCAGGAGACGACGCGTGGCAAGTGAGAAGAGCAGCACCGTCGGATGCCACGTTTTTATTAGGGGTAAATTTCACATCCACCCCCCTCGCTTTTTGTATTTAATATTTAATGCCAAAAATAAAAGTCACAGTTGTAAATAAAATATTTATTTTACAAAAGGACCCCCGATGTTTTCATATTTGCACTTTAGTCCTTCCGCGCCTCACGTGCAGCAACCACGTGACGCGTGTGAGATTTTGCAGTCAAGCCCCTCCGGGTCCCTGTAATTATTAAATGGTCTTGAAAATAAAAATTAAAGCGTATTTTTACTGTGATTTTTGCACGTATGCCCCTGCGACTTATTGTATTTGCAAAAACACCCCTACCTGGCCATTTAATTTTTGAATGTTTTGTCTATTTATTTTGTGCTTCATGTTAAATCGAAAAATCTTGGAAAAATAGACTTAAGCTACTGATTGGCTGTGCTTGCATGTCATATTTTTAGTTTGTCATTTTATGGCCTTTTTGTATTTATTAAAAATCAAAAACATGTCTTTTATTCACTGTCTAGAGTATAAAATCCCAAAAAAATATCAAAATGCCTTGAAAAATTCCAAAAAAATTCCCTGTGGTGTATGTTGTCCTATTCTAATGTCAGCCCAAAAATCCCTAAAAATCTCCAAAGGAAAACCTTAAAAATATAAAAATACCCGAAAACTTCAAAAAAATATCAAAAATCAAAGAAAAATCAGAAAAATATAAAACCAGGCCCTGTTTATGCTATGTTTTATTATCTTCATTAGAAAAATAGTGTGGAAAAATTTTGAGGCTTGTAACTATTTTTAATGTTCATTTTTATTGCAGCCAGACCTTATTCCACTGTTTGCTATTATGTAGCTATTTAAGAATACTAAAAATATGCTAAAAAATGCACAAAAATCACAAAAACAGTAAAAAATTGATGAAAAGCCTAAAAAGACTCTCTCTGTTAATTTTTGACTATTTTTAAGCATTTTTGTAAATATTTTAGTACCCCTTAATGTATATATAAGTACTTCCTAAAAAGAAAAAAAGTCTATATGTATATATATACATTATCTAATTATATTATTATTATCTATATATATATATATAAACAAAAAAAATAATAATAAATAAATAAATAAAGGAAAATATATATATATATATTCAATTAATTAAAACCCACTTCTCACAAGGATGACTCATTCGCACCTGAAGGCTCATGCATTTTGTATTGCTCTCTGTGGTTCGACCTCTACATGCTTGTTCCCTATACATTTTATGGTAGAGTAAATAAAAATTAATTCACATTCATTTTCGAGCTTGATTGTTGTATTATTTGTTGTGGGTTAATTGCTGATCAACCCCCATATTATGCGAGAGGTCGCCTCAGCGACACCTCTGTATTATTTATTCATGGCGACCCTCGTGGATTGTGGCCGTTATAATCCATAAGCCTAAGAAGATTTGGACTCGTTAGGGTTCGTGAAATTTTTTATCGCATTTCAATTTTCGCAGCCCTATTTTTGATAATTTTAGGCCCTGTTTAAAATGTTTAAACATGAATCTACCACATGATAATATTCTCCATTAATTAATAAAACCGTCGGATTTGAGTTTGCGTGATTTGGAATATGATAACTCTAGTTATGATCTTTTTTATGACATATATCCACTGTTTTGGGGATGGCGAATAATGACATAATTAAGGAGTTAATTACTGTTTTAGAATGCATGCTAATCATCTAGGTTATGCTTTTAATCAAGTTTGCAAACTTTAGAAACTGATTTTGCATAATTTGGATTTAAAATGAATGAGATATGCTAATTTTAGTAAGTGAGGGTCACTACTGAAAATTGCAATCCTAATCATGAACCTTGTGATAGTCATTTAAGAAACTTGTGAAATTAATGGTTAATTTCCTGGAATAATTATGGATAATATTTTGGAAATATTTGAATGATAATTTTTCCCATAAATGACATTGCCTCAATAAATAAATGATTAGATTTGATCAAGATCACCAATTGGTTACTTGATATACTTTCAGCAAACATGTTACTTGAATAGGTGTGGGATTTTGTCTAGCAAATTTCTTATAATCAAAACGGTTTTGATTATTACTATATTTTATAATTTTGGTTGAAAAATCGATGAACAACTCAAATACACAATGATCAATTACTTCTCAATAGATGTGCTAAAAAATGAATGCGATGTACTTCTCTATAGATGTGCTCTATTATTGTGGATTTTTAATTTTTAATTTTTAATTTTATTTTTAATATTATATTTTCTTATTTTCTTTTTAATTTTCTTATTTTTGTATTTCATTTTTATATTTTATATTAATTTATTTTTTTAGATATATAAGGCTATATAGAGTATACATACAATATATGTACGAGAGAGATAATATATAAATAGGTAAAAATAATAAAAAATATAGGAAATAAATATTTTTAGGTTTTATGTAATTTTTTTACTATTTTTGTGCTTTTTTAGATAATTTTGCAAATTTTTATATATTTTTAAGTCAAAATACCCAAAATAGGGTTTAAAATAAATACCTAAAATATGGAGAATTAAAATATAAAGTAGGGTAAAAAATTCTCCAAATTAATTTTAAAATAAAGATAATAAAGAAAAGGAAATTAATAAACCTAAAATAACATTTTTGGATTTTTACGAATTTTATAAAATTTTAGATCTTTTAAGAAATTCTCTATTTTTTGGAGTTTTCTTTTATATTTTTCAGTGATTTTTTGTCTAAAGGTAAAAATTATCAAAATACACAAAATATATTATTTTGAGAATTTTTCAAAAGGTTTTTATAATTTTATGTATTTTTAGTGCAAAAAGGGAAGAAAATGCAAGTTTTTGATTTTTTATAAATAATAAAATGCTTCAAAAATGCAAAATAAAAACATGGAGGGAACGTGCAAGGTAACATGAACTTAAGCGTATTTTTAGGGATTTTTTTCGATTTTCTTAGATGCGTAAAATAAATACTAGAAACAAAGAGAAAATACACTCCTAGCAGGGGTATTTTGTAAATATCGGAGACTGCAGGGACCTAAGTGCAAATTCACCAAAATATATATAACTGTTTATAAATGTTCTTGGACCAATCGGAAATAACCAAAAATTGAAGCCCTTCCCTGTAAATTCACCAAAGCTCACGTGACCGGCACGTGAGCATGGCAGGGATCTGTTTGTAATTATCAAAAACCAGAGGGCTAATTCACAAAAATGTCCAAAAAGTTTTAACTTGATTTGAGTAATCTATGGACTAAATTTATGAAAAGCCACAGGGGTCCATCGCAAAATACCCACCCCACGTGATGCGTCACGCGAGGTGATGTGGACGGGACCCGGTTGTAAATATGGAAAATTTGGGGGGCAAGTTCGTAAAATTTACAAAATTACAGAGCTATAGATGAAAGATCTAGTATTAATAAATAAATACGAAACGTTATGAGGGCAAGAGTGCAAAATACCCACGCCTCTTTGCAGATCAGACGGTCAGATGATCTTCACTAACGCTATGTGTCACGTCCTCGGGCGCTGATGATGCTTCGGTTTCTACAGCTGCAATTAGATCTGGCTGGAAGATTGAACGGCACTGTGTGGCCTAGATCCAACGGCAACTGAAACTCAGGAAGAACATGCCATCATCCAACGACGGGAGAGGCAAGACGAGGAACCGGGAAGAACTCCGCCGAGGCGTA
The DNA here is from genome assembly GCA_037367405.1 of Ottelia alismoides. Taxonomy (NCBI): domain Eukaryota; kingdom Viridiplantae; phylum Streptophyta; class Magnoliopsida; order Alismatales; family Hydrocharitaceae; genus Ottelia; species Ottelia alismoides. The sequence continues at coordinate 265,492 of JAZKJV010008071.1, read as the reverse complement.
GTTCCATCGGCCAAATCGCGCCTCCTCGGTAGTCTTTGACACGTCAAAATGGCCAGGAAGCTCCCTGGAGAGACACTCTATTGATCGACGGCCGCAAAATGGAGTGGAGGGTGCCCGAGGGCCGCCGTGACGTGGAAGAACGGGGACTGCTCCAGGTAGCTCTTCCTTCTGCAAAAGCGACTCCAGGAAGAGTCTTTTGGCACCTGGGAACTGCAAATAAAGCTCAAAGAAAAGAGGGAGGTTCCTAGGGCACACTAGAGGGGTGGTGGACGGTGAATAACGCGAGATGGAAGGTTCGTCGGAGAGTGAATTTACAGCTAAAACATGCGATAAAATCAAAAAGAGAATACATGCAACCAATTTAGCGATTAAAACTAAGCAGAAAAAGGAACAAAAACACCTCAAATTGGCCCACAATCCAACGATATAAAACCTCAACACCGGAGACCGACGAAGGTGGTGGAGCCGCTCCTCGACCACGCGCGACCCTCCTAGAGGGCTGGAGGAGATCCTGTCATGATTCCCCGTCTAGAGAACACCAGAGAAAGGGTTTTGCTAGGTCGAAAAGGGTTCAAAGAGGAATGGGAAGCTATGAGGTTTTTTTGAACAATAGGTCGACCGAATCCAAAGAACGATGTAGATTGGCCGAATCGATGGATCAATGCCCGAGACGAAGCTTGGGCGTGTAAGGTTAAGAGATAGGGAGAAAAAGTCATGAAGGATGTATCATGAAAGGGTGAAAGATTCAGCCTCAAAAAATCATCAAAGATCTGTAGAAACCAAGATCTGACACGTAGCAGGAAGCGAGTCAGAGAGTTGACCCGTGGTCAATTCTCGGGCCCTCCTGGTTGGTCAATTCTCGTGGACCAACTAGGAAAAATCCTGGAAAAAATATTTGTAAAATCAAATAAAAATAATAAATGATTTTATTAATTTTATGTCATTAAATTAAAAATATTTATTATTTTATAAAGTATTTTATGATGAATTTTATTTATTTTTTCGAGGTCTGGAATTACATGTTGCCTTTTAAGGGCTATATATAGGTATATTTATCTATATATTTTAATCTTTTACATTTATTTTGTATTTTTAATTTTATTAATTTTATTAATTTCATTTATTATTTTATATATTTATAACTTAATTTTATATACTTAAATATATTTTTATTTTATTTTTTTGATGCATTATATAGAATTAAATAAATAGTTGTATTATCTATATAGGTATTATACCTATGTATTGTATACAAGTATTTTATTTTTATGTTTTATTTAGTGTTTTATTCTTATTTTAATATGCACATTATTATAAATAATATTTAAAAAATTATAAAAATATAAAATTATAAAAATAATGAATAATAAATAAAATTAATATTTTAATCGGTATAAGTATACAATATGGGTCCAAAACCTAACTTTCAAACTGCAACCCCAAAAAATATGAAACCACCTTCATTAAATAACTTATTAAAAGTTATATACATTTAAGGGTGATTTTGACATTTTTTGAGTTTTTTGAGGGATATCGGTCTAGGAAGTTGGGATATTGAGAGATATAGGTCTGGGAAGTTGGGATATTGGAAACTTATCCAGATCATAACTTTTTATATGTATATTATTTTTAAATGAAATCAAATTTGTATTTTTCTATAATTAAGTATCTAAAACTTTCTTGCTCAATGTTTCTTTATTTGAAGTATAAAAAGTGGAACTAAAAATAGGTCCCAAAAATGAATAAAAATGAATAAAATAAAAGGGATTTTTATTGGTTTTTCGCCCTTATCTCCCCCCTACTTTATTCCTTGTCGACCTAGTCATCGAGATGCCTAGGTCTTGAGGTTTCAGGTCATAAAATATCTTCAATATTTTATTCTTTTTCTTTTCTTTTTTTTATTCTATAATTTTGGCTTTAAAAATCGTATTTTATACAATATATACAATGATGCATGAATGATAAAATGCCTAAATTAAGGGTATTTATACGCATTTACTAGGTTTTTTAAGGCCAAAATGATAGAATAAAGATGATGAAATGGAGATTCATCATCCCCCTATACTTGCCTTTGCTATTCCCTAGCAAACACTTATGCAATAAGTGCAGAAAAGAAAAAAAAGAAAAGAAAAAGAAAGAAAATTGGATTTAGCTTAGTTATCAAACTTGTCTTCACAAAATCAAAGTTTGGAGCTTAAGTCAGACCTTTGGAATTTTAGTGCAGGCAGAACCTTAATGGGAATCGGATTTGAAATCCAATAGCTTTCGAGAATCCCAAAACTCTGCTCAAGTCTCCTCAATAACCAGGTAAGAATACTTTAATTCATACGCAAACACTTATGACTATGAATCAGACATGTACAATGTATGTGATAGTGGCTCTCCCCAACTGAAATGACAAAGAAACTGACTTCTCTAGTATGACAACCCAATGATTCCCCAATCAAATAACTCATTCCTCGAGGAGCGGGGTATTCCCTTCTAAGTTCAAGTGACAACTAACTCAAGAGGAGGGGGTGAAGAGAAGAATGGACGGTAGCCAGTGTAGCTACCTATCCTAAGATGCAAGACCGGTGTAGTTAAGTCATTCAGCTACATGATCACAAGATTTGACTTTGGAATGAAAGCTTGCTTATTTACTATACAAATATTTACACTCCGGCATCCCTTTTATTTTTATACATGCCTGTCCACTTTTTTTGGAATTTTTTTCTTCTTTTCTTTTTTTGGAAATACAATATTCAACAACATTTACATAAGGAGTTTTTTCTCTTGATCCAGTAGACTATCCCTCTTTTGAAGCTTTATTGCAACCCACACTCTCCTGTCTTCAAAATTCATCATCATTGGACGGGTTGGGGTGCACTTCCCTCTCTAGAGGAGGACAAATGTGCCCACTTGTGTGCGTCTCATACCGGTAAATCCAACCCCCTCACCACTCCAACTGAGTTGAGCCAAGTGAAGTTGCAGGTGTCCAAGTTAGGTCATTATCAACAAGAGTTGTGCGCGTGCTCCGAAATACTCTACTTAGGCAGTCAAGAATCCATTGAACCAAGTCTCGTGATCCTCAATGAATTAAGCCAACTAGACTTGAAGTACCTCAATTTCAGCTCCTATAAGGTTCATGTTATTAGGTAGATTTAAGGTCCACCAAAGCACTAATCTTCGGATTTTACTTAGACTTGTTCAATTACCAAACTCAATTTGAAAAATGCAAATGCCATTCAAATGCTATGCAGAAAGCAGAAAATATTTTTGTGATGAAAGTTTCAAAGATTTCAAACTTTTTATGAATTTTTGAAAAGGATGATGCATATGCATTTTTTGGTTTTTTCAAAAAGGTTTTTCAAATGTTTTTGGATTTTTAATTTTGCAAATATTTTTGTGATTTTTAGTTTTGCAAATGTTTTTGGGCTCTTTGAAAAGAAAAGATTTTTGGTTAAAAATAAGTAAAAAAGCATTTACACAGGGATGCATCTTATATTTGCAAGAAGTGGATTTTAAGAATTTACAAGGGGTAAGTGGTCAATTTCTAAGTAAATATATATAATTTAATAAATAAATTTAGTATGATGTAATTATTCCTCAAATTTATTCGAAAGAGTTTTTTCAAACCATTTTTGAAAACTATAATCCAAAAATTTTTTTACAAATAAGTTTTTTACAAACATGTATACACATTTGAAAATCATTTTCTAAAGGTTTTTCAAATAATAGATATAAAATTTTCAAAATATTTTTGCAACCATTTTCAAACCATTTGCAAATTGTTTTTCAAACATTTTATTTCGCACAAGTAAAATAAGTTTTACAAAACAAAATATTTTTAAAAAGGTTGAAAATATTGAACAAAATATTTTCCAAATAGTTTTCAAAATATTTTTACAAAAAGGTTTTCATACTATTTCTCAAACATTTTGTAAAAAACATTTTCACATGATTTATTAATCAATAAATACAAAAAAATTTGAGGAATAAAAAATCTTTTTAATAAGTGATTTAAATGAATTTAATTAATGTTTTTAGCCATATTTATTAATAAAAATATGAAAGTACAAGTTATGGATAAAGTATATACGCAGTATATACGACCCCCTATACTAAGCTTGAGCTATGCCCTCATAGATAAGAGAGAAAAGAGAAGACATAACTCGTACTGAGTATAAAAAAATCGAAAGAATAAATGAACGAATGGGAAGTTGACCGTCCCCCCATACTTAAGATCAAATAATCCTAAGTATAGCAGACTATACACAAAACAGGGAGGGTCAAGGGTGGGAATGAACATATCATACTCAGACTGCCTCTCCCTATACTTAGGATAATATATCCCTAAGTATAGACAAGAAGAGGAGACAATGGAGAGGATCAAAGAATAGAAGAACTCGGGGTGCACACCCCCTATACTTAGGACAAAGTACGTACTAAGTATAGAAGACTGACAAGGGCCAACACCTTTTTGGTAGAAAAAGAAAATAGAAAAGGAAAAGAAGAAAAGAAGAAAAGAGATCAGAAGATGGAAGAAGAGAGATCAGTGAGAATGTATACACCACTCCCCATATACATAGAGTAAAAGAAGCCTTAAGTATAGACAACAACAAGAGTAATGAAATGGAACAAAGACTGAACACTCGACTAGTCCATCCCCCTATACTTAGGACAAAGTACATCCTAAGCAAGGAAAACACGAGAATTGGGTGGATGAGTAGTACAGGAGAGGGACGAAGATGAAGAAAAGCGGATATACAACAGAGTGGATATATAGAGATCAAGAAGTTCAAAAGCGAACCTTCTTCCGGGACCGCTGAGGAATGGATCTGATATGGTGCAGGTTGACATTGGGGTCTGCAGATAACACTAACTGATCAGGGTTGAATGGTGTAGGTACTCATCGGTCCTAGAGTGTGAAGGCACAGACGGGTCTGTGGAAGAAGTATGGCTAGGTCCGACCTTGGGTGTCTCGGTGATGTCAAAGTGAAATGGGACGAACTCATCATCATCGAAAGAAGTGTAGTTAGAGTCATCCTGCAAGGTCTTATCTAGGTCAAAACCAAAAGGCACGAATCATCAGTGGAAGTAGTCAAACCATGTTCGTCCTCTACAATCTCAACCGGGTCATCTTTCTCATCAAAAGTCACGAATTCCTGAATAAAAGCAACCAAATCAAATTCGACCTTTTTAGTCTTATCTGAATCTAAGTGAACAGGAGCGGACTCATTAGTGAAAGTAGTCGAATCATGTTCGTCCTGTCTAGTATCCAAATCTCCCCTCCACTCAATGGTGTCAATCATGTAAATCTCGCAGATGTCATCAACGCATCGCCAAACACAGGAAGTAGAAACTCCAAGGTCTATGCTTTCCGAGTCTTCCTCCTTGGAAAGGAATTCTCGAGTCTCATCATCGGTCATAAAGAAAGTCTCTCTGATATCTTCATATAGATCATAGGCCTCAGGGTCAGTTAACATATGCACACTCTCATGGGATGTGGGTCTCTGGTCGGTGGTCGGTGTGGTGATCAACACATTGGTCCCTATATCAGAACGGAGGCGAATCTCTCCTGATCCGTAATCAATAATGGCTCTCGTAGAGGCGAGAAAGGGTCGTTCCAGGATGATTGGAGGACACTCTACATGGGTAGAGGTCTCCATGGGCAAGACAACAAAGTCTGTCGTGAAGCTCATGCCCTGAATCAGAATGATGAAGTTCTCAAGAATACCCTTCGGCCTCTTTATTGATCCATCAACAAATTATACTATCATCCTGGTTTTCTTGAGAGTCCCAAGACTTCTGCCATAATGGGCGGAGTTTCAGTGAGCTGCGCGCATTGCCAATCCCCGCCGCCCATCCTCCATCTCCGGACACCGTAGGTCCTGCCGCTTGGAGAGGAGAATCACGAACACCGTCACGACAACTGCCACACTTCACCTCGCTCGCTGTGAGTCCACAGCCTCCTCCGCCTGGAGCGGAGCGGGTCTCCAACCGTCCGTCATGCCCCAGCACCGCGACCTACGCATCACCGATCTCCTCCATAAAGGAGCCTGCCTTGCTGTCGAAGCCGTGCTCCAGTCGCCACCCGTAGTTGACCTTCACCACCGTCCTCCCAACACCAACTCCGCCGCAGGAGTACCATCTGCCCGCCACGTAGCAGCCGTGAAGGCAAGAGGCGACGTCCCTCTTGTGTTTGGATCGTGAAAGAAGAGAAGTAGAAGAGAACCCTGGTTTTTTTTTAAATGTATTTGGAAAAATACCGAAGACGCCCCTAGAGATTTCAGAAATTTCAAAAATCCCCCGCTTCAATAGACTGTATCAATGAGATATGTATTATATTAATCGATGCATCACCGTCGAGGAGAGTGTTATCACATAATCAGAGATGATGCAGCTCACAAGAGGTGTGATAGTGCTCCTCTTCCTAGGAATGGGACTGTGTGTGATGGTGTGGGCAATGGCCATGTTCAGAATATGATGCTCATATCTGATCCTCTGCTTTCTCTTCTTATGATGAGGAGCGGATAATTGGGTCATGGCCTGACGAAGTGGGGCATCAATGATCTCATGAATAGCGACGACCACTTCAGGTTCAATCATTTTTTTGAATTTTTGGATCTCCTCTATACAAGGGAGGAGATCGGAATCATCATATACAAAAGGGCAGCCGAGAGCAGTCTGTACAACGACATCCTCGGGGTCAAAGATGGGACAGAATGTGAGTGGATGTGTTGTCAAATGATCTGGAATATGGAACCTTTCCTCACAGTCTGACTCAACTAAAGGTCTCCCGAATTCTTTTTGGGTTCTTAAATTTTTCTCATTTTTTTTGTATTTTTGGTGATTGTAAGCCCTCATGGAAATCCTCAAATGAACCCATATCATCAAATGGTGGAATATCATGGTCGCTCTTATTTATACTAGTGAGGTTATCAATTCTTTGCCTCATATGATCCATCATATGGGTCAAGTGCTCAAGGGTGGACTCCATGAAAGGTGACTCAAACAGATCAGTCTCGGGTGGATGTGAAGGTGGAAAATATGGAGGTGGAGATGGGTGTGGATAAAAGTTCGAGTCTTAAATCTGTGGATGAGGCGGATATGTACAAAAATCAGAAAAAATGGGAGGAGGATCCTCCTGATAAAAGGGAGGTGGACCGGCTGGAGGGTACGAGGGATCCACAAAGTCCAGATAAAATGTGCTCCAATCGGCCATCTCGAAACAAAGGGAAAATGATTCAGGAGAGCATGAATGTCAAATCAAAAGAAGTGAGGAAAAAGACACAAATGTGCAGATATGATCTAGAAATGCACACAAACAATCACAAGCAAAACTCACACAAAACAAACCCTCAATTCATCTACTCAACTCGGTGAAGATCGCAAATGCAGTCTTTTTATCTTGTCTGTTTTAGAGTTAGGTGAGAAGTCCATAAATTGCGCAAATGCTTTGGAGGCTTGATAGGATTTGGGCACTAATCCTTAGTGTGTGTGCGGGCAGATAAAAGTGAAGACAATGAGGGGATTACTCACCCCATGACAAAGATTTTCTTTTTGATAGATTTTAGGGTCGAATAATCTTAGCAGTGCCAATTTTTTTGATTATCACTCTTTTGGATTTTTAGTGATAAATACACGTGCCTAATGAGGAGTCAATTCTTTTAAGCATCTAGGTGATCAAAATCAGAGGTAGAGGAGAGAAAAGCAATGCAAGCGGCAAAACGATGACGAATGCTAAAGCATAAATGCTCACCTTGCCTCCAACGCAATACATGCAAAGATGCTCATCGGAATTGAAACCTATCTATATGCAGATGCAAGCTGATGAAATAGCCCTAGGATGAGAAATTGCTATTAGCGTAAAGAACAATATTTTAAAATTCGACTAAGTCCAAACGTAGACTATAGGAACATGCAATGATGATTAAGTGTTTGGACCTAATACTATCGTCAAGCAGTTCCTACAATTAAGGGCTCAATCACACAAAGGAAATAAAACAAAATCGAGAAACAAAATAAAAAAGGTGATGAAAATTGCGAAAAAACCAACGAGGCCCCCAAGAGAACAATCCCTCGGGTACTGGACCTCGTGAAGTGTGGTAGAGTTCTGAGAGTGTCCTGAATTATTACAAGTTCAAGTAGTCTCTCTCTCACTTCAAATTACACGATAAATGTAGAAAATAAAGGCTCAAAATTTGTCTTCAAAATTCTCCAAGTCCTCCTTTGTGCTAGGTCAAAAGCCTCATGTGGGTGCGCATGCGCTCCTAGAAGAGAGCACCTCCCTCGATCCACGCTCCTCGTAAAAGGTCAAACAAGAAAGGGGGATTAGGCAATTCACAATAAATATCAAAAAAAGAAATAAAATGAAGCACAAAAATAGACAAATAATCTCAATCAATCAAGCAATCCCAATCTAAACGCTGTTGCTCCCCATAAATGACGCCATTTGTTGAACAAGATTTTGCGAAGGTCGTGTTAATTCACAAGGCGAATCAACAGTCGTTGAGTTGACCTCACACGAAACCTGAACTTCAGACAACAATTCACCCACAACAATGATCAAACAATGAAAAGCGATGCAGAGTTAAAATTTATTATAACTCTACAACAAAAGTGCGTATAGGTGCAAGTATATGTAGAGTGTCGAACACAGGGAACAAGCAGGTAGATTGAGGCAAATTAATGCTAAAAAATGAATGTGATGTACTTGTCTATAGATGTGCTATTTTTTATTGGTTTTTAATTTTTAATTTTTTAATTTATTTTTTTTTACTTTTATATTTTTCATTTTCTTTTTAATTTTCTGATTTTTTTATTTTCTTTTTATATTTTATATTTTTTTAATTTTTAGTAGATATAAAAATCTATAAAGAGTATATATACAATATATGTACAAGAGAGATAATATATATATATATATAAATAGGTAAAAATAATAAAAAATACAGAAAATAAAAAATTTTGGGTTATATATATATTTTTTTACTGTTTTTGTGCTTTTTTAGATAATTTTACAAAATTTTAAAGATTTTGTAAAGTCAAAAATACCTAAAACAGGGTTTAAAATAAATACCAAAAATTAAAATGGAGAATTAAAATATTAAACATGGTAAAAAATTCTCCAAATTAATTTTAAAATAAAGGTAATAAAGCATAGAAAATTAATAAACAGAAAATAGCATTTTTGGATTTTTTATGAACTTTATAAATTTCTATAAAGGTTTTAAGAATTTTTCATTTTTTTGAGTTTTCTTTTATAATGTTTAGTGATTTTTGGTCAGAAGGTCAAAAATTCCAAAATACACAAAATATATTTTTTTTTGAGAATTTTCCAAAAGTTTTTTTTTAATTTTTATGTATTATTTAGTGCAAACAGGGACGAAAAATGCAAGTTTTTGTTTTTTTATAAATAATAAAATGCTTTAAAAATGTGAAATAAAAATATGACATGAATGTGCAAGGCAACAAGAACTTAAGCCTCTTTTTGAGGATTTTTTTGATTTTCTTAGATGCATAAAATAAATACTAGAAACAAAGAGAAAATACATTCCTAGTAGGGGTATTTATGTATATATCAGAAACTACAGGGGCATAAGTGCAAGTTCACCAAAAATATATAACTGTATATAAAAGTTCTTGGACCAATCAATAATAACCAAAAATTGAAGCCCTTCCCAGCAAATTCGCCAAAGCTCATGTGATTGTTACGAGCCTGGCAGGGATCTGTTTGCGATTATCAAAAATGTGAGGGCTAATTTACAAAATGTCCAAAAAGTTTTAACTTGATTTAAATAATCTATAAACTAAATCGAAATATGAAAAGCCCTAGGGGGTCCACTGTAAAATACCCACTCCAGTCACGTAAGGTGACGTGGACGGGGACCCGGTTGCAAATATAAAGTTTGGGGGGCAAGTTAGCAAAATTTACAAAATTACAGAATTACAGATGAAAGATTTAGTATTAAAAAAATAAATACAAAACACGACGAGGGCAAGAGTGCAAAATACCCACGCGTCTTTGCTAATCGTACGGTCAAATGATCTTCACTAACGCCACGCGTCACGTCCTCGGGTGCCGATGATGCTTCGGTTTCTACGGCTACGATTAGATCTGGTTGGAAGATCGAACTACGTTGCACAACCTAGATCCAACGGTAGATGAAGCTAAGGAAGACATGCCATCATCCAACGACGGTAGTGGTTGGAGGAGGAACCGGGAAGAACACCGCTGAGGCGTAGTTTCACCGGCCAAATCGCGCCTCTCCGACGGTCTTTGACACATCAAAATGGCCAGGAAGCTCCCTAGAGCGACACTCTATTGATCGGCGATCACAAAATGGCGTGGAGGATTCTTGGGGGCTGCCGCGACGTGGAAGAACAAGGTCTGCTCCAGGTAGCTCTTCCTCATGCAAAAGCGACTCCAGGAAGAGTCTCTTGGCACCTGGGACTTGCAAATAAAGCTCAAGGAAAAGAGGGAGGTTCCCTGGGCACACTAGAGGGGTGGTGGACGATGAATAACGTGAGATGTAAGGTTCGCCGGAGAAGGGCTCTGACGAACTTCGATGAGTGAATTTACAGCTAAAACACGCGATAAAATCAAATAGAGAATACATGCAGCCAAATTAGCGATTAAAACTAAGCGGAAAAAGGAACAAAAACACCTCAAATTGGCTCGCAAGCCAACGAGATAAAACCTCAACACTGGAGACCAGTGAAGGTGGTGGAGCTGCTCCTCGCCACGTGCGACCCTCCTAGAGGGCTGGAGGAGATCCTGTCACGATCCCCCATCCAGACAAACCAGAGAAAGGGTTTTGCTAGGTCGCAAAGGGTTCAAAGAGGGATGGGAAGCTCAGAGGTTATTTTGAACAATAGGTTGAGCGGCTCCAAAGAACGATGTAGATGGGCTGAATCGATGGATCAATCCCCAAAACGAAGCTTGGGCGTGTAAGGTCTAGAGATGGGGAGAAAAAGTCGTGAAGGATGTATCATGAAAGCATGAAAGATTCAGCCTCGAAAAATCCGCAAAGACGGGTAGAAACCAAGGTCTGACACACAACATGAAGCGGGTCAGAGAGTTGACCCGTGGTCAATTCTCGGGCCCTCCGGATTGGTCCACCTGGACCAACCAGGAAATATACTATAAAAAGATTTGTAAAATCAAATAAATATAATAAATGATTTATTAATTTTATATTATTAAATAAAAAATATTTATTAATTTATGAAGTATATTATGATTATTTTTATTTATTTTTTCGATGGTTTGGAATTATAAGTTGCCTTCTAAGGGCTATATATAGGTATATCTATCTATATATTTTAATCTTTTATTTTTATTTTTTATTTTAAATTTTTTTAATTTTATTTATTATTATATATATTTCTAACTTAATTTATATACTTAAATATATATTTTTTATTTTTCTAATGTATTATATACAATTAAATAAATCGTTGCATTATCTATATAGGTATAGATATAGGTATTATACCTATGTATTGTATACAAGTATTTTATTTTATGTTTTATTTAGTGTTTTATTCATGTTTTAATATGCACATCTATTATAAATAATATTTACAAAATTATAAAAATATAAAATTATAAATAATGAATAATTAATAAAATGAATGTTTTAATCATTATACGTATACAATATGTGTCCAAATCCTAACTTTTAAATCGTAACTCCAAAAAATATGAAACTACCTTAAGTAAATAGCTTATTAAAAGTTATATACATTTAAAGTGATTTTGATATATTTTGAGCTTTTATTTGAGAGATATGGGTTTGGGAAGTTGGGATTTTGGAAACTTATCCAGATCATAACTTTTTATCTGTACATTATTTTTGAATGAAATCAATTTTGTATTTTCCTATATTTAAGTATCTACAACTTTCATGTTCAAAGTTTCTTTATTTAAAGTATAAAAAGTGGAACTAAAAATAGGTCCCAAAAATGAATAAAAATGAATAAAATAAAAGGGAATTTTTATTGGTTCCTTGTCGACCTAGTCATCGAGATGCCTAGGTCTCGGGGTTTCGGGTCATAAAATATCTTCAATATTTTATTCTTTTTCTTTTCTTTTCTTTTCTTTATTTTATAATTTTTGCTTTAAAAATCATAATTTATACAATATTTACATAATGATGCATGAATGATAAATGCCTAAATTAAGGGTATTTGTATGCATTTACTAGGGTTTTTAAGGCCAAAATGATAGAATAAATATGACGAAATGGAGATTCATCACATTATCCTTTCCTGAGGTGGATATGTTTTCTTGTCGGGGAGCGTTGGGGTAGCAGGTTGCACCGTGTGCAGTCTGTCCCACTCCCGTCGATACTGACCATGACAACGGGTAGGGACTCGATAATGCTGGAGATATCATGGTGTACTTTCTAAATATTAAAATTCGAATTAATACGTACTTTGAGATAATACCATATTTCAACTAACAATCAAGTTTGTTGATTGAATTGGTTTGATAATTGATTTAATGTGATTAAATTAATTATACCCAATTAAAAACACTCTATTATGAATAGATATGTATTTCCCTTTGAAGAATTAATTATATGAATATGATTCATGATAATTAATTGAACTTTTAATAAGAGGTGGAGGATCACATAAGTGACATCCATGGTCTCCCGTCAAGGCGAAGGATTCCGTCGCCATATATTATATGTAGGAGACGCATGTCTGAAGTGACAGCTCCTGCATACAATCCATTTGGACCGGACTCTTCACTTCTTGAAAGAGTAAGGACGTTTGCGTAGTGACCCAATATCGGGTCCTCATATTATTAGTGTGATATTGGATTGCACATAGCAAGTTGTATTCCTATTGACAGTTGGTTCAATTAATGATGGGTCAACATCACTTTAGGGGTGGTGGGACTGGGTGTTAAAAATCGAATTGGGAGATGCAAGTTGGACTTGCAAGGCGGAATGTGTTCCCTCTTCTTTTTATCCAAGTTACATGTTCTCATATTATTGGGATGTGACAAAGATAAGAAAGGAGATCCCAGATCTTTCTTGAGATATAATGGTAAGTATATCTCTTACATCAAAAGTGATTAAGGGAATGAACTTTCAATGTTGACAAGGCAAGACAACTTTGATATAAAAATTCCTAAATCAAAGTAAAATGTGTATATATATATATATTTATGCAAATTTCTTATTTCAAATAATCCTTCATTAAGCCCACTCAATACTATACTCAACAATAACCAGTAAAATATTATGGATTGGATCCATGATCAAAATATTGTACTTGCAGTTGGACACATATTGTATGTGGTTGCAATGTACAAGTTTCCTCATAATAATGAGGAATGACAATTAAATAGACAATAAGACAACAACCTAGGGTTTGTATGTATCTATAGTCTTGATCTCTCATCGAATGTACTTTGGAAGTGACATGTCTATGATGATCGCAATTGTCAAATAATCCTTATAAAATTCTAAGAAGATGTTCTGGAATACATATGTGCCCTTGACATTTAATCACGAATGAAATGGTTCACTGCATTATGCAGAATGGTGGCTCTATAAGAGACGATGTACTCAAAATATTTGTATACTAACCTGAACCTATGTCCGTAAGAGTTAAGATGTATGTAGATATGATGAGTGTCATCGTTCTACAATCTATACTCTAGTCATTCATGAAGCTTCATAATATTCATATTGCATGAATTAAATGAAGCATGTATACATATCGAAATACTCTTATATTGAAATCTTTTTAATTCAACATAAGAGATCCTTTGTCTTAAGCAATGGTTGTTTAGATATGAAAGGAGCATAGTGGAAGCATGGGTTGGACCCAAGTTAGAAGGAAAGTCAAAGAATTGACTGTACTTCTATGGTTTCCACACATATGACATCCAAAGACTTGGATGAATGCCAATACTACAATGAGTTGATGTATTGATAGTATGACTATCAAGACTATCTAGGATCCTTAGAGAAGGATTCAGATAGTGCATTCAAATAATCTACATTTAATCAATTAAATTGACTTTCTTATTGGATAATATTAAAGTCTAATAATTGTATCTCATTTTTCTAGTAACACTTGCAATTGGTTGCATATGTTTTAGAAAATTTGAGAAATTTGATCTTAATTGACTTATCCACATGGATGTTGATTCAATTGTTGCAACAATCTCTATTGGATAAATACACCATATTTTTAGTGGGAGATCCCTTAGTCTTAGAGAGCCCTTAGTCTTAGAAAATGTCTCTATGACCTAGATATTAGAATACACTCATAGTTTAGTTCTAAATGTTGGAAACAAATATAAATTCTGGAATAGACCTATCATAAAGATTTATGATGGATATATTTCATATAGTAATATGATTTCTTGAGGTCTCTACTAAATTAGAAAAGTAATGAATGGTTCATTAATGATTCTAAATACTGAAAATTAAACCTCATAAGATCAATAGGAGGATGGAGATCATTTGACAAATATCTGGCATCGAGTCTTGGACATATGTATGTTGATAAGATCAATAGACTAGTAAGAGATGAAACTTTAGATTGTCTGAAATATCAAATCTTACATGCTTGTGAATATTGTATTCAAATGTCTAATGCATACTTCTTTGGGAATGGTATTAGATGTCGAGGTATTCAAGATCTCATACATATTGATGTATGTGGATCATCTATATCGTAATGAACATTAATGATATGTGATATCATTTAATGATTATTTGTGATATGAGATTTCTTTCCTTCATGTTATAAAGCTTTGAAATGTTCAAAGATTTCACAATTTTGGTTTAGAATCGAAGTTTGAAGGAAGATGAAAATGAATTTGATCTAACCAAGGGAGCATGTACCTGTTATATGAATTCAAGGAATACCTTATGGAGAAAGGAATTTTCATTCCTATCTCAATCCTCCTAATGCACCTAAACTCAATTAAGTTATAAGGAGATACAATTGATCATGTGTGACATGATTGATCAATGATTAGTCTTAGCATAATTATCTTTTAGTTTCCATGTATATATATATATATATGTGGTAGAGACTACATTATATATCCTTAATAAGGTTTCTTGCAAGTAAGCTGGAATTTAGCACAAGAGAGTGCTACTTCATTAGGAAAATAAAGGATGGTATTGGATACCTACTTTATGACCTTGAGATTCTTAAAAGATCTCATCTTTAAGGACGTGATTCTTAGAGGATGACTCTCTTGAGAATAAATATGAAAATGAAGTGAATGAACTCATTTAATCATG
Organism: Ottelia alismoides; assembly: GCA_037367405.1. Lineage (NCBI taxonomy): Eukaryota > Viridiplantae > Streptophyta > Magnoliopsida > Alismatales > Hydrocharitaceae > Ottelia > Ottelia alismoides. The sequence continues at coordinate 250,226 of JAZKJV010008071.1, read as the reverse complement.
AGAAGTTAATGAGGCCCCTGAAATCGGAAGCTAAAAGTACAATTAAAAATGAAACACTCATACCTCTTCAAATGAGTTTGAGGATGGATTCCATGTGTGAGTTAAGTCTGACATTGATCAGACTTCATATGATAAAGCTTCTGAAGATCATAACATGGAGTGATGGATGTTAGCAATAAAGTCTAAAGTAGACTTCATGTACAAGTGTTGTATGTGGACCCTCGAGGATCTACCTATATGGGTAAGACTCGTTAAGGTATAAATAGATCTTCACAAGAAAGAGGGAACCTGATGAGAAGGTAGAGACCTTCAAAGTACGGCTTGTAGCCATGAGCTACACACCGAAGAGAAGACATCGCTTGCGATGAGGCTCTCCAGTGGCCTTGCTTAAACCCATCAGAATATTACTAACTATAGCTACACAACTTGACTTCGACATCTTCAAGATACGAGTCAAGGTTGCATTCCTCTATGAATACCTCTTATAGGTTATTCATATGAAGTAGCCCCAGGGCTTCATAGTTGAGGAAAGCAAATTGTGCAAGATGAATAAATCCATCTGTGGACTCGAATAAGCTTCTTGTAGTTGGAACATCAGATTTGATGAAGTCATAAATGTTATGATTTCAGTTAGAATCTTGATGAACCATGAGAAGCTTAGTGGGAGTGCTATTGTGTTCATCAAGCTAAATGTAGATGATATCCTAATCATTTGGAATGATATATGGTAATAATAAGTGTTTTATAGACTGGCAATTCCATACCTTGAGATACAATCTCAAGGAAACCTCTTAGTTCTGAAGATGTTCAGAAGCAAAGAGAAGAGGGCATTGGAACCGTCGCATTAGTGGTACACCTTGGACATATTCAATTGTTTTGGAAAATTCCAAGAACGGCTTCTTTTCCTTAAGATATGGTACTGTCCTATCTGAAGAGATAGAACCTCAAAGAGTTGAGGAAGTGAATGCTAAACCTGCTTGCCCTTGTGCATCAGTTACGAGAAGGCAGGTGTATGCTAAATGTGTATAAAAGATAGATGTCTGCCATGCAGTGGGAGTATTAAACTGTTAGTAATCCTACTATGGAAATAAAACACTTGATTGCAGTAATAAAAATATCTTCATAGATGACAAGACTTTAGAGATAGTGATCTCAAGTCTTATCTTCAAGAAACTAGGACTTTATAGATGGAGATCCAAAAGGTCTTAACTATAGATAGCTTAAGAGATAGAGATATTCGGGAATAAGGGTATTCAGACAAGGATAATACAATTTAAATATTGGTTATGATAATTATTGAACTGTAGTGTCAAGGATACTATAACTAACAAAATTGAGTATTGGTTGCATAAGATGCACCTGTTACTGGAGGATATGCAACTTTTGTAAAAGGACTTGGTGTAGTCTCTTGGGAACAGAGTGACTAATCAGCTTACCTAGCTATTTTTTTAATAGCCTATGATTGTCACATGAGTGCGGGTTTAAATGATTATCCCATTAATGACTCTTTGGGCTAGTGGGAGATTGTTGGACATGCGAGCCCACGACGAGCCATTATGCAATAAATTCTATTGCAAATATCATTCTCTGATCTGAAATAAAGAATAACTAATTTGTGTAATAGGTCCCTTAGTTAGGGTTATGTACCATGGCCATCTTAATGATCATACAATGATTGATTCAATTATTGAATCATAGAGGCTGGTCCTTGGATGAATATCTAAAGAGTTAGATTGAGGACTCATCAAGCACCGTCAAATGATTGTTAAGAGGTGATCTCTAGCCTGAGTAGGAGATGGCAATCCTTTGTCATTTGGCTGATACTGACCGACCTCTTGATGCAGGTCCTCAACATGGGAATAGAGATTCAGAGATGTCAGATTAGTTAGGTCAAAGAGTTGACTTAACGAGATCGAGATAACCAAAGACCTATGTCGTATGTTGTCACGATATAGGCATGCATCCTCTGACCGGAGACTGATGTGTTACTATATGTTTGAGTATGTATATTTGGCAGACCAATAGGTTGATGATCTAACCAAGGTCTATACACCGGCACGCTGGTGTGCATGAAAGGGCATATGAGTAATACGATCTCTCAAAGGGATCATACAGGTTCATTGCTGAACCAAAAGACATGAGCTCACTCATGAGATACTGGGAAGAATCAAATTCCACGCATGGTCGTCTCGCTTTGGAAGCTTGACTGAATTTGTAAGGTTTGATATATGTTTTTGGAAAGTATATGATCAACACCTAGGTATGATATATGGTTTTGGAAAGTGTATGATTGATACTGACTCCTAATGATTGAATGAAAACCTTAATGATAAAATCCTGAAGGAGACAATCTAAAAGAGATCTAAGCCTTCGAATTTGTTCTGGGTCTTCTAGTATGTAGGATGTACATGTATTAGGAATACCTGAGGATGATGTGATCATAAACAATTGTATAACCATGACGCTTCCATTCAAAGGGAGTGATGAAACAAGTCTGGATTTTAGTGACTCCTCTCATAGAGAAGTAATCTGATCTTAGTCCAAATGTTGGACATTAATCTGAATGTGATTCGGATGTAATGAGAAGATTAGATTTGCGGTCTTAATTTAATCAAGCATCTATGGGAGGTCCGCAAGATCTGGATTTGAGATGTGATCTCTATATTAAAGTCACTATACGTGGAACAATACAATCACCCTGTCCTTATCTCCAAGTATCCGCAGAGAAAGCGCATTATTATTGAAAGAGTTCATGGATAATTTCATTGTTGATATATGTATCCGAGCATTGAGAAAATGTATAATTAAATGTGATTTAATTATCATGAATAATATGAATTTGATTCATATTATAGAGAGTTATCAAAGATAATTAAATATGATTTAATTATCAAAGATATGAATAATATGAATGTGATTCATTATATTTAGGCACATGAGAATTGAGATCCAAGATGAATAAATGTGATTTAATTATCATGGATAAGAATAATGTGGATAGCACTATCCATATTATTCAGGTATATTATAAATGTGATTTATAATATATTAGAGAGAGCATATTGTGATTTATATTTATTGATTAAGTAATGATGTGAATTGGATTCACATTGGATGATTAATTGAACATATAAATTACATTTTATTTTGGGATATGAACATGATTCACATTTTCCAATGGCATGATTGCAATGTTCACAAGATAATTATGAATTATGTTGTGAAATAATTTACGACAAATGTTGTTGTAAATCTTGGAGATATCATGAGATCTCATGAGATAATGAGATCTCATTTGATATTAGAGGGATAGACCAAGTCAACCTCAAGGGTATGGACAACTACCACTCTCCAAAGGAGAAGAGTAGCTGTCCCCCCCTTTTGAGGGGATGAGAGCTATCTCCTCATTATCTCCAAGACTAGTCAAATGATTAAAATTTGAAATTAATTATATTTATTTATAAATGTATATTAATTTAAATCAAATCAATTGTTGATGTGTTTTTTACAACAACATCATGGCCATTCAATGAAACACAAATCAATCTCAACCATTGATTTTATGTTACATGAAATCAATTTCTCTCCCTCCCTCTCTACACGCCAAGAGTTCTCTCCCTCTCTCTCTTGTGGCCGTCCACCATGGAGGCCTTGAGAGAGTCACCATCGATACAACATCATCGTTATGCTAACGGAGTATTTGCTCGTGGATCTCTGTCTCCTTCGATGCACCTCGTTTGTGAAGAAGACATCAGATCTTGCGTGATGAGATCAAGAGATTATACCTTGGATCATCAACATGGATTGCGAGAAGGACACGTCTCATCAACGCGCTCACAAGCATCTCCTCCGTCGGATCAGACTTGAGACAGGAGGTCTCTTCGTTTAGAGACTCGATCACAACCACGCTTCAGGAGGTAACCCTAATACCTAGTTGTGGTTTAGACGAAACGATCCGAGAAAGGTTCTAGGATCATGTGTTTGCATCACATTAAAATTTTAAATTTCGCTGCATCGAGCGACTAGTGTGACTAGTCTCTCCCGATTACATTCGATGCGATCCTCACGCTTCTGTGATGCGCTTAAGGATCTCCCCATATCCTTCAAGCTCCTCAGGATGAGCAGCTCCAGGAGGACCTTCATCTCCATGCCGATCAGACCATCCTCTCCTCCATCGGAGCCTTCCACTGGATGCGGAACAACTTCACGATCCTGCCACGCCTCCCTGACTCTTCATCAGGCCACCGGATATTCCTTGACACTCGATTGAGGACCGCAGGGGGAGTATTCTTGCAAGACCTTCTCTCACCGTTGAATCACCCCGCCCATGCCAAATTTGTTCTTAACCACCTGACAGAGCAGCCTTTAGAGCCATTGGATCTGAGCACCTATCTCCATCTGATGCGCACGTTCCACGACAGTTCTTAGATCGACAAATGTATGGCAGGGAATGATCAGGGCCGCACGCTAGAGCCGCCCACCGCATGCGCCAGTATCCTTAGGGTATTTTGCATTTTTTATCCTGCATGTTTTTTATTTAGTTTCAATCCAATAAAGTAAAGTTGTAGTTAAGTACATTTTACAGTTTGGACCTCTTGTTTTTAATATTTGCATTTTAGTCCCTCTCAGTCTGTATCACGTGTATGTGTATGTGAGTTTTGAGTTATTTGCGTTATATGCCCTGCACTCTTTATATATTATGATTGAATGGCAAGTTTTTAGTATATGCATATATTACCTTGTGAGTCTGGATGACATGTGTAGCATGTGCTTGATTGGGATTTTTGCTGATACGACCTTAGATTTTTAAAAAGTGTTATTGTTTGGCCCAAAAACTAATTTTATTTGCCAATGGGTCCTTGTGAACTGTGCTTAATTACACATTGTATTTTGTACTTTATAAATATCATATTAATTCAAAAAATCCCATAAAAATTACCATTGACTCATGTTAGTGTGTAATATTTTTCTTGATTTTCTTGGGTTATTTGCTTTGTATTTTATATTTTCTAAAAATTCGAAAACCCCTAAAAAGTGTCTTGTCTAAATTAGAAAAATCATAAAAATTCAAAAAATGCTTTAAAAATCCCACAAAAATTCATGTGTTCCTTTTTATGTGTTTTATTTTCTATATTTATTTTGTTTTGAAAAATCCTTATAAAAACCCTAAAAATTACAAAATAACCAAAATCTTATAAAAATCATAAAAAATCAAAGAAAAATCCAAAAAATACAATTACAATTTATGTTTGTAGTTTTAATATTTATTTATTATAAAATTGCTATCCAGACTTTAGGGCATTTTAAATATTTTAACTGCAATTTTGTCCTGGCTATGCACTGTTTGTATTTTTGAGCACTTTTTGATTTTTATAAAATTATAAAAACATATGCAAACCTCAGAAAATTACCAAAAACATTTTAAAACCTTAAAAAACTCAAAAATATGTTTATCTTAAATTTTTGAGTATTTTTAGCCTTAAAGAAAAATCCAAAAAGATTGTTGTGTTGTGTTTGTTTTTCTTGAGTTTGTTTTCTTATTAAAAACTAAAAAAAGAAATTTACAAAGATAAAGACCACTAAAAAAATTTATTTTTTATGAAATTTGACCACTTTGTAGATTTTCTTGCTCCTTTTGTTCGTCCCTAGTGGATATACCTGGTAAATAAAATAGCGAACCGCTGACACATGCTATGATTGATTGATTTCTTCTGAGTGGTTTATTTCTTCTAGTTGATTATGCTTGATGATTCGTGTCACAATGACCCTTGTTTATTTGCTTACTTTACCTGAGTTCCCAAGCGTGTCACTAGTGCGCGTAATAAAGAAATAAACTAGGGTGTAGATGCACAACAATCCCAGAGGAACACGTGGTCACTTACGTGGAAGCTCTTTCCAGGAACCTTTTTGCAAGTCAAATAAAGCCTGGGGGTTAGAGTTGTAAATAATCCTAAAATATCTTACACACATATGCAGATCACGCGATTCTAAAGTAGTGCGATGATGAAGGGCTCAGATCTAATTTGTGCTGATCGAATGGTTGATATTGTGCAACGTGGTTCGGGTGCATTGATCTCGATGCTCATCGCACATTAGTTCTACTCTTGGGAGAACAAGGATGTTTATCCCTAAATATGAATTCCAGATGCCGGATCTTGGCTGAATCTCGAACGGTGTTCTGCTCTGATGTTCATTCACAACTCCAGGTGGTATTATCTCCAAGTCAGTCGGTGAAGGCTTGACGATGATGGATCTTGTCTTTATGCTCAGATCTCGTTTGATCTCCGATGATGGCTCAAGTTCAATGTGTTTCATTTCAAGTAGAATATGAGTGTTGTGTCCTGCCTTGCAATCAGAAGATGAAGGCTCCAAATGCATGTCCTCCTCGATGGATCCAGATGGTCTCTTCATAAGCTCGATTCAGGTCTCAAGGGCAGATTGAGTTTCTAGGAGCTCTAGATCATTCGACATGATACTCGATGGTGTCACTCGAACACGATGAAGATGCTCCTCACGATCAAGTTCTTGTGTACCTGCAATTTATATGATTACTCGATACGATCATCTTAGACCCGAACACAAACAGAAATGAATGGTGGAGCTAACGAAAGTGGAAGGAAAGATCTGATACTCCGATCACAGTACATGATTGAATTTGATAAATTATGTCAGGTAGATAGATAGTGAGAAGATTTGAAGAGGAATATGGCTAATCAAATGTGTTTGAATCGAAATTGAAGAGAAAATAATAAAGGCGAGAATGATTGATAAGAGAATGGATGGATTGAGAAGAGAAGATCTACATGAATCTGACATGGACTGAATGAATGAAATGGACGGGGTCACCTAGGAACGGAGCTCTATAGAGCTCTGATATGGTAGCCTCAACCATGATGGTTGGGAGGTAGATCACGGTGGAGGAAATCCTCGACCCCTGTGATAGATCACACCTGACCTCAATCTCAACTTTGCTCAACAATGTAAAAGAGACCCTATCACAGACCCTCGCCTACTCAGAGCTCTAGAGAAGAAGGAGAAAATGGCATATATATCAAGCTCGGATGAGTTTGTGATTTTATATAGAGGAAGAGGAGCTTGGTCAGAGAAGAAGATCGAGGGTCACACAAAGGTGGTTGATGAACGTCCTAATGATCAAGGTCATGAGGGTGTTGAGAAGCAAAGAGAGGATAAGAGGAAAAATGGAAGAATAAAGAGAGAACAGAAGAGAAGAGGAGGAGGAGGAAGAAGAAGATTTGAAAATTCAACCTTCCCACGTGATGGAGAGAGGAGAAAAAGAAAAGAGTTGTATACTTTATATAAAAAAACTTAACTTGATAAATAGTAAATATTTTAAATAAATACTGGATATAAATAAAAGTTATAAATAATTTAAAGATCATTCTAATTATTAATTTTAATAAATAAAAAATATAATATAAATAGTATACTTTATAGGTATAAGTTAATTATATACATTAATTTAAGGGATATTTAGACCCACAACCCTAAGTAGTTTTGTAATTACGACATAACCCTGCATAATCATGAATTACATGGGGAAACCTTAATAGTTCTTAACTCTTACATGGCATGATCCTAAGTTAACTTCCATCCGTTTCTTCATAAATTTTTAACAGAGTCCATCTATTTTTTATAGTTTTACCCATGAACACAATTATATTTTCAAAAGTTACCCCGATTGGGGAAAAGTATGATGATTGGGACCCTTTCTTCCCCTTTCGATGGACTCGATTGGAGAAGGTGCGCAAATGCAGTACATGATGTCTCACGAGGATGCTTGATGGGGATTTGCATGGACGAGGTCTTATTTCTTTCGAAGATTGCTTCTAGAGACACAGTCACGATAGGGCTCAAGTCGTGAAAACGAAGCCTGACAATGCTTGCTGATCAATTGGGTTCAGATGTGCAGTTTCTTCCACATGAAAATGGTGCACAACGGAATCAGGCTTGAGCTGCTCGGTCATGATTCAGGGGGATTTGAGGAGATATTCAGTTGTTGCTTAATGATCGAGGAAGAAGACATGATGGCTGATCCTTCGTTGATGATGGGTTCGGACTGCGAGGTGAACCGCATGCTTATATATGAACCATGAAGGGGATTGGTCTAGCTAGCTTTCCTCCGCGTGATGACAACCGCGTTTGTTGATGATGAGGATGAGGGTGCCTGGGAGGAGGCGGAGGGGCGAGAGGGGGGGGGGCTCCAGGGAGGAGGCAGAGGGCAAGCGACGTAGATGGAGGGGCGGGATCGAGAAGGAGGGCGTCGATGAGGAGGCTGAGGGTGACAGGACAGCTTGGAGGAGGTGGATGGCAAGCGGCCAAGGCGAAAGGGTGGGAGGGAGGGGGAGGGTGTCGGGAGGAGGAAGATGGTGGCAGGAGGGCATCGGGGAGGAGGCAGAGGGCGACATGAAAGCTTGGAGGAGGAGGACAAGTGACAGAGGCAAACAGGAGGGAGGGAGCAGTAGGGTGTTGGAGAAGGAAGGGGAGGGGGTTAGGGTTTTTTATTTTTTGAATTTTATTAATAGTCATTGGATAGAACATGGGTTAGATTAACCCAATGATATGGTTGGGTTAACAGGGAAAACTAGCGGATAGTTATGGGTGTGAGACATAGTGACTATTTATGGTTCCTCATGCAATTCACGATTACATAGGGTTATGTACATAATTACAAAATTACTTAGGGCGGTGAGTGTAAATATCACTTAATTTAAATATGTTAGTTAATTAATTTACATATAAGTTATTTATTTTTTATATTTTATTAATTTAACATATTTTATGAGGATTATAAATATTTTTTTTATTTTATTTTAAAAAGAATATTTAATTATTTAGATAAATAGTAATATGTATAATATAGTGAAATTATACCTATATAATAAGTGTATATTTTTATTTTGGCAATTTTAAGCTTTAGAACTTTTTATTTTTATTCTTTTTATATAATTATTATAAAATATTTTAAAATAATAAAAATATAAAAAATAAGTAAAATATAAAGAATAAAATAAGAGAGAAGAATATACGATTATACATATATCATGGTGCCCCAAAAAGCTGTTTTTTGCATATTAACTCTGATTTTACTAATAATTTATTTCTGAATATAATAAAAGTGAGTTTAGTGAATTTTGAGTTCATATGGAGTAGATATTTACCTTTTGATGTTTATTGTACAGTTTTTTTCGGTTCTGTGTACCATGTTATCTATACATTAAATAGTTTTTCTCATATTTTTATAAATTAATATATATATATATTATAAACAACTTTGAAGAAGAAAATATTTACATTTGAAGTGATATGAATGATAAATAAATAGATCAACATATGTATAAAATGAATGATGTGTATATGTACACTTGTGATCTACATTTTCTGACAGTTTCGTAGATTAAAATCCTTATTTACTTATTTACTTTTTCAACCAAGTCAATATTGACCTTATCTCAGGGTTAGGATCAGTATGCACATATTTACATCCTTCTTTCTTTAATTTTTATTTTTCGCTTTATTCTTTAGTTTTGGATTAAATAAGTGTTAAATATGTAATATTAACAAATGGATTTAGTATGCTAATTAATGAGAATTAGTTGATATTTACATGTATTTTACAAAGGTTTTTAGATAAAATGACAGATAAAAGGAGATGAACCATGGATTCATCACCCAGCTATGTGGTCGGGGCCTTGTGATTTGTTGTGGTTGTTCGATCGCAGTAATAGGCCACCACGACTCCTAGAGATTTTATCTAGAATATTGCTTATGCTAGTAATATTAGTATCACACTTCACTTAATAAACAAGATGCACTTAGACTGTATTCTGTTAGCCAATTTAATGTGTTCGTCACTTGCTACTGGAAATGCTTGTTTAGGAGTGGTTTCTCGAGTTACATTGCATATAGTGTAGGTTTCATAAATTATGCTATTCGTCCTTAAGGAGATAGAGAGAAAGCATTCTAATTGATTCTTACTTTGTACGCATTATCACTTTACCTTGCATAGTTTTTTTCGACTCTCTCCCCCAATTTTCTCACATAAGAGTAAAAGGGAATTGGAATCAGGGATAGATTTATGTGTCTAAACTCAACTCAAATCAAGTGATAGCTGTATAAAATTGGGACTATAAATAATATTGATTAAGAAAATAGGAATAAAATTGAGACTTCATTGTTTGCAGGAGAGGAACCTCGTCATAGTCTGCATGTATGCTCCAGATTAAGCAAGTCTCTTCCCCTTAAAGTCAAAGACGAAATCCACGGACTCCTCTCCTAAGCATGTGGATTTTTATCCTCTGGTCCATACATAAACAATTGCCTTCAACTTTATGAAGTTGATTTTGTATGTGATCGCATGTTACATTTTAGGTCACGATATTGAAATCTATATTTATTGGGAAAATTGACCTATGAGAGGAAGCACCATACTTAATCATCGGTCATCCTAGGAGACACATGATTGCTTTCTTAACAACTGATTGAAATTCACCAGATAAAATTGAAAACATAACTGCTCAGACTTTTGTAGCCTTCACTAAGCTGAGTTGGTGAAGTTGGTGCTAGCATTGTTTTTGTTTTGGTCTGCGTTTAATCTGCATCTTCACACCTTTTCGCATCATTAGATTTGACATTTGTTCTCCCATTAATTCTTATTGAATCAAAGATGGAAAATTGGAGAGTGTTTTCTCAATCTTTGCAAGCCACTCGCTGAATGATCCAGTCTTCCCATCTTCATGGGTATGAGATGACCCTATTCTTGCACCTTCTACGGTCCAGGACGACTCTCTTCCAATAATAAAGAAAAGTCATTTCTCTAAAATAGGTCATGCCTAAGCATATTCTCCATTTTCTTACATTATGATTAATGCTCACCATGATGTCCCCATCTATAAATTTTCTCCCTCTAATTCTCATACAGATCATGATCAGAACTAGAAATATGAGACAGTAAGAGGCATACTGGCTAGGCTTACTCAATATGAGCAAATCAACAATCAATTTCGAACTAATGTTGAGAAATTAAGAGTTGGTGGAGGACCAAGACTGCATGTAGTAACATGCAGGAGGATTACTACCTTTGTGAAGGTCAAACCCACAACTAGTTCTGACCCTCAGCGACCAATGAGCCATTCGATTTGAAGTTGTATTTCTTATTGTTGTTGTCAAAGTTTTACGGCAATGTTGTAGAGGCATCATTCTCATTCCTATAAGAGTTCAAACTAATCAGTGAGAACTTGAACCATCTTTAGATCAATCATAACTACATCGGGTTACGAGCCTTTCCCCATGCCTTATCCAACAAGACAATTATTGGTTGAACAATTTGGAGAGAGAAGTCACTATGTGGTATGTCTTAAAATATATATCATCGAGGAGGTTTTACTCACTATATAGGATTAATTAAATGCAATTGCAGATCACGAGCTTTATTATTGAACAAGAGATGTGGTCTATTGATCTAACAAGCTAGATCGATAATTGATGTATTGACCTATCTCAAATTCAAACAACAATTAACACACGATATATAGATAAATCCAACAATACGAATGTGAGTTAACTTTTATTTTATTTAACTCAACAAAATATGTGTATAATGCAAGTATGTAGAATTGTCAAATCACATGGAGCAAAATGGTAGGGTAGTTATCTATTTGTAATATTTCTAATGAATAATAATTATTTTAGTATTTTTCTTTTTTTCTTATTTTCATGTGGGTTTTAAAGTATATTTACTTTTTATGGATTTTTAATTGTTTTATTTTTAAATTTGTATTTTTATAATGTCTAATTTCTTCTTAACTTTTTGAAATAAGATATATAATTATATATATTAATATAGATATTATACATATTATAAATAATACATACGATATATAAGTAATATAGCTATTTATATTTTTAAATAAGTCAGAATTTATTTAAATTTCTAAAATAAAAAGTATATGTGGTTTTTATATTTTTCTATTTTTTGGCCATTTTTATAGAATTTATCTAATTTTTATGGATTTTAAAATGATTAAATATACAAACCAGTTAGAAGATTAAATATCCAAGATTGTTTGGTTTAATAAATATATATAAGTCCAAAATTACCTCAAAACTTTTTTTCGTAGATAATATATATATATATATCAAATAAAGTCAGAAATAGAAATATATTTTTTTGATTTTTCTTTAATTTTTACTAACATTTTATAAGGATTTTAGGGTTTTGTAATTTTATGTTTTACGTTATTATTTTTAAGTGGTTCTTGGGTGTATGGTAGAATATATAATAATATATATATAATAGAATTTTTTGAGAACTTTCGAAGAAGGTTTTCTAATTTCTACGGGCTTAATATTTGAACAGGGAGAAAATGCATGTTTTTGTATTATTAGAAAATATGAAAATTAATTAAAATGCTAAAATGAAACCGTGTAAGGACAAGGATGGTATCAGACACTTAGCATACTTTTCCTACATTTTTAGAGTAATAAAATATTAAAAATGATAAATATAAATACAATAAAAGTGCTATAGATACGGGGACCTATATGCAACTAATATAAATTAAACACTCATTTAATTATAGGTCTAGAAATTATGAGGTCATGTATGCAAAATTACAGTGCCTCATGTGTTGCTACATGTGAGGAGGAAGGACCAATTTGCAAATACAATAACGTTCGGGGTCCTTTTTACAAAAAAACCGAAAAATTATTACAGATGATTTTATATTTATAGGACTAAATACTAAATACAAAAAGCGAAGGCTTTCTAGAAATTTAACTAGGAGAGCTCATGCCTCGCACATGCGACCTCCACGTGGCTTTACTTAAAGGCGGACGATTGAGATTGGGCATGGGTTCACCTTTTCGATCAACGACCTAGATTAGATCTGGGTCGTGGCTCGTATCTAACAACTCCGATATTGGGTGAAAGAATTGGGAAGAACACATTCTTCCTTGATCTTCCTTTGCTGATATCGTGTTCTTCTCCGATCTTCCTTCATTGATATCTCATTCCCCAGTGATCTCCTTTACTTCTGATAAGTCCTGGAGGATCCTATGGCTTCGCCGCAACTGCATGATAACTTCAATGCATCCAGACCTCACTAAAGAGAGGTCTGAGCTTGATTTCTTCAGGAGACATGGAATCAATGTTCCTCGTTCAATATTCTTCCCATGTGCCTCCTCAATGGCTCAAACCTACACAAAAAGCTCAGCGGGCTTCAGGGATATCTCCACAACCAGAGAGTGAAGTTGTTTGCACAAGGGGAGGGGAATGAAAAGATATCTAGTGATGTGGGTGGTAGAGGAGATCGATGGCTCGGTATGAGCAAGACCGAGGTGATCTAGGCATGGGGAATTGATGGAGAAATGACGAGGACGGTGTAAGAGGTGTTAGGGGGATCAAATACAGGTGTATCACGGTGAAAATAGTGGATGGAGCCTAGTTCTCTAACAAACTACAGTCTTAGGATTCAACAATAAACAACTGGAAATTAGCTAAACTAAAGCTACAATTAAGCTAAGAAATGAAAAGGTGACTTTGGGAGAAGATTGTGTGAGATGGGGAAGGAGTTGGTGGAGTCTATGAAGGTAGCGAGATGGAGGAGTGTGAGGTGAGCTGAAATGGTGTAGAAATCAAGAAGGAAGAAGGTGTGGAGAAGGCATAGGAATTTTGTGAAGATGGGTGTCTTGAGGGCTTGACAACGCCTAGGTCCATGCAGATGGGGCTGTTGATTGGGTGGTCAACTGTCCCAAGGTCCTGATTGGGCCATGTGTGCACAAATGATAAAATAAAAAATAGAAATAGAAATAAAATAAGAAATAAAATATCAAACGATTTTATTAAATAAAACTCAAGACATAAAAAATATTTCTAATTTTATAAACAATTTTATGGTGATTTTTATTTATTTTTACAATATTATTAATAAGATGTTAATACTTACAAATTTGTTTAGGTGTAATTACATGTATTTGTGTATTTAATTTTTATTTTGTATTTTTAATGCTTATTATCATATTTTTATAATATATGTTTACATATTGTATTTCATTCTTATGATTTTATTTACATACATAAATAATTGTATGTAAATACATAGTATACTATAAATATATATTTTCATATGTTACTTATTTTAGTGTCTTTTTACATGTTTTTATTTATGCTTATGTTTCTAATATGTTTTGAAGAATATATAAAACTATTTGAAAATATAAGAAGATTAAAAATGTAAAGAATCAAATATATGAATACTATATATAGATATACAATACAATGGTACCCAGAAAGCCAGCTTTTATATCTTAGCTCTATTTTTAATGAACCACCATCATTAAATAGATATACTAATTTGGAATACAATGGAGGTGAACTATGAATAACTAAATACATAGCTTAATTGGTATCCGTTGTAGCACGAACATTTACCATATCATGCATAACTGAATAAAAATATCCCCGTAAGAAGGATTCAGCTCGAATTTATAACCTGGGAAGTCCAGGGTCGAACTCAGGGATGTGGGAAATTTGGTGAATAAATTTTAAGTTTCAAATATTTAAGGTAATGATTTTTAGAATGATAACAGTGAGCGGATACACAAATCACAACTAGACAATTTTTTAACACATTTTTTATGCAATTAATTTACATGAAGGCAAAGATAAACAAACAATACACTTATGACAATCATAATAAAAGTAGACACACAACAAAAAACTTGGATTAATCATAGAAATACACAGAATTTATTTAATTAGGATGAAAGAATGAATGAGACAACTGATGATTTAAGTCTCAATAAGCATTCAATAATAAATTATCTTTTAATCTCACTAAAATGCTTTATTATTTCACATTTGAGCCTTTGAATCATGCCTAAATAAGGTGCATCCAATGGTATATGTATATTTCCGCTCCTATTCTCCGATGAATAAGGAGGCGATGATTTTGGGTCTCCGATGGGGGGCTTGAAGCTCTGTCGCAGTGCTGCTCCTCTCCTGATGCTCGTGGTAGATGCCTAAAGGATCAACAAAGGTCTACACGCTACGACGAATGCGTAAGAGAATCTAAAGTAACACCTCGACGTAGGCTCCTCAGAAGAGAAATGGCTGGCTGGAGTTATCTTCAGATCTCCGATCAATGGACTCCAGTAACCTACAATATTAGTGCAAATAAAAACCAAAGCCAATGTGCTAGATTTTATGGAGTGGCGAGATGGAATGAGGGTTCACGTGAAGTGGAAGACAAGAACCCTGGTTGGGTTCTAGGCTAACAAGAAGCCTAGAAAGGATCGAGGTGGACAAATACATGGAGAAGTGATGAGATTCACTGAAGATATACACGTAGATGAGTGATCAGAGGCAAAGAAATCCAGATGATTAGATCTTGTAACCCTTAACTGAGAAGGACTTTAAAATCTAGTGAAAACTCAAGTAAAATGCAACATAAATCTTACCTGATGTGAAGTAGAAAACAATGAAGATTTGAAGATGAATTGCTAGCCTAATCAAAGCTTGAGAGCTTTGGGTCATAGCATCGAAATCTGGGCTACAGATTCAAGCTCAAGTAAAATCAAGGGAGCTCTGCAACTTGGTGTACACCAAGGATCTCGTCGGAGGATTTCACTCCGTCTCAACTCTCTATCTCTCCTACTCTTTGTCACAGGAAGATGGACAGGATAGGTGGTTCCTCACGTGAAGGCGGATGTGGTTGCTGATGGCCGGAGTCGAGGCTTTGAGGGGGTGGAAGTTCGGTGGTTAGCGAAGAAAGATGGTAGTTTCAACCACCACCACCAACTAGGAGAGAGGAAGTCAGGTGGTTGTATGTGGTTGGCGAGGATCATGATCTAAAGGTGAAGCTTTGGGGCATGGAAGTTGGTGAAGTGGTTGACAGCAGAGGTTATGCTAATACAGAGAAGTTGAGAGGTGGCGAAGAGGTGCGTTGCTTGGAGAAGAATGCGTTGGAGGTTGATGATGCTTGCACACTGTTGGATTAAGATCCAACGGTCCTGATCATGGACGATCAGGACAACAAGATGCGGCTACGTTGCCGACCATGAAGGTGTCACGTGGCCTAATAAGAATTAAGAGAATAACAAAAATGTGAAATAATTTGAAAAGAATTAGTCAGAGGAAAAATTAAGAAAATCCTATAACATGAAAGTTGTAGATGTCGATGAGATCTACAATTCCATGTAGAAGTCAAAGAGATCAAAGGTCATTGGTACATAGATAAAAATTAAATAAAATAAAACAAATAAACAATTTTCATTTAATTTCTTTTTTTTTTTATTTTTTGTATTTTGATATCATTTTATGTTATTATATATATACAATATTATACTAATTTTTATTTGATATTTAATAATAAATAAATACATAAAATATTAGCACAATAATAGGGTTATAATAGTGTCAATTATACACATCACACAAATTATTAATAAATGTTAATCGTCAATGAATCTTCTTGAATTGCTTAAGGTAGAGAGATAAATATATTAAATTATGATAATAAATCTGGGATTTATACCCTCCCATACTTAAGCTAAGATCATCCACGAGACAATATAGAAGGAATTTAATTAAAAAGTGAGCTTAATTAGTGAGATCCCTGACACGTGCAAGTGAGTATACAAGGCTCGATTTGACCTAAAACATTAAGTTTTAGAAATCCTAAACTCTAAGTTGATCCAAGTATAAATAAAAAGGAATTCAATTTCTCTAATTGTCGGAATCTCAATGTATACGTACATACATACCTACATACATACATACATACATACGTACGTACGTACATACATACATACATACATACATAAATACATACACACATACACAGATACACACATACACACACATACATACACACACACATACACACACACACATAGACACAGACACACACACAGACACACACACACACATACATACATACATACATACATACATACATAAATACATACATACATACATACATACATACATACATACATACGTATGTACGTACGTACAGACGTACACACACACACATACATACATACATGCATACATACGTACGTACGTACGTACATACATAGATACATACGTACGTACGTCCGTACCTACATACATACATACATACATATATTTCACAAAAAGTTTCAATCTCAGAAGCTCTCCTAAGGACCCAATCCTCAACTCTAGGGAATAAATCTAGTCTTCCTCTAATCCACCGTCTCTTTAGTTCATAGGACTTCAAAGATAGATGAAAGGCCAGATTATGAGGATATAGGATTGTGTACTTATTTTCTCTTCCTCTCATTGGAACAAGGTTCTCTCAAGTGCGAAAAATCAACACCATTTTTACTTTATGTTGCCAATCAGTGTGTCCGTCAAAAGAGATTGAGTCGTATGTACTTGTTTTCTTAGGAGTACACCGGGGTGCGTCTTTTTAAAGTATCTAATATACTTACACCCATACTTGTAGCGCTAATGATCTAGAGCCCTTTTTGAGGCACTGGCCCGACTTATAAAAGCCTAATGATTTGGTCCAAGTGGACACTTAAAGGTTGGGTGTGCTCGACTTGAATGTAATAGCTCATATGATGTGACTTTGTAATGTGATGAACTTTTCAATATATTTTTTTGTGAAAGAACTTCCCTTCTTTTTGGCTAGCTCCACTGCCTTTACCAAGGATTGACACACACTGATCAACTTAATAATTTTATTTCACTACCTGGCATTTTAAGTTAAAATCAAGAGATAGCATGAGAACATGTCCCATACTGGATAAATTACTGACATTCAGATTTCATGAAGCCATCATTAATTTTATCCCATCCTCAAGCATCATATAGATCAAGACCGGACTCAAGCCTCAAATCCTAGTCCCTCAAGTGTTACCTCGACTCATCTAAATCATGAGTGCAGTTGTGTGATAGTCAAATTCTTTTAAGTGAGATTAAGCATGCAATATAGCACACACATCTTCTAACTAGGGAAGTGTGTTTTTTAAGTCAAAGACCCTACTGATTAAGATAAGATAACGATAAGTTTAAGGATTCCTTAAATCTAGTGCTAATGATCATCTCAACGCCTTGAGTGCAATGTGAAAGTGTCAGGGAGAGACACCAATTAATGAATTAGCAAGTTAGTTATTTACAAAAGAATTAAGGATTTTTTAGTTTTATTAAGATAACAACAACAGAATGGGTAACCATGACATAACAACACAAAGACAATACGAAGAATGCACTAGGATACCCAATACAACACTACAAACTTCAGCTCCTTTAAAATCACAGCCTGCCTTATGTTTCAACCGTTTCCTCCTAATAGAGAACACTTCGAAATCTGAATAAGAAAGATCTTCATCAAATTGGAATTTTTAACCTTCTAGAATGATGCCATTCTTCCTCTAAACTTATATCCATATCTACATGGGAAACCTCAAAATTCTTCACAATCACGGAAAGATGAATGAAATCTTGAAATCCTGCAACAAACTTTTGGGTTTTCCTAAGCAGAGATAATCTAGATACAGAAGGATGACCCAACATATAAGAAAGGTAAGAATCCAAGAATTGAACATGCTCAAGAAAAGGTAAGGGTACCTCCATATCTAATTCTTCTATCGATAAATTATCCTCCTCATTCGGCTTCACTCTTTTTAGTGAACTCTTTATCAACTTGATCTTCTAAAATTTAGAATTAAAATCCAGACTTTCCTCCATGTAGTACGCTATAAGATTCTATGACAAGATGATCTTATAAAGAATAAAGACAAGACATTTTAGGGATCCATCACAACCTCTTTGAAACCTAAATCACTGAAGGAAATTGAAGAAACACAATAGAATTAATGAATTTTTTATTTAATTAGGATATATTTACAAGAGTTATGTTAATTCCCAGATACCCTTAGCTTTTGAAAAGATTTTTGAAATTTTTTTACAAGCATTGTCACATAGATATAGGTGTTCAAAACAATCTATAAATGATTTTTCAAAACATGTTAATCTGTATTTTTACAAACCACGTAAAACATTTGAAAATCATGTAAAATATGTATATAATTTTCAAAATCATTTTCAAAACCTTTCGTATAGAAATCAGTTCCAAGAATACAATACAATACCTGTAGCCCCAAGAAGATTTTTATTTTTTTAAATGAGCTATGGCTAAAGTATGTATGTAATATAGAGGGTAGACCCCTCTGTACTTAGAATTTTCTTTGTCTTCATAACACAAAGTGATATGAAGCCATATCTCAACTAAGTATAAAAGAATGTGCAAGATTGAGTCCAGAAAAGTACAAGTGTGGTAACGAAAAAGAATTTATCATAATGAATATAAAGAGATGGTCTCCCCTATACTTAGGTTTTGAAAAACCTAAGTAAGGAAAAGGAGGTAAATATGCAGAAGAGACGATAGAATAAACAAAAGAAAGAAGAGAGAAGAGTGTATGTACATATTCCCCCTTATACTTAGGCTGAGAATAACCTAAGTGTAGCTAAGAAAAAGAAATCAGATTCAAAGAAAATCTACAAGAATAGAGTCAGAAAGAATATGAATCTGCTGATATTGAATCTTGTGATGTGAATCTATAATGATGATCATGCCTTATTTGAGAAATCTGAAACTGAATCGCAAGGCATGAAGTCAATCATCTCAATGGTAGTTAATCTTTCTTTCGATTATTCTCAAGTAACTACCCATTAACAAAAACGGAAGATGCATTCTCTGAAATCTCAAAACTCTATACACTACCATTCTCAAGCACTTCCTTTGACATAAAAGGACCTGTCCACTTTGATTTAAGTTTCCCATGGAAAATCTTTAACTTCGCATTGAACAACCATACCTTTTGTCCTGGGACAAAATTTTGCATCTAATATGCGCATCATGCCACTTCTTAACTTTGTCTTTATAGATCATGTTGTTGTCATATGCTCGGTTGTGAATTTCCACTAACTCATTTAGGTCAAGGTCTCTACACTACTTCCCTAAGAGGCATCTCTAGTTTATCTTCTTTATTTCTCATTCAGATTTGTAAACTAATTCAACTGGAAAATGAAAACGGCTTGCCGTAAATCATCCTAAAAGGTGAAGTGCCACGAGATGTCTTTTAGGTCATTCTGTAAGCCCACAGAACTTGGTCTAACAACTGAGACCAGTTCTTCCCATCAGGAAGGACTAACTTTTGAAGAATGCTCTTCACCTCCCTATTTGAAACCTCTGCCATGCCATTCGACTGTGAGTGGTAAGGACTAGTTACTCTATGCTCAAATCCATAGTCCTTTGCTGAAGATTTCATCATTCCATTCACAAAGTGGATACCTTTAGTAGACATCAAAACTCTAGGAACCTCGAACTGTGAAATAATATGATCCTTTATGACCTTACAGAGAATCCTACTATCTGCTGCTCGGGTTGGAATAGCCTCCACACATCTTGACAAGTAATCACATGCTAACAAAATGTACTCAAACCTTGACTATTAGGGAATGACCCATGAAATCTATGCCCCAAGCATCAAAGATATCACAAACAACCACATGATGCATGGGCACCTCAACTCTAGAACCAACTATCCCTCCCATCCTTTGGCAAAAAGGGCATGACCGTACACAATCAGTGGCATCTCTAAACAAGGTCGGCCGAAACAATCGACATTGTAACACCTTGTGTCCGGTCCTTTTTCCTGAATGGTGTCCTACAACCTCAAGTGAATGGCAATATGTGAGGATACTGTGGTTTTATTCCTGAGGAATACACCTCCTACATGGCACAATCCGGTCCCTCAAAGAAAAGGAATGGATCCTCCCAATGGTATTTCCTTGAATCTGACTTGATTTGGTCTATACTGCTCCTAGTCCAACCATGGGGAACTTGCTTGGAGACAAGGAAGTTCACCATGTTGGCATACCATGGGTGTGAGTCAACAACACAGATCGAATCATCTAGAGAGATCTCTCAAATAATCTCAGAATCAAAGGAATCCTTAATCTCAATCCTCTAAAGATGATCAACTTAATTTCCAAATCAAACTCTTGGAGTAACAATATCCACCTAAGAAGACGCTCCTTTGCGTCCTTCTTTTCCATGAGATACCTAATGTGTGAATGATCGGTGTAAACTGTCACTTTTGAGCCAAGAATCATAGACCTAAACTTCTATAAAGGCCAACTACTTCAAGCATCTTTTTATCGATCACTATATAATTTCTATGTGCTAATCCAAAACTTTTCTTGTGTTGTGAAATGCGAACTGAATCCAATCTCACCACTGCCCCAATACGACTCCTATAGCAAAATTCGATGCGTCAGTCATGATCTCAAAGGGAAGAGACCAATCAGGAGCCTACAGAATCGAAGAGTCACAAATCTTCTTCTTAAGGAGCTCAAGGACCTTGTGATCTATAAAGAACTCAGTGTCCTTTCCTAAGAGCTCAGTCAGTACTGAGGCAATATTAGAAAAATCCTGAATAAATCATATATAAAATCAACATGCCCCAGAAATGGCCTTACTGACTTGATGTTCGTTGGTGAATCAATTTTCTTAATCACATCCACCTTGGTAGGGTCAATCTCCATTTCCTTTTTGGAGATGATGTGCCCCAACACGATATGCTCCTTAACCATAAAATGACTTTTTTTCCTAGGAGAGTACCAGATTCACCTCTCTATACCTCTGTAGGACTTGGTCCAAGTGTGATAAATAAGAATCAAATGAATCACCATGGATCGAGAAGTCATCCATGAAGACTTCCAGGAAATCCCCAACCATCTCGACAAATACTGCAATCATGCACCACTGAAAAGTACATGGGGGCATTGCATAGCCTAAACGGCATGTGCCTGGATACATATGTACTGAAAGGACACGTAAAAGTGGTCTTTTCCTGGTCTTTCGGGGTGATGACTACTTGATTGTAGCCTGAGTTCCCCTCAAGAAAACAAAAGAACTCTTTCCTCGCTAATCTCTCCAAAATCTGATCAATAAAAGGTAGGGGAAAGTGATCTTTCTTGGTCACAGTATTCGTGCGCCTGTAGTTGACACGGGCGTGCCACAACGTGGGTACCCGTGTTACAATCTCAACTCCCTCCTTATTAGTGACCATTTGAATTCCCGACTTCTTCAGGACACCATGTAAAGGGGCCACCCATTTGGAGTCAGAGATTTGGTAAATAAATCCTGCTCCACACCACTTCTCAATCTGTTTCTTAACTACTTCCCATAGATTTGGATGAAGTCTCCTCTAGAAATCATGGGAAGGTCTAGCATTATCCTCAACAAAAATATGGTGCGAACATAGTGCGGGGTTTATACCCACGAGATCCGACACCATTCATCTTATGGACTTGCGGTTATTTTCTACACTTCTAATAACCTAGTCTCATGGTCTACAATAAACCTAGAACTAATGATGACAACAAAATTATTCTTTGGTCCCGCAAGCAAGGAGTATTTGAGTGTAGGAGGTAGTGGCTTCAACTCTGGCAAAGATGAATCGTCAGGAACATCATGCTAAACTACCACTGAATCTGAACATGTGCTACATAGTGGAGATGAATCACCTGTAATACTGTCCACCGACTGAATTAAAGAATAAAGCGTCAGATCTCCAAAGAAACACGGTAATTTGGCCAAAGCCGTGTCCGACTCACCAACTAATTCCCATGTTTGTTCCAAAGGAGGAGGAACTGATAAGTCAAAAGGGATCTCTAAGTCATCAAGGAAATAGGGAGATGCAGATCTCAAGAACTCTAGCAATGTCTTAACAACTACTCGGTGTACACTGTCCCGCCTAGATGAGAGGGTCTCGCTCTATGATGTCAGGTTCTGGCTCCAAATCCCAACTCTGCTAATTACATCATAGCCTTCCTCTGAGAAGGAAGAGAAATATGTGCTAGACCCTGAATCAGGTCGCTGCCATTTTATCTGCTTCATCTGTAGTTCCTCTTCTCCACATGGAGAACAGAACTTCATCATCCCTGTCTGATAATCGAATGAAGCTCCAATAGTCCAAAGGAAAGTCTGCCCAAGGATAATATGTGATTCTCTCAAATGATTGGGGATGTCCATGTAAAGGACAGTGAAGTCCATCCTGTAGTCTAGTCCCTCAATCGAGATAATGACATTCTTAATCTCACCCTTAGACCTTTTCATTGATTTATCTGCAAACTGAAGTGAAGCTCTAGATCGACATAAAGGTCCCAACTTTAATTTTTCATATAAGGCAAAGGTTAATAATTTGATCAAAGATCCATTATCTAGGTGAGTGCATGCAAACGTTATGTCATCGATATGACTCACCACATAATGTTCACCTAAATCTCTTATCTTTTGTGGAAACTTTTGGTTCTTGAGACAAACGGTAGTGGCAAATGAGAGAACATGTGTCTTGACATAACTATTTGGTTTCTTCCTGCTGGCTCTGCTAGGTGTGCATCTCACCTTCAAGTATTTATGAAATGCAGGATGACTAGACACATACTCATCAAATGGCACCTTAATCATGATGTTATCTCTACAAAATCATGCCATTTCAAGATCATCTTTTTAAATCTTATTTATGATGCACTTTCCTACCGTAAGAGCACAAAGTAAAGGGATAGATAAAGAAGGATGCGAAGACTCAGAATCGTAAATAAAAACATGCACTTTATTATTCTTAGAAACTGATTTTTTTCACACATGAATCTTGTACATTTGGATTAGCAACTGAATCATCTACTACAAGTAGGGGAATGCTTGCTAATTGTGCATTCTCCTCAACCGAAGGTACATGGTCCTCTATAGACTCTGAATCTGATGCATTTTGTGCTTCTCTCATACTTCTCCTCAATCTCCTCTTAGAAGTCTCTGCTCGCTGGTGATTCTCTCTATGAAGATGTCTGTCATCATCATCCTCTAAAGTCTCGTCATGTTGAGCCTCTGTGTCAGTCCTCTCTATATCCTTAGCCCGATCAAGTACGACCACGGTCCGTCTACTCCTGAGAGACATATGATCAACACAATCAAATAGAAAGATCTCGTAGTTAGATTTGTGAGAATATGAGTATTATACCTGATCAAACTGCTGCTGTTACTGAGGTTTATTTAGGCTATTGGGATTAGCTTGAACCTGGGTGGGAATGGATGTAATAGGTGTAGTGCATCCATCATGTAGACGAGATAGACGGTTGAGATCAACCCTCAAGTCTTGTACCTCGTTCATGTAAGAATGCAACTCATCCGGAATTTGTCACTGGAAATCAATGGGACCTGAAGATGAATGTTGCTGCTGTGAAGAAGAAGAAGGCAAAGAAGAATGTGAAGGTTGGCCCTGCTTGCCATAGGACTGCTGTTGTTAGGGATGATGCTGAATATGTGGGACCTGTTGGCTCGACTGGTACATATGCCGACACTCATACTACTGTTGCTGCCTCGATGCCTGGTAAGGGACGGCTCCAGAGCTCTGTGGTGTTGGAAGAGGTGTAGGAGTAAATGATGTGTTGTAGAAGGTTTGGGGAAACTGGTAGGATAAACGATCCCCAAAACTCCTCTGCCTAACAAGGTCATTGGTGTACCACACACATTTAACCTCCCATACCTGGGAAGGCTCCTCAATAACTGTGTCTACAGATGGTGGCTGCTACTAATAAGAATGGGCTAGTTGTTGGTCCTCAACCACGAGTGCATGGCCCTGACATATGTTTCTCCTGAATATAGTGAACATGGCAAACGGGATCTGCAAATGTAGTCATGGCAGGTACACTAATCTTGGATAACTTCTCAGAAAGATCTGCCATATGCTAAGGTAGTTTGGATAAGTTTCTGTCCAACTCATCCATCCTCCTATTAATCCTCTCAACGACTGTAAGTTTATCTTCTATAAGGCCCATGTCAAAAGAATCCACTGTAGCCTTCACTCCCATGTTGGATAGGAATGTAATGGAGGTCTCTACCTGAGCTCTACTCGTGCTCTGTGCTCTGCTCATCTCTACCATCCGCTCTAACACCTTCTAGACGGTGTCCGCTTCCCATGAAGTATAACTACCTCAGGATGTAGACCGTAATATATAGATTGAACCAGGATGGTAAGCTATAAGCCTTGACAAAGACACTTCTGTAAGAGATCCTTGAATCTCTCCCATGTATCACGGAAGGCTTCATTAGGAAATTGGGAGAAACTCATGATGCGTGAACACATAAAGTTAGTTCTACTCAAAGGGTAGAGCTTCTTCAGGAATAGGTCATTAAACTGCACAAAGGTAGTTACAACTACACCCAGGTTCTTCATCCAATAATCACCTTTATCCTTTAAGGCAAAATGAAGGACTTTGAGCCTGATGTAGTCTTGGCTAACCCAAGGATGCCTAAGGTTAGTACACACCAACTCGAAGTTCCTAAGGAATGCATATGGCTCTTCATGTGCATTCCCATGAAAATGAGGAAGTAAGCTAAGAAACTACGGCTTCAACTCATATTAAATGTCAGGTTCAATTGGGCTTAACCAATTAGCCATCTAATACTGCCAAGGGTTGTATGCCATGTCCACTGCTGCATCTCTACCCAACTGTAACTAACCAAGTTGTGCTCTCATAAGTTCTTGGTTATGTTCAGATTCTGTTAACCTTGCAAATACGACATGTATTAGGCTCTCTTGTTCTTCCTACTCCCCATTCCCATTTTGTCTCTTAGGAGGCATATTATCTGTATCTTCATCACCTTCATTAAAGAAAGGATTGGAGTGAGATCTAGATAAAGATAATGAAATCAAATCATTATCATCAAGGCAATGATCTTCCTTAGTGAGTAGAGAAGAAAGAAAAGGGTTGGTCGAGATTTAACCACCCCTAAGGAGTGAATCGTGATACACTGGTTCGAGACAAAGGTTATCTCTAAAGTGGGATGGTCCAGATAAAGAAGACGAAGGGGGATGGACCTGTAAAGATGTGATATTTGGGTGGTTCACCTATAAGCTTGCAATGTCCGAACAAATATCCGATCAATTATCCATCTTCGTATTCAAAAGATATGAGAATTGCGCATGCCTGATACAAAAAGATTCTAGCACTACTGGGCATGTAAATGTATGGAGTTACTCACACAAAGCAATCAATACAAAACCCTTTGAATTGATTCACCAACTCGACACTGAAGGTCGAAATGATGGCCTTATTATCTTGTAAATTTTTAATTTAGTGATTCATAACAATCTTATGCAATCTCACAAGTGTACTCCCTTAAGGTAGTTCAAGTTCAAGCTGACAGAACACACCAACATAAGCAAGACTACTTCTTCTAATGGTAGGAGGCAAGTGCTTGCAGCAATAACATGACCCTAAATGTAAGTCCAAGAGCTTAGGGCACAAGTCCAAGGATTTTTGGCTCTATTCCTTAGGGACTGCGTCCATACCCACTATGTATGTAGGTAAGTACCTACAATCAATGAGGGTTTTAATGATCATAATACAAGGTTGCTTTTATTCCCAATTAATTAGGTGAACTTGTAAAAATACAATCCCAAGTTTAAGAGTTAGGTTATAACTTTGTATTATGTGACCACAAGCATCACCTAACGTACAATCCCTTTTCCTTTTTTCCTTAAGTTGGCAAAAACTAAAAGAGAAAGCGAAAACCGAATGCAATCGAAAATCAATGATGCATGCAATCATTTAGAAATACTTATAACGCTTCCCAGTACACTCCAAGTGGACGCATAGAGTGAATTTTAAAATCTATCTATATGATGCAAGTCGAATATCCGCACCTAAGCAGAAGTTCTATTAGAGATGAAGAAACCAATTTATTTTGACTAAGTAGAATGAATGCTATGTACATTTATGAATCTCCTAAGATTTTCACAATTGCGAATCTTAAGAGATTATGATGTGTCCTAAATTACGAAATAGATCAAGCAAAAATGACATATGATATGTCTAATCTGGCTTAGTGCTTTGATCTAAAACGATAGTCAAGTCGAGAACCACTCTCTACACAACCACACAAAGAATAATAAAGTTAACATGCCTTTATTACATACGCAAGATCTCAATCAAGAACTACTATAAATAGGCAATTAAGTTACAAATTAATCACAACTCCACAAAATGGACAAAATCAACTAAGTAATCTTTCTAATTAATTTGCTTTGTGAGCTCTCCAGCAAGAAACTCCAAGCTCCTTGTCTCCACAGTCCTTTAAAAGTCATTGAATCCATGGGCCTACCACAAAACACTTGGTGATTAGATTACACTTGAGATATTTAAAAGTCAATTTAAGCATATCAACAAATCACAAATTTGACAAAGTCAGCAAAACATGGTCAAAATAATTAACCTAAAAATCAACAAGTAAATATTTTGGCCAAAAAATAATCACAAAATGTGCCGCATCTCCGGCAACGATGCCATCCGATGAATCATTAAATGCATAACTTAATTCGTATCCGTTGTAGCATAAACACTTAGCGTATCATGTAGAACCGAATACAAATATCTCCGTGAGGAGGATTCAGCTTCAGTTTATTATCCGAGAAGTCAAAGGTCGAACTCAGGGATGCGAGCAATTTGGTGAATAATTTTTAAGTTTCAAATATTTGAGGCAACAATTTTTAGGATGATAATAGTGAGCGGATGCACAAATCACAAAAAGACAGATTTCTAACACATTTTTTATGCAATTAATTTACATGAAGGAAAAGATAACAAACAATACAATTATGACAATCATAATAAAAGTAGACACACAACAGAAAAATTAGATTAATCACAAAAATACCCTGAATTTATTTAATTAGGAAGAAAGCATGAATGAGGCAACTGATGATTTAAGTCTCAACAAGCATTCAATAATAAATTATCTTTTAATCTCACTAAATGCTTTATTAATTCACAAGTAATGAAGTTACTTAATGACAATGATAATGATAAAAAATCAATAGAATAAAGCCACTAAGATTCCATGAGCAAATTAATTTCAATTTCTAACAAAAGGCCCTCTTTTAATTTTATTTAAAGATCTAATTAAACTTTTAGAAAGAGAAATAATTTAAATGTGATTTGTAAATCAAAATTCACAAAATATCACATCAATATAAAGAGCATCAAAAGAGATTTCAAATGAACCAAAATCATTTCATTTAGATTTATATGTAGAAAGATATTCAATAATCAAGCCATGGGGCATTTTTGCAATAAAAACTACAAGTTTTTTTAATAAAACGTGACAAAATATACTGAAACACAAATAGATTAACCCACAGAGGGTAATATGCAAATTACATAAAGGTGAGAGGACTTATCTACAAATAAAATAAACTAGAGGATGACCGTTGTAAATTACGCCTTCACGTGCGCATAACACGTGACTAGGCTAGGTCCATGTGAGAATGTTCAATTGAGTCCTTCGATCACGCCTAAATAAGGTGCATCCAATGGAATCTATACGTTTTCTCTCCACTTCTCTGATGAATAGGGAGGCAGTGATTTTGGGTCTCCTATTAGGGGCTCAAATATCCACCGCAGTGTTAATGCTCTCTTTACGCTTGTGGTAGATGGATGAAGGATCAATGAAGGTCTACGCACTGTGAAGAACGCATAGGAGACTCTTGAGTAACCCCTCGACGTAGGCTTCTCAGAAGAGAAATGTCTGGCCGAAACTATCTTCAGATCTTCGATCATTGGACTTCAGTAACCTGTAATATTAGTGCAAAGACAAACCAAAGCCAATTTAATAGATTTAAAGGAGCTATGAGATGGAATGAGGGTTCACATGAAGGGGCAGGCAAAAACCCTGATTAGGTTCCAGGATAACAAGAAGCCTAGAAAGGATCGAGGTGGACAAATAGATGGAGAAGCGAGGCGATTCACTGAATATATACACGTGAATGAGTGATCAGATGCAAAGAAATCCAGATGATTAGATCTTGTATCCCTTAATTGAGAAGAACTTTAAACTATGGTGAATACTCAAGTAAAAGTCATCACAGATCTTACCTGGATGTGAAGCAGAAATCAATGAAGATTTGAAGATGAATCGCTAGCCTAATCAAAGCTTGAGAGCTTCGGGTCGTAGTGTCGAAATCCGGGCTACAGATTCGAGCTCAAGTAGAAGCAAGGGAGCTCTGCATCTTTGTGTACACCAAAGATCTCGTCGAAGGCTTTTACTCCGTATCAACTCTATATCTCACCTACTCTGTCACAGGAAGGTGGAAGGGCTAGGAGGTTCCTCGCATGAAGGCGGATGCTATTGCTGAGGGCTGGAGTCGAGGTTTTGAGGGGGTGGAAGTTTGGTGGTTGGCAAAAAAGGTGTTGGTTTCAACCACCACCACCATCTAGGAGAGAGGAAGTTGGGTGATTCTAGGTGGTTGGTGAGAATCTGGATAGAAAGGCGAATCTTTGGGCGATGGAAGTTGGTGAAGTGGTTGACGGAGGTGATTGTGATAATATGGAGAAGTTGAGGCACGACAAAGAGGTGTTTCACTTGGGGAAGAATGCACTGGAGGTTGACGATGCTTGCAGACTGTTGGATCAAGATTTAACAGTCCTGATCATGGGCGATCTAGACAACAAGATGCGTCCACGCGGGCGACCATTAAGGTGCCATGTGCCCCAATAAGAATTAAGAGAATAACATAAAATGTGAAATAATTCGAAAAGAATTAGTTAGAGCAAGAATTAGGAAACACTCAAAACATGAAAGCAGATCTTGATGAGATATACCACTTTCATGTAGAAGTCAAAGCGATAAGAGGTCATTTGTACATAGATAAAAATTAAATGCACAATAAAATAATATAAAATAATTTTCTTTTACTTTTTTGTATTTTGATATCATTTTTTGTTATTTTATTTATATATAATATTATCCTAATTGTTATTTGATTTTTAATAATAAATAAATTCATAAAATATTAGCATAATAATAGTGTTATATTAATGTTAATTACATACAACACACACATTATTTATAAATGTTAATTTTCAACTTGTTGAATTTCTTAAGTAAGAGAGATAAATATATTAAATTATGCTCATAAATATGGGATTTATTAATGAGTTTGGTTCAATTCGAGTTTGTATAGAGAAGATATTGATATATGAATTTCAGTTTGCGGCTTTTCATCTATGTACAAGTTGCTCTCTGCCTTATTTTCATTGACAATTATTTTTATAATTTTCTATATTTTAATATGTACAAGTTTAATGTTAAAAACATTATTATCTGCAGTGTGTAAAATAAAGAATAAAATAGTATAAAGATGGCTATATTCGTTGTATAGAAATAGGGTTTTGTTACAATGTATTGACCCTTATCTCCCCCTAATTTTTTCGTAGTCGACCAAGTCAATAACGACTTGGTCTCGAGGTTAAGGGTCATTCAGTATATTTGATACTTCATTTATTTTTCTTTTCTTTTCTTTATTCTTTTATTTTGGATTTAAATACTGATAATTATGCACTAATTACAGATGAATAATGAATGTAATTTGTACAAGTTAGTTGTATTTACTAGTGTTTTGCTAGAGATTAAATACAAAATTGAAGAATAAAGTTAGATGGATGGCTATTCATCATTTAACCATCTCTCTCATAAGCCCTTTCATGAGTCTTGGGAAAGGTTTAAGGAGTAGTTACAGAAATTCTGATGCCACAAATTCTCCAGAGTGACCATGTCTAGAGTTTCTTCAAAGGATTGTAACTTGAGATGTAGGGGCTTCTAACACTGTCAGTAGAGGCAGTTATCTAAATAAGGACATTAACATCATATATACGATATTCAATCACAGACTACAATGGGGAACACTAAAAGCTGCCTATAACAAGCCAAAAAAAGGAGGTAGCTAGAGTGACTGAGTTCGATCTGAGTTAAATTCTACTCCCCGGTCTATAGATAATCTATAAAAAGTTAACCAAGCTTGAACAGATTGAGAAGAAGGTTGGGAAGCTACATAATCTCACTGAATTGGAGAGCCTTACAAAGCGATCAAAGCTAATGGATGATTTAATGGTGAAGGTGGCAAATGCCAAGGTCATAGTTCACTATTTACATGACTAATGATTTCTGCTCTTGCCAATCGAAGTAGATCAGTCCACCATCTTCAAAGTAGTGACAGTAGACCGGCCACCTTTGTATGAGGTGAATGAGATGCTATATGGCCACGATCGCATCACTCACGAGTCGTGTAGAGGAATCATCCACGATACAACTATTTATCCACCTTACACGAGTGGAGTCCCGTTCCCACGCAAATGCATGAGACATCACCATATCAACCAAGTTACCCATGTTAGCAATCTCGTTAGTCCCAGCAGCCAATCGAACAATCACAAGCGTAGGATACACCTATTAGCAACCACAACAACAACAACAATAGCAGTACACACCCACCTACCTCCCACCACCCCCATTGTGCATTACCAATAACAAGGCCAACATGGTCCATCTCATCGATCTTACTAACCTCACTCTAAGCAACATCGGTGTCAGAGGCAAAGACGCCCCACTACATCTACATCTATCCCTTTTAAGGTTCATCTTTTATATAAGAAGGTGTATAGATCGATTAATATGTTAAAGGGAATGTTGAGGAGCGTTATCATGACCACCGAGGGCCAATAGCTTGGAGTGAACTTTATAATCTTAGGCATGTAGTGCCCTAGATGACTACATGATTCTCAAATCATATTAGGCATACCGTTCTTGAGAATCGTTAAGGTAGTGTTTGATTATGATATTGGGAAGATATATTTTCATGCTCGCACCGAGAAGGTAGAGATACAGATGCAATGGAGTACATAGCAGAGATCAGATTCTAAGAGTATCAGAGGGTATCATGCATGTTGGACTTATATGCCCTTGATGGCCCATCAATGCAATAAAAGTTATTTGTTTATCATGTCCATCTAAATCAAATGATTATGAATGTACGGTTATGTACTGTGGCCATATTGAATACCAAGCAGTTGGCATGACACAACTGACTTAACATGTAATATTCAAACGATCCCCATTCGGAGAAGGAGATGGCAATCTTTCTGTAAAGACCGATTTCCGACTGACTTCTTGATCCAAGTCCTCTGCATAGGAAAAGAGTTTCAAAAGTGTTGGGATATTCTAATCGAAGAGTTGACTTGATGAGGTCAAGATAAATTAAGACTTGAATTGTAACTATCATGACCAAACATACATCTTTTGATGGGAGATAAATATTCATCGATATGTTGGGTGTGTACATTTGACATGCCAATAGGTTGGTGACATAATCAAGATCTTGCTAGAAAGATTAGCTCAAGGTACCAAGGTCCACTCTTGGAGGGCATGTGGTGTCCGACAAGTCAGATCCAACAATCATCGTATCAGCATCTCTCACGGTGCACTGCACCCAAATCAATCTATCCAATCAACAATTAACCCACAACAATATATATGCAATAAAAATGTGTATGGAGTCAAATTTTATTTTATTTAACTCTACAAAATGTGTATAGTGGACAAGCAGTAGAGTGTCGAACTTTGGGGATCAAATTTGTAGGTAGGTTGATTATTAGTAATTTTTGCTAATTAATAATAATTATTTTTGTACTTCTATCTTTTTCCCTTTTTATGTTTGTTTTTAATTATATATAATTTTTATGGATTTTCAATTATTTTCTATATTTTATATTTTTAAATTTGATATTTTCTTTTTAATTTTGTAAAATTTCAATTCCTTTTTTATTTAAAACATATTATATATATATATAAATTATTAATAATATAAATTATATAAGTAATATGTAGAGTATATAGAATATATATGGGTTTTATATATTTAAATATACATCGATATCAATATATATAAAATAAAATATTTTCGTGATTATTATATTTTCTCTATTCTTGGTAATTTTTTATAGAATCTTTGCTAAATTCTCTATATTTTTAAAGTAAAAAATACACAAAATCCTGATTATTCAAATATTCAGATTTTTTTTGGATTTAAAAAACATAATAGCTTTAAAATTCTAAAAATATTTTTAACATATAATTTGTATAATACAGAAAAGTATAGATAGGAAACAATATTTCAGATTTTTAAAAAAATTTTACTGATTTTTAAGATGTTTTAGGTTTTGTGATTTTTAAGGTTTTCTTTTCATAATTTTTGGTGACTTTTGGATGTGTGGTATATACTATATTAATATAGATATAATATACTATTTTGGGATTTTTTGGAGGTACTTTTCTTTTTTTTATGGGTTTTAATAATTGACAAAGGAATAAATACATTTTTTGTATTTTTAATAAATAGGAAAACTAATTTAAATGGCATGCAAGAAATATATGTCATCAAGCACATGTAAACAATTAAATTAAATTTCTTACTATTTTTGGAGCAATATATTTATTAAGATAAATATACACAAAAATAAAAGCTACAGTTTACAGGAACCTATTTGCAATTAATAGAAACTTACAATATTTTTATTAATAGGTCTAGAAACTACATGATGCATAATATAATTTTCTGCAAAATGCGCCTCACGTTGGGAACCATGTGTGTTGACGTGGATTGGACATATATGCAAATATAATAAAGCTCGAGGGTCCAACTACAATTATTCCACAAAATATTATATTCAATAAAATATATACAATACTAAACGAGAACACACCAAAAATCAAAGGGGTTAGGTGAAATTTACCTTCCACATGAGTAGGTGAACGATTGATGGCGTGTTATACACGTGACACATAGTAAATGGGTGATGACACTTCACTGATCAGCGCTTAGAATTTGATCTGTGGGCAGGTCTGATGATTGGTGTTGATGATCTGAGGTGGCTTCGTAACCTGGAGCAACCTCTTGATCTAACGGTTGTGATGGTCCTTGATAGGATGGGGAAGAATTGCATGTTGGGGGGCCTTCGATCAATCATATCTCACTATTTCAACCACCTGGACGGATCCTGACTATCTCAAAATGGAGTTGATACTCATCTGCTGGTACTGGAGTCCTCAAGAGTCCATGTTCCATGGGTGGGGACCTAGAAGCTTGTGGAAGCTTAGAGACCTGGGATGGTTTTTGTTGTACAAAATTAACCTAGATGGGTCTCCTTGCTTCTCTATCCTGCACGAAATGAAATGGGGGGCAACCATACAAAGTCTGCCCTTTATTTGGTGGAGTGAGGTGGAGATGGGATGTGGCAAAGGTGCATGATGGTAAGACCGAAGTGGACACCTGATCTCTTGATCTAGGGATGAACAAGGTGAGTGGAATGAATTGGAAGGTGTATAAGTGGATGAGGAAAATGATGGCAATGAAGGTATGGTCAGAACATAGCCAGAACAAGCGAAATTGATGTTCAGAGCTGTAGAGCTCCGGTGAACTTAAACATAATAATATACGCTGCAAATGACTATAAAATGCATGAAATTAATGTGAAAATTAAATAAAGAGATAAATCTAACCTATAAAGTGACAAAACAACTCATACCTTGTGACTAAACTAGGGAGCAGAACTGCCTGGAGCATGGCCCCGGTGATGGTAGATCACCATCCTCCTCCCCTCTCTGTGCTGTGAATTCAAGAGGGCACACTTCTTGTTACAAAGGGCCAGCTTCGACGGTTGAAGCCAAGGGTTTTGGGATTAAAATGGGACCAAAAATCAAAGAATGGTGGAGGAGGAAAATATATACACTAAGATGACGTAGTGTAAAGAATCAAGGTTTCTGATCGAACAAGTGTATGCACAATGGATCTAAGAGTAGGGCATAGTCGAGCATGCCAAGGTGCAGAGGTTTCGTGAAGGAATCATGCCCAAAAATGTAAGCCTCAAGCTCCAAAAAAGCAAAGATGGGAGGTCAACAATCTGACAAGGGCTTGGTCTAGGCAAGGACAGTTGACCGACATGTCAACCGAGTAAGAGACCAGATTAGTCCACGTCAGCCCAAGTCAAGATAAAATAGAAAGAAAAACCATTATTAGTCTAATAATAAATAATCGATTATTTTATTAATTAAAACTCAAAACATGAAAAATATTTCTTATTTTTTAAACTATTTCTGGGTATTTTTGTTTATTTTTACAACCTTATTTAGTAGGTGTTGATTTTTACAAGTATATACATTGGTATATTTACCTATATTTTAAGTATATTAATTTTAATTTTGTATTTTAACTTTATATAATTATAATATAATTAAATATATATTTACATATTTTTATTTTATTTTGATTATTTTATTTACTCGAGGTATATACATTATAGGTATATTATACATATATAATTTATTATATTATTTATTTTAATGTATTTAAATTATTTTATTTCATATTTATATTTTTAATATGTTTTAAATATTATTTATAATTATTTAAAATATAAGAATTTAAAAAATATAAATAATAATTTAAATAAATAAAATATGCAGGTTTATATTATAATGGGACCCCAGAAAGCTGACTTTTACATCTTAACTTCATTTTTACTGAAAAACCTTCATTAGATAGATAATTTGATTTAAAATACAATGGATGTGAGTATGGTCAATTTTGAGTTTATATGGAGAAGATATGGATATGTGAAGTTTGGTTTACGACTTTTTCATTTGTGTGTCCCGATTGCACAATGCATTATTTTTCTTGGAAATTATATTTATAATTTTATATGCATTTTTATGTAAAAGTTTTATGTATAATATTTCATTATATGAGGTGTAGAAAATGAAGAATAAATGCAAGGAAAATGGATTATTTTGAAGAGTAAAAATTAGGGTTTCTAGATATAGGGTATACCCATATCTCCCCCTACTTTATTCACTATCGACCACGTCAATATTGACTTGGTCTCGGGGTTTAGGGTCAGTCTGTATTTGCAATAATTTCTTTATTTTCTTTTCTTTTATTTTTTTATTCTGGATTTAAATAGTTATACCATTTATAGACAAATAATCAGTGTATTAGTTTGTACATGTTAGTTGTATTCACATGTATTTATCTAGGGATTTAAAGACAAAATAAATGAGAATGAATGAGTATTCATAACCCCCTATACTTACATTTGTTT
This sequence comes from Ottelia alismoides, assembly GCA_037367405.1. Taxonomy (NCBI): domain Eukaryota; kingdom Viridiplantae; phylum Streptophyta; class Magnoliopsida; order Alismatales; family Hydrocharitaceae; genus Ottelia; species Ottelia alismoides. The sequence goes on along the minus strand of JAZKJV010008071.1, from coordinate 214,180 downwards.
GTCCCAATCAAACACTTATTAGAAAAAGTGAAAAATAAAGAAATAAAAATAGAAAGGTAGAATAATAATGATTGTTAAACTTGTCTTTATAAAATCAAAGTTTGGAGCTCATTTAAGACTTTTGAATTGTTAATGTGTTCGAAACCTTATTGGGAACAATATCTATAACTTAACAGCTGATGAATATGCATTTCATTATCTTTATTCATTTATTTTAGCTTAAAATCCCTTATAAAACACTTATAAATATCAATAAATCCATTCTTTTACTAACCAACATTCTTGTGTAAATATTATATATTTATCGCTATTTTAACCTAAAATAAATAACTAAAGAAATAAATAAAAATAAATAAAATAAAGACTATATTTATGCAATGGATACAGGCTGACTCTCACCCCGAGAGAAGGTCAAGATTTGACTTGATCGACAAGGAATAAAGTTAGGGGGTGATAAGGCCTAAACTACCAAAATTTCATAAAATCAATTATTTCTTCTATATATTCATCACATGTACACTGCTGTATATCATACACATTCTTTTCATTAATTATATCATATTCAAATTCATCTTAAATACAATTGTTTTCTTTTTAAAAAATGTGCATAAAAATCTTCTCTAAATAACAAAAATAATTACAATAAAATCGATGTACATTGTGTAAATTACAACACTCTCAAAAAGCCGCAAGTCCCAGCTTATAAAATCATATCTGCTCCACCAAACTCCAAATTCATCAAACTCACTTTCATTGTACTCCAAATTAAATAATCTTTAATATGGAGATGGTTTCATAAAAATCAGAGTTAAGGTGTGAAATGTGACTATTTGGGGTACTATTGTATAAAATACCTATGTATACTATGTACATTGTTTATTTGATTATTTTCATAAAAATGATTGCGAATATTGTATTTTTAATTAATAGTAAATTTTGTATTTGACTTATTTAAAATACAAAAAAATCATAAAATAAAAAATCAACAAAAATAAAATCATATAAATATTTTATAGGTATGACTATGTAAATACTGTACATATACCTATTTATTTAACCTAAAAAATTAATTCCTAAAAATTTAACAAAAATGCTATTAAAACCCTTGTAAAATAATGTAAATTAATAAAATATTAAACCATATATATATTTGTATAAATAATTAATTAAAAATCAAAGCCTTATATATAGGTATACATACCTATAAATAACACATTATATTTATTTTAACCCTTGTATATATATCTTATTTAATTAATTAAAAATCACCTAATTTAACTACATTTAATTTGTAACATTTAATCTTTAAATTATTTAATTATCTAGATTCATTTTAGATTTTTAATTCATTTATTTAACATTTTTATTGTTTTGTGTCATTTAGCCTAACTTGTCCTATTCTGCGCGCGTCCTGATTGGTTGACATGGGTTTGTTGTCTCGGGTCGACTGCTTAGGCCACCCTTGATTTTCGCTCATCTCTCACACCTCCCTCTCTTCTCACAATTTCCCTTTGTGCTTTGATCACTAACCGACCCCGCTTTCTTCTCCAATCTTCTCTCCCTAACAACTAACTCCACCGCAAGCCCACTCGCTCCATCGATCGTGCCTCGATTTGCTTGCATTTTCAAATTTAAAACTCCCCGGAGCCACTGTCTATATATAACTCCAAATGACCTCCGATCACTTTTTGATCTGATTTTGAGCTTTCCTGGCCTGAGATTGACATATGAAGTGAGAGACAGTGATAGGGTGCCTCTTCTTCGATTGGGAGAGCATGCGAAGTTCTTGGATATTGCTATCCAGCCACGCCATCGGAGTCCTCCATTGCGCGTTTACCTCTCCGCCATCCATAGCAGATCAAGGTTGATCTTCTCTACCATCCATCGTAGGTAAAGGTAATATCATTTAGGGCTAATCTTGTCTTTTACTTCATTAGTTATTGCTTTAACTTCAGTAAAACATATCCTCCATCTTATTCATTAGATCTGCTGGATAAGAGGTGTTCTGATCAACCATCCTAAATTCCGACCACTCCTACACCTTTGCCCCGACTTCTCCCTCTCTTCAATAGTCTAAACCCACTCATATCACCCCAGATCTGAGGATCGTCTTCCATCTCTGACCACCATCATTGGAGTTCCCACTCTTTCCCCATTTTTCTATCGTTTATGAATTAATAAGCTCTCTGGACCTCCGAGCGTAGATTGCATTCCAGGTATTGGGAGTGCACCTGGGAGTGAGGGAGGTGAGTTTGAGGTTTATTTGGAGTTGAACCCTTCCAGACCTCCAAATCATTCTTCTAGCCGTCGCCAACTACCGTGGAGTCCTTAGATCGATAAAGGAGAAGTGGAAGAATGTGTTGTACCCCTCCAGTGCCACCGTGGATGGAGATCAAGTAAGTATTGCTCGATCGAAGATCACTGGAGTCGATCTTCAAGCTCGTTCTTCTAGCTACCTTCATCACCGTCCGATCAAGAATTCCACCCCAGTTCGAATAAAGAGCGTTGGATCTGCCCGAAAAATCGGCCATGGATTGAAGTCTTCAGATCAAATCTCATCCATCCATGCAATCTTCAACGTCCACCGTTTGATCCGAGTTTCATCGCCATCCAACTGTCCAAGGCGCCACGTGGATTAATGATAACATTGCACCCAAGACCCTTCCTTTATTTATTTTACAAATAAGTCTTGTATGGACATGTGTCCGAATTCTATGCATTGAACATTTTCACTATTTACCTTAGCATTTATTTTATTTGCATATTGGTCATGTTTGAACTACGAAGCGTACCTTGCATGTGTCATTTGGGTAATTTTCAATATAAGTTCGTGCATTTATTTGTTATTACTTGGCTCTAGAATTTTAATATTTGCAAATAGGTCCAATACAACGCGATTCTCGTACCTGCGCATGTGTTTTTCCTGTCATTTTACACATTTACCCTTGTTGTCTTAATTATGTTATCATTTAGTCCATAAACATTGTTTCTTTGCATCCATACCCCTATGCATCTGTATATTATTTTGAAAATTTAAAATCAAATAAAAAATAGAAAAACCTTTTTAAAAATTACATAAAAATTATGTTAGCCCTCCTTTTAACATCTCTTCCAACACTAATTTTTATTTTCCATTTTCATCATTTTTTTATTATTTTTAAAAATTCAAAAAAAACATAAAGCTCACTATTTGCATTTTAAAATCAATAAAAAATACAAAACTTTTGCAAAAAATTATGACAAATTCTTGATTGTTTATTTTCATTTCTTTTAATTTCTATACCATTTTCACATTTTTATTTAATATAAAAAATCATAAAACACTGAAAAACATAAAATATGCATAGAAAATCTTAGAAAATTCCTCCAAAAAATATAAAATACCTTTCTAGAAAATATTAAAATTCCACTTTCTTTTTGTGTATATTTGATTAAATTTTTATTTGATTTGTTACTTTAGAAATCCAAAAACATTCACATTTATTTCTATTTATCATTTTTCCTTATTTTTGATTTATGGAAAACTCTTAAAAAATTCTAAAAATTGTAGAAAATCCCAAAAAATTGTCAAAAACCCAAAAATAATTTTATTTGAATTGTCTGTATATTTTTACCACATTGTAAGAATCCAAAAAGTTACCTTTTGTCTCTTGTTCCCTTATTTATTTTGTTTGATTTCATTTTCTTTTATTTTCAAAAACAAAAAAATATTTTCAAACTTTAAAATCATTAAAAATATAAAATCAGAAAACCAAATAAAAATTATAAAATTAAAACTCCATAAAAATTACAAAAATCAAAAGTACAAAAACCAAGAGTAGTGTGCACATAATTACCTTCTTTATTTCAATGATTGTTCCATTGATTTAATAACTCTTAGGATTTTTAGCATCCCTGAGTTCAATCCTATATGTTATACTGGTAAATAAGTAGCACTCATAGTTCTTGTGATTAAATTCTTTTATTGCTTGTTGGCTTGAGTTGTGGATAAAAAATAATTTTTGTTAAGGGATTTTTAGGGTTGCAATGACATTGCGAATAATTTCATTAATTCAAAACCCCAAAACTCACTCCTCAACAAATGATGTCGTTGCCGGGGAGGCACAACGAGGGTGGTTAGGTTTTTCTCTTGACTTGTTATTCTTGGTTGTGATTACTTGCTTTTCTCTCCCTATTTTGTCTATATTTTCCATCATTTATTTCATTATTTATATAATGTTGTCACCTATTCTGTGACTATATTTTTGTAATTTATTTAATTCATTTTTTTGTCTATATATTTTTGTGTGTATATTTATATATATTGTGGATTTGCATCTTGTTGAGGAGTGAGCACTCATATTGAATACCGTGTGACGTGAGGGAGCTTATACAATGCTTGCAGGATCCAATTTGTCAGACACTGAAAGATCCCCAATATTGGACTTAGGAATTCATTTGAGATCATTTTTTACTTACTTTTCTCACTTTTCTTTATATCGACCCCATTGTTTGCTTGTCTATATTTCATGTATTTATTTTCATATTATTTGTGCTCATATTTTCATAACCATGTTTCTTACTTTATCTTGTGTTTCCTCTTACTTGGGAGGGCCCAACGAGCGAGATTGGCTCTCTTAGAAGCGACGCACCCGAGTGAAGCAGAGGCGACTTGTTTCTTCCTCGAGTTGCAGAAGTGCGTAGGAGGAGGAGAAGAAGATTTGGAGGAGACTAGTCACTTGGAGCATTTTGCATAGATATGTTTTTATTTTATTTAGCATTTTTATTTCACATTATTCTTGTAAAAATTTGTAACAGTTTCTTTTAGACATTTGCCTCCTTTTTTGTCTTCTAAAAGACCACTATATACCTTGTGTGTCCGAGGTCTATTTCACCAAGTACCGGTGCACTTGGGGGACCTATCTAATTTTTGCTTTCATTGACTTACTTTTTTCTTTGTTTTCTCATGATTTTTTGTGCTTGAGCCCTTAGAAGTAGGTTTTATTATCTTGCTTAAGCCAGGTAAATGATTAGGTCCAAAGCCCTTAAACAAGAACATTTGTACCTATAGAGTAGAGCGTAGATTGAACTTAGTCAAATTGATTTGTTCTTGCCCATTAATAGAAGTTACAGCTAAGACAGTTCTCGTGCATCACTTAGGTTAGTTTATTTCTATATTTATTTTATGCGCAGACCACTTAGCATGTAGAGTGCTAGCGACAAGGTACGCATCCTCTATCTTCTGCATGCATCATTGATTTTCTCACACATTGGCTTTTCTGAATTCCTTCTCTATTCTCACTCACACAATATCAAAAGAAAATCGGAAAATTCGGTAGGCAATTTACTTGTCGCGACCCCAATTCCGGACCGTCGGATCCTGCCATATCTGGATCTGGTTACTCAGCAATAATTTATTCATCAATCACAACTAACATTCAGAAATAGACTGCAAATAAAAAATACTCAGAAGCAAGTATTTCAACACTTTTCCATTCACAAAATAAAGTTCACATGATATACTGTCCCATTATAACCGTTTACATGTACATCAGCTTGAAAGGAAAATACACAAGAAGATTACTAACTACCTTATGATTAATCTGTGTTCATCACTCTTAAAGTTGAAAATAGAGCATTGTTCCTGAGTAATTAGGAGCATATTTTCACAAAAATCACATAATTAGCATTCACGCATGCATCGATAACATTTGTATTTTAGCATTCATATCTGCATTGAAATAGAAGCCTATTCACTTGTAAAAATCACTCATCCGTATATATTTTACACTAACTATAAATCCCACAAATTCACTTTATACTGTATATATTACTAATAAATAATACAAGAAAAGTACCCAAAAAATGCTGACTTGAATAATTGTCCAATAAAACCCCAAACCAAGTTAAGGACCATGGATCTTAGAGTGCACATATCTCTCTCATACAACCTCCGATCTAGGTCTACTCACTTTTAAATTAATACACATTCAGAGACCTTCAAAATGAGACCAATTTCATTTTAATCGGAGCGTGTATGCAAAACTTGGGTTTTGGGACACCATTGTATGTATATTTGTACCCTTGTATTTCATTACTTTATTTGACCTCGTTTTCATTTTTAGTCCACATGAAACTAATAGAACTCATCGAGATCTATAACTTTCATGTTTTGAGTTTTTCCAAATTCGGCCATCTTCCTCCTCTTATCATACCTTTTTTTCAGCCAACTAGATTGGGGCAAATGGCGCCCTCTGGTTGCACCACGCGACCCTCTCCATTGCCCGCCATACGCCTCGCTTCCTGGCCGTTAGATTTTCTTCTTCTTCTCTAGATCTTAGCCCTCCATGCTGCATCATCTCTCAACCATCCACTCTATCCCCAAATCTTATACAGACCGCACGTCTCCGCCTAAACCTTAGCCCGCCACGTGGCGCATCATGCGCCACTTGATCTTGTCCACGATGCCTCCATCTCAGCCGTTCTTACTCGCAACCTCTTACCACCCTTCAATCAAGCCCCAATGCCATCTCATCTGTCCACCAGCACCGATCTCTCAGCACACCATGTGGCACTCTCTACACCCTTCGATGGTGCTTCCCCGATCTAATCTTCACCATTCTTTAGCACCGTGTCCCCGTGATGCCACGTTGCTCGATCATGACCCTTTGATCGCACTACCAGGATCTAATTCTGGCTGCTCCCTCACGCCCACCTCATGGCCGTTGGATCACTAGATCCAACAGCTAAGACATCATCTTCTACCTCCCGAAGAACCCTCACCCACCTAGCGACGGCTCCGCCCCCTTTCTATTTTTGGCTCCACTCCAGCCACCCTCTCCGCCCCCTGTCACCTCCACGACGTCGCTCATACCTTCCTCATCCACGTTGGCCTCCACGATCTCCATGATATCTTTCCTTGTTGCTCCACGCGCTCCACGAAACCACACCTCCCATCACCTGCAACTCCACCCTCTCTCTATAAATCCAGCACCTCTGGCCACTTTCCACCCCATCCGCCATTGCAGAGAGAAACCATGAGCTCACATCTTCCTGTTGGTGACATCAATTAGGAGGGAAAGCGAGCGACTACGACGTTATCTTATCCGACGTGATCCACGACGTAGCACACCGTGTCACAGCCTCCTCGACGAGCTGCATGAGCTTAGGCCAGCTGCCAACCCTCGAGCGACGACCAGTAGTTCCTCCTCGGGCTTCAGACCCCAAGTAGCATCCTCCGTCATCCTCTTATCACCTTTCTTCTTTCCCCTCATTTTTTCTCTGAATTTAACCCACTTCTCCGATCATCTTCACGCCTCTCCGACCACTCACCGAGCTCCACCTAGGAGCTCTCCCCTTCGTGCGCTACTCCGTTCACTCTAACAATGCCTCGCATCATCTTCCGACCAAAGCTCCGCCGCCACGGCGGAGGAGGACCAATAGCCACCGTTCTCTTCGCCTTCAAACCTTACTGCCCTCGCACACACCTCACGAGAATGTTGCACATGCTTTCTTGCATAAGCTAACCCTGCAGGAACCACAATCTTCATTGGTCGGACTTCTCGCCGGAACGCTTCAAGCTTCATCTCCGTCGATCTCCGATTGACTCAAGCTGCCTCCATAATCTATGGTGGACTCCTGAAGCTTCGACGATCGAACTGAGCCATCAAGTAGTCGCTGGAGAGCTTTCATGACCACTAGCGAAGGTGGCGGAGCCTGAGCATCCTTGTCGGATCCTCGCCAAGTTCGTCGCAGGAGGCGGCGGACCGGAGAAGAAGACTCTCACTACCGTTGGATCTTCCCAATCCTACGGTTCTCGTCACGACACGTGGACCAGCGCCCGCATCCGTTGGATCTTCCTGATCAAACGGACCTCTTCACGCCACGCCTCTCTTCTTTGACTTTCAGATACCGTTGGATAGATCACCATCCAACGACCCACAACAAGCCACGTCGTGAGCATTTACACCGTTAGATATCTCTGATCTGACGGTCCTTGAGCGCGCCACATTGACTGCATCACGCACCGCTGGATCAACGTCGATCTAGCGACCTAGTCTTCGCCACGTTGAGTCTCTGAGCCTCTTACCCAACCCTAGGCTCGGAGCAACCGAAGCTGACCCGAAGTTGATCCGAACCCCCAGAGTCATCCGAGCCTCTACCCGAGCCTCCATCGCTGTCCCAGCCTAGCCCCCTCATGTGTCTATCACGTGAGTGTGGGTAATTTACACTAAGGCCCCAAAAAGTTTCAGAAATTGCACTTTGGTCCTTGCCAGGCGCGCCACATGAGGAGCACGTGTCTCAGTGGGAATTTTGCACTCATACCCCCCGCGTTATAGGTATTTGTACTTAAGTCCTTGTCTACACACTTTATTTTATGAAATTTTATTTTCTGTGTTGTATTTTGGCCCCTCTCTTTCCACACATATTTAGGTGTCCATATTTCATCATTTTTAAATTCTGAAAAAATGCATGTTGTAGTTTAACTTGTCCTCTATTTTGTGTGACACATGTCTTATTTTTATGAGCCACCTTGAATTTAATAATATTATTTTTGTGAAATTTGACATATTTTGCCCACTGTGTGCCTTTCATTTTATATTAAATCTTTGTTTCTCCAAAAATCATCATAAAATCACATTACACCTAGGTAAAGTTACTCTACACTGTAGCCAAAAATCATTGCATTTGCATGCATCACCAGGCCTGAATAAATCAAATAATAATTTGCCTATTTGATTTTAAAATGCCCAATTCACATAGATTTTTAGGTTTATTAATTTTCCTGGATGGCTCTTATGTAGGCCTATTTAGGATAATTTTTATAACTAAAAATAATATCTCGTGGTATTTATTAAAATTAAATTTGGAAAAACTACCCTGCATTCATATTTTATTCATATTAATTCATCTAGAGTCTAAAAATTCCAAAACAATTGTAGTCACTTAGTTTCATTGCATTCCGACAACTGGCCAAGTTTCATTAATTTTGGACTTTATTTGACCATATTTCTTGATTTAACTTAAAATTTGGCTAGGATTTGCACTGTATTTTCCTTAATTGCATAAAAAAAGATAAAAAGACCAAACAAATTTTCTTCTGAAAATCTGACCTCACGATTAACTAAAAATTTAACTAAGGAGACAACTGCCTCCCTGAGTTTGACCTTGGACTTGCCCAAGTAAAATAAATTTGCCATTTGAACTTGATTACACATTAAGTCTGAGTGGTGTTTTTGATGAAGTCTCGATTACCCTGCTGCAACGAACATAACTTCTAATTTGATCGATAATTTGGTTGAATTGATAAGGGTAGACGAGGCGGCTTCAAAATGGTGTCGTTGCCGGGGAGGCACGTCTTAGATTAAATTTTAGAGAATTTTGACCAGCGCCAAGTAGCCTCTGCCTACTCCGGTAGGTAGATAGGGGCGAAATTGCGGTGCACCGCGACAAGTTGCTAGTAGCCTCCACCTGCTCCGGCAGGTATATAGAGGTGAAGTTAGATCCTTGTCAGTCTCCACCTACTCTGTAGGTAGATAGGGGCAGGTCCTTGAACTTTCGACTGGTGATAGAGAGGAGAAAGGCAGGGCGTTGGTATCTTAGGTGACAGGTTAAATAGGGGAAACGCATCTGACTTTTAGCCAACTCCCATATAGGTCGCGTAACCTTTGCTACTTATCTGAAAATTCACACTTAAAATCAACCAGATTAATCGGACTCGGTTTTGGGTCCTGCACTGTGTTGAGTGTGAAAAAAAGGGTTTGGATTCATTTGCTTTCATCAGGTAGGAGTAAAATCCTATCTTACACTTAGACTCCCGATTCTTCTTCTCGCCATCCAAGATGACTGACTGGTGGGATATCTACTCCCGATTAGCCAATCTTTCTTTAAGACCCCTACAAAGCTCATCTTCACCGGCCCAAGCGCAACTTGGGCCAACCCGAGCTCATGACCCTCTTGAGTTCTGGATCCCTCAACTTCAGGGTGGTTACTCTCAAACCAACCCTTTTCCCTCCTCTGATCTCACCGAGGAAGACCATCACCTTGGTGAGAATGTCTTCATTGATATGTCCTCTAACCTAGACCATCTTCTTTACCTAGGAAAGGGGACAAAATGCTGAAGAAAAACCCTGATGAGGAGGAACCTAGAGAGGTCCCCATGCTCCAAGTCCTGGTCTGGCTAGCTAGAGCCAAAAAACTGAATGCAAAACTAATGGCTAGGATGCGACATGTGATCAAGGCTGAAGGAATTGACCGGCCCATGGTAGATGCCTACAATCTCGTGAAGAATGAAATACATAGCTGGCTAGTACCTGAGGTCCCCCCTGAAGCATTCGAGCTGAAGCCCCACTTTCTAAGCTTGCTACTGAAGTTCAACGGAAATGCCAACGAAGAACCATATGCTTTCCTTAGAGACTTCGAGCAGGTTTGAAACAACCTTAGTCACCCTAGGGTTGGGCAAGACTACATTAGACTGAAGGCCATCCCGTTTGCCTTAGGTGATAAGGCAACTCATTGGTTGAAAAATCTCAAGGTGAGATGTACGACATGGATGCAGTTCAAAGACCTGTTCTTGAAAAAATTCTACCCGCTCAGTAGGACTAATCAGATGAGAACCAAGATCGCTAGTTTCTCCCCGGGACCCAATGAACCATTCCATGAAGCCTGGGATAGATTCAATGACTTAACACAGAAATGCCCTTGCCATGGCATTACAAAAGCGATCTTAGTCCAGAACTTGTTATGTGGCATGACCCCGGAGATGCAAGGGTTAGTGAGTGCTGCCTTTGGAGGAAGCTATCTGAACAAGAACGAAGAGGTCGTATGAAAGATCTTGGAACAGATGGCAGAAATGGGCAGATCTCAGGCCACCAGGTCCTATCAGTTGTCTCCCTCAAACCTATCCAACGAGACACCTAGGAGGACTGTAGCAGATTTGACAGACAACCTCATCCCCAACATGGGGATAATAGCTGACAAGTTAACCATGGTCGAGCAGATTCACAAGAGGGTCATTGATCTTGAGGCACTCTCACGATTGCCGAAACAAGTGGAGGAACTGACTGAGAAGGTATCCAAGATACGGCTACCTACCCCTTCTGCACCACCTGTACATGTACACCGAGTCCATTTTGTATAGTAACATGCACCGGTGCCTTAGAGTAGATGGGTCGAGGAACATAAATACACTCAGCTGGAGTAGCACACATCCCCACAAGTAGAGACATGATATGAGGAGCCTCCACAGGTGTTCGAGATCAACTGGTTGTGGTACCTGTTGGACATGCGATCCCACGACGAGCCATTATGCTATAAATGTTATTGCGAATATCATTCCCTGATCTGAAATGAAGAATAACTAATTTGCATAATAGGTTCCTTAGTACAATTAGGGTTATGTACCATGGCCATCTTAATAATCATACAACTGTTGATTCAATAAAAATCATAGAGGCTGGTGCTCGGATGAATATCTAAAGAGTTAGATTGAGGACTCATCAAGCACCGTCATATGATTATTAAGAGATGATCTCCAGCCCGAGTAGGAGATGGCAATCCTTTCTCACATAGGTTGATATCTGACCGACCTCTTGATGCAGGTCCTCTGCATAGAAATAGAGATTCTGAGGTGTCAAATTAGTTAGGTCAAAGAGTTGACTTAACGAGATCGAGATAAACAAAGTCCTATGTTGTATGCTGTCACGATATAGGCACTCATCCTCTGACCGGAGACAGATGTGCTACTATATGTCTGAGTATGTACATTTGGCAGACCAATAGGTTGATGATCTAACCATGGTCTATACACCGGAATGGTGGTGGGCATATAAGGGCATATGAGTAATACAATCTCTCAAAGGGATCATACAGGATCACTACTGAACCGGAAGACATGAGCTCACTCATGAGATATTGGGAAGAATCAAATTCCGTGCACAGTCATCTCACTTTGGAAGATTGACTAAATTTGTAGGTTTGATATATACTTTTTGAAAGTATAAGATCAAGATCTGGATGTGATATATGGTTTTGGAAAGTATATGATCGATTCCAACTCCCAATGATCAAATGAGAAACTTACTGAAAAAACCCTGAAGTAGACAGTATAAAGTTGATCTAATACTTCAGGTTTATTTTGAGTCTTCCAGTATGTAGGATGTACAGGTATTGGGAATACCTGAGGGTGATGTGATAATAAACGATTGTATAACCATGATGCTTCCATTCATAGGGAGTGATGAAACGGGTCTGGATTTTAGTGACTCCTCTTAGTAGAGAAGTAATCTGATCTTGGTCCAAATCTTGGACATTGATCTGAATGTGATTCGTATGCAATGAGAAGATTAGATTTGCGATCTTGATTTAATCAAGCATCTATGGGAGGCCCGAGATCTGGATTTGAGATGTGATCTCAATATCCAAGTCACTATACGTGGAACAATACAATCGCCATGTCCTTATCTCCAAGTACCTGCGGAGAATACGCATTATTCTTGAAAGAGTTCAAGAATGATTCCAAAGTTGAATTATATCCAAGCATCGAGAAAATAGATAATTAAATGTGATTTAATTGTCATGGATAATATGAATTTGATTCATATTATAAGCAGAGATATCTAAGATAACTAAATGAGATTTAATTATCAAAGATATGAATAATGTAAATGTGATTCATATTATTTTTGCACATGAGAAAAGAAATCCAAGATGATTAAATGTGATTTAATTATCATGGATATGAATAATATGGATAGCACTATCCATATTAATCATATATATTACAAATGTGATTTATAATATATAAGAGAGAGCCATATTGTGTTTTATATTTGTTGATTAATTGTTAATGTGAATGGGATTCACATTGAATGATTAACTGAAAATATAACTACATTTGGTTTTGGGCTGTGAATGAGATTCACATTTTTTTAGTGGCTTGATTGATATTTTCCAAAAGATAATTTGGAATTATTTTTTGTGAAAATTATTTTGACAAGAGTTATAGGAGATATCATGAGATAATGAGATCTCATGATATATCAATGAGATTGACCAAGTCCCCTCTAATAAGAGAGGACGACTACAACTCCTCTAGAAGAGTAGAGTAGCCGTCCCCCCTTTTTAGGAGAGGACCACGATGTTCTCATTATCCTATCTCTAGTCAAAAGTGATTTAATTTGAGATTAATTATATTGATTTATCAATGATAATTAATTTGAATTAAATCACTTGTTGTTGTGTTTTACCAACAACAATCCTAGTCGTTGAAAGGGACACAATCAATCTCATCTGTTGATTGTGTGTTGTCCATGGATTGGGATCCACGGACTCCCAAAACCCTATATAAAAAGAGGCATGCCTTGCTCTTCGACTTACACACCGACTCGACACAGTCTCTCTACTTTCTCTCTCTCATTCTCACGTGCCCTCATCCTTTTTCTCTTGGGTGGCCGTCCACCCTCCTCTAGAAGGAAGAAGGCTCCATCATCGGCTCGCGTTGTTTTCATGATTCTTGGCACTCCATATTCTTCAGTGCTACTCGCTCGTGAAGAAGATACACGATCTCGTGCGACGAGATCAAGAGTTCCTTTGCTTGGACAACTACTTGGATTGCGAGATCACCGCGACTCATACCCGCGCTCGCAAGCGTTTCCTCCGAAGGTCGGACTATAGACAAGAGGTCTCTTTGTTTAGAGACTTGATCGCAACCATGCTTCAATTGGTAATCCTATTACTTGTTTGTGATTTAGGCGAAACTATCCAAGAAGTGTTCTTGGATCATGTAGTTTCGTCACATAAAAAAATTTTAAATTTCCGCTGCACGGAGCGACTAGTGCGACCAGTCGCTCCCGATCGCATTCGATGCGATCATCATGCTTCCATGATGTGCTTGAGGATTTTCTCCATATCCTTCAAGTGGTATCAGAGCCAGACTGTCGAAGGTTTTGGATGAGATCCATGAACCTACGAAGATTTGGGCTCGATTGGGTTCGTGAAGATTTTAGCATTTCAATTTTCGCAGCCCTGTCTTGTGATAATTTTTCGGCCCTGTTTAAAATATTTAAACATATATTTATCAGTTAAGCAATGTTCCCCATTAAAAAAGGAAAACGTGGAATTTTAGTTTGCATAATTTTGATTCTGTTTGCTCAAGATATGGTCGTTTTATTAACCATATGTCCACTGTTTCAGGGATGGCGATTAGAGACGTAATTAAGATGTATATACGGTTTTAAAACGTGTGTAAATGTGTGTTTATCATATGGTTTTATTTTTAAATCAAGTTACCAATCTCTGAAAATTGATTTTGCTTAATTTGGATTTAAAATGAATGAGATATGCTATTTTTAGTTAGTGAGGGTCAATGCTGGAAATTGCATGATTATCCAAAACCTTGTGATTGTTGATAAATATTTGTGAAATATTTAAAGATGATAATCATTTCCTTGAATGACATTGCATTAACCAAAATTGATAAGATAGTTGATCTTGATCACAATTGGTTAATATAAAATTTCCAACAAACATGGTTTTCATGAAAATCTCTAGTTTATCCTACAATAGTTGTAGGATAACTTTTACATGCAAAAACCTTGTTGCTTGAATAGAATTGGGGATTTGTTTAGCAAATCTCCTTATAATATTATCAAAATGGTTTTGATAAATATTATATGGTATAATTTCGGTTGAAAAACCGATGAGCATCTCAAAGTACACAATGATCTATCTGGCATTATCCTTTCCTGAGGTGGATATGGCGTCTAGTCGGGGAGAATTGGGGTAGCGGGTTGCACCGGTTGTGGTCCATCACCTTAGGGGTGGTGGGCCCGGGTGTTAAAGACCGAATTGAGAGATGCAAGTTGGACTTGCAAGGTGGAATGTGTTCCTGCTTCTTTTTATCGGAGTCACAAGTTCTCGTATTATTGGGATGTGACAAAGATACGAAAGGAGATCCCAGATCTTGCTTGAGATATAATGGTAAGTATATCTCTTACATTGAAAGTGATTAAGGGAATGAACTTTCAGTGTTGACAAGGCAAGAAAACTATGATATAAAAACTCCTAAATCAAAGTAAAATATGTATATATAATATATATACACTTATGCAAATTTCTTATTTCAGATAATCCTTCATTAAACCCACTCAATGTTATACTCAATAATAACCAGTAAAATATCATGGATTGGACTCATGATCCTGATATTGTACTTGCAATTGGACACATAATGTATGTGGATGAAATGTGCAAGTTTCCTCATATTAATGAGGAATGACAATTAAATAAGACAATAAGACATCACCTTAGGGTTTGTATGTCTCTATAGTCTTGATCTTTCATCGAGTGTGCTTTGGAAGTGACATATCGATGGTGATCATAATTGTCGAATAATCCTTATAAAATCTAAGAAGATATTCCAGCATAGATATGTGCTCTTGACATTTAATAATGAGTGACATGGTTCTCTGCATTAGGCAGAATAGTAGCTCTATAAGAGACGATGTATTCAAAATGTTTGAATACCTACCGGAACCAATGTTTGAAGAGTTTAGATGGATGTAGATACGATGAGTGTCATCATTCTACTGTTTATACTCTATTCATTGATGAAGCTTCATAATATATCATTCTACTGTTTATACTCTAGTCATTGATGAAGCTTCATAATATTCATATTGTATGAATTTAATGAAGAATGTATAAATGTTGAAATGCTCTTACATTAAATTCTATTTGAACTTAACATAAGAGATCCTTAGTCTTAAGCAATGGTTGTTTATAGATAAAGGGAGTGCAGCGGAAGCATGGGTCAGGCCCAAGATGAGAAGTATAGTCAAAGAGTTGATCATACTTTTATGACTTCCATATGACATCCAAAGAGTTGGATGAATGACAATACTGCAATAAGTTGATGTGTTTATAGTCTGTCTAAAATCCTTAGTGAAGGACTCGGATGGAGCATCAGAATAATCTACATAAATCATTGATATTGACTTGCTTATTGAACAAGATAAAGTCTTATAATTTTATCTCAATCTTCTAACACTTGCAATGGGCTGCATATGTTTTAGAAGATTGGAGAATTTGATCTTCAGGTTTAATAGTCATCTACATGGATTTTGATGCAATTGTTGCAACAATCTCTATTGGATAGATGGACTTCATATTTTCAGTGGGAGAGCCCTTTGTCTTAGAGAACGTCTCTATGACCTAGATATAAGAATACACTCAAAGTTTATTTCTTAATGTTGGAAATAAACATGAATTCTGGAATAAACCTATCATAAAGAGTTATGATGGATATATTTCAGATAGTAATCTGGCATCTAGTGGACTCTAGTAAATTAGAAAATTAATAAATGCTTCATTAAGATTTTTAATATTGAAATTGAACCTTAAAAGATCAATAGGAGGATGAAGATCATTTGACAATGATCTAGCATCACGTTTTGGACATATGTTTGTTGATGAGATCAATGGACAAGTAAGATATGAAACTTTAGAATGTCTAAAATTTTAAATCTTACATACTTGTGAATATTGTAATTAAAGTAAAATATCCAATACACCCTTCTCTGGGAATGATGTTAGATGTCGAGGTATTCAGGATCTCATACATATTGATGTATGTGAATCATCTATATCATAGTAAAGATTATGGATATGTGATATCTATTGATGATTATGTGTGATATGAGATTTCTTCTCTTCACCTAAGAAACATTTAAAGTGTTCAAAGATTTCATAATTTTGGTTTAGAACCAAAGTTTTAAGAAAGATGAAATGAATTAGATATAACATAGGTAGCTTGTACCTGTTAGATAAACTCAAAGAATACCTTATAAAGATATAAATATCATTTCTATTTCACTCCTCCTGGTAAACCTAAACTCAATAGAGTTGTAGGGAGATACAATTGGATCATGTGTGACATCATTTGATCAATGATAAATTTTAGCATAATTTCCTCTTAGTTTCCTGTTATATATGTAGTAGAACCTACATTATATATATCCTTAATAAGATTCTATGCAAGTAAGATGGAATTTAGCACTAGAGAGTGCTTCTTCATTAGGAAAATAAAGGATGGTATTGGATATCTACTTTATAACTTTGAGATTCTTAAAAGATCTCATCTCTGAGAATGTGATTCTTAGAGGATGGCTCTCTTGAGAATCAAGATGAAAATGAAGTAAAGGAACTCATCTAATCTTGAGATGATAATGAAGCTCCAGAAATTGGAAACTAAAAGGATATGAAACAATAATACCTCTTCAAATGAGTTTGAGGATGTATTCCATGTGTCAGTTAAGTCTGACAATGATCGGACTTCATGTGAAGAAGCTCCTGATGATCATGACATGGAATGATGGATGTTAGCAATAAAGGTCTAAGGTAGACTTCATATACAAGTGTTGTATATGGACCCTCGAGGATCCACCTATAAGGGTAAGACCCATAAAGTTGTAAATGGATCTTCAAGAGAAAGGGAACCTGATGATAAGGCAGAGACCTTCAAAGCTCGGTTTGTATCCATGAGCTACACAACAGAAGAGAAGACATTGCTTGCGATAAGATTTGCTCTTCGGTGACCATGTTTAGACCCATCAGAATATTGCTAACTATAAGACGTACAACTTGACTTTGACATCTTCGAGATGGAAGTCAAGATTGCTTTCCTCCATGAACACCTCTTTGAGGATATTCACATGAAGTAGCCCTAGAGCTTCATGGTTGAGGAAACTAAGGTGTGCAAGCTAAAGAAACTCCATCTATGGACTCAAATAAGCTTCTTGTAGTTGGAACATAAGATTTGATGAAATCATAAATGCTATGATTTCAGATAGAATCTTGATGTACCATGAGAAGCTTAGTGGGAGTGCAATTGTGTTCATCGTGCTAAATGTAGATAATATCCTAATCATTTGGAATGATATAAGGATGATAATAAATGTTTTATAATCTGGTTGTTCCATTTCTTGAAATATGATTTCAAGGATACCTCTTAGATATTAGTTCTGAAGTTGTTCAGAAGCAAAGAGAAGAGGGTATTGGGACCATCACATTAGTAGTACACCTTGAACATATTCCATTTTCTGGAAAATTCCACGAAAGGCTTCCTTCCCTTATGATGTGGTAGTGACCTATCTAAAGGGATAGCACCTCAAAGAGTTGAGGAAGTGAATGCTAGAACTATTTGCACTTGTGCATCAGTTACGTGAAGTTAAGTGTATGCTAGATGTATACAAAAGCCAGATATCTGCCATGCAGTGGTAGTAATAAAGTGTTGCTAATCCTACTATGGAGAGAAAACACTTGATTGAAGTAATAGCAAAATCTTCATAGATGATAAGATTTTTTGAGATAGTGATCTCAAAGTCTTCTCTTCAAAAACATAAGACTTTATAGATAGAAATCTAAAAGGTCTTAACCGTAGATACCTTAGGAGATAGAGATCTCGAGGAATAAAGGTATCCTAATAAGGATTATGGAAATACTGGTTATAATAATTATTGAGCAATGGTGTTAAGGACACTATAACTGCTTTGACTCGATTGAGTATTGGTTGCACAAGATGCAACATTTGCATTAGATGCGAGCACTGTTACTGGGGATATGCAAGTGCCGTAAAAGGTTTTGGCATAGTCTCGTGGGAATAGAGTGACAGATCAACTTACCTAGTTATTTTCTAAATAGCCTGTGATTGTCACATGAGTGTGGGTTTAAGTGACTAGCCCATTAATGGCTCTTTGGGCTAGTGGGAGATTGTTGGACACACGAGCCCACGACGAGCCATTATGCAGTAAATGTTATTGCGAATATCATTCCCTGATCTGAAATGAAGAATAACTTATTTGCATAATAGGTCCCTTAGTACAATTAGGGTTATGTACCATGGCCATCTTAATAATCATACAACTGTTGATTCAATAATTGAATCATAGAGGCTGGTACTCGGATGAATATCTAAAGAGTTAGATTGAGGACTCATCAAGCACCATCAAATGATTTTTAAGAGATGATCTCCAGCCTGAGTAGGAGATGGCAATCCTTTCTCACATAGGCTGATATCTGACCGACCTCTTGATGCGGGTCCTCTGCATATGAATAGAGATTCGGAGGTGTCATGTTAGTTAGGTCAAAGAGTTGACTTAACAAGATCAAGATAACCAAAGTCCTATGTCGTATGTTGTCACGATATAGACACGCATCCCCCGACCAGAGACAGATGTGTTACTATATGTCTGAGTATGTACATTTGGCAAACCAATAGGTTGATGACCTAACCAAGGTCTATACACCGGCGCGCTGGTGTGCATATAAGGGCATATGTGTAATACGATCTCTCAAAGGGATCATACAGGTTCACTACTGAACCGGAAGACATGATCTCACTTATCAGATATTGGGAAGAATCAAATTTCATGCACGGTCATCTCGCTTTGGAAGCTTGACTAAATTTGTAGGTTTGATATATACTTTTGGAAAGTATATGATCAAGACCTAGGTGTGATATATGCTTTTGGAAAGTATATGATCGATACAAACTCCCAATGATCAAATGATAAACTTACTGATAAAACCCTTAAGTAAACAATATAAAGTTGATCTAATACTTCGGGTTTATTCTGAGTCTTCCTGTATGAAGGAAGTACAGGTATTGGGAATACCCGAGGGTGATGTGATCATAAACGATTGTATAACCATGACGCTTCCATTCCTAGAGAGTGATGAAACAGGTCTAGATTTTAGTGACTCCTCTCAGTAGAGAAGTAATCTGATCTTGGTCTAAATCTTGGACATTGATCTGAATGTGATTTGGATACAATGAGAAGATTAGATTTGCGGTCTTGATTTAATCAAGCATCTATGGGAGGCCCGAGATCTGGATTTGAGATGTGATCTCAATATCCAAGTCACTATACCTGGAATAATACAATCGCCCTATCCTTATCTCCAAGTACCTGCGGAGACTACGCATTATTCTTGATAAAGTTCAAGAATGGATCCAAAGTTGAATTATATCCAAGCATCGAGAAAATTGATAACTAAATGTGATTTAATTATCATGGATAATATGAATTTGATTCATATTATAAGAAGAGATATCTAAGATAACTAAATGAGATTTAATTATCAATGATATGAATAATGTAAATGTGATTCATATTATTTTTGCACATGAGAAAAGAAATCTAAGATGATTAAATGTGATTTAATTATCATGGATATGAATAATATGGATAGCACTATCCATATTAATCATATATATTATAAATGTGATTTATAATATATAAGAGAGAGTCATATTGTGTTTTATATTTGTTGATTAATTGTTAATGTGAATGGGATTTACATTGAATGATTAATTGAAAAAATAATTACATTTGGTTTTGGGTTGTGAATGAGATTCACATTTTTCAATGGCTTGATTGATATTTTCCAAAAGATAATTTGGAATTATTTTTTGTGAAAATTATTTTGATAAGAGTTATAGGAGATATCATGAGATAATGAGATCTCATGATATATCAATGAGATTGACCAAGTCCCCTCTAATAAGAGAGGACGACTACAACTCCTTTAGAGGAGTAGAGTAGTTGTCCCCCTTTTTAGGAGAGGACCATGGTCTTCTCAATATCCTATCTCTAGTCAAAGGTGATTTAATTGGAGATTAATTATATTGATTTCTCAATGACAATTATTTTGAATTAAATCACTTGTTCTTGTGTTTTACCAACAACAATCCTAGCTGTTGAAAGGGACACAATCAATCTCATCTGTTGATTGTGTGTTGTCCATGGATTGGGATCCATTGACTCCCAAAACCCTATATAAGAAGAGGCATGCCTTGCTCTTCGACTTACACACCGACTCGACAGAGTATCTCTGCTTTCTCTCTCTCATTCTCACGTACCCTCTTCCCTTCTCTCTTGGGTGGCCGTCCATCCTCCTCCAGAAGGAAGAAGGCTTCGTCGTCGGCTTGCGTTGTTTCGACGACTCTTGGTGTTCCATCTTCTTCGGTTCTACTCGCTCGTGAAGAAGATACACGATCTCGTGCAACGAGATCAAGAGTTCCTTTACTTGGACAACTATTTGGATTGTGAAATCACCGCAACTCATCCCCGCGCTCGCAAGCGTCTCCTCCGAAGGTTGGACTTGAGACAGGAGGTCTCTTTGTTTAGAGACTTGATCGCAACCACGCTTCAAGAAGTAATCCTATTACTTGTTTGTGATTTAGATGAAACGATCCGAGAAGTGTTCTTGGATCACGTGGTTTCGTCACATAAAAAAATTTTAATTTCCGCTGCCCGAAGCGACTAGTGCGACTAGTCGCTCCCGATCGCATTCGATGCAATCATCACGCTTCCGTGATGCGCTTGAGGATTTTCCTCATATCCTTCAGTATAGCCATGACCACGTCGGCAGACAGTCGGGGATAGGGAACGGTCAGCCACATCGACCTTCCCTAGCTTACCAGGAAACCAGCTCCATCCATGCACCGCGCTTCGTACAGTCCCGACCCAAACAAGGGTACCAGCCTCAGCAGCATCAGCAACAGTGCACGTTCCACTCGGGTCAGCAGGGCCCTCCACCACCTTCCCATCAGTAGCAGTACCAGCGTGGCCAGTAGAGTAGTACATGAACTCATCCCTTAGTCAACAACAACAAGCCTCGCCCACAAGCAAATTGGAGTCCCTCAACTTGGCGATCCAGACCCTGACTGATAGGGTCCAACAGATTCAGAATGACTACTTGGATATGAGAATGGATTTGAATCGTGTTTCCCGTACCAGGACCAGCAGATGGCGCCAAAGACCTGAATTCCTGCCCAATTTCAGGCCAACCCAAATAGCCTGAATCAAGGCCAAAACCGACCACGAGATCAGGTATACTATTCAAATGACTCTTTATCAGAACATGAGATCCTTTCGTATGATAATGTTAATCATATGTCCCTCAGGAGCAGAAGGACCATGATCGTTCCTGATCGGGCACGTGCACAAGAGGAAGACGCCGACAAGTATCTACTTGAGGAGAACTTGGAGGCAGAGGAGCAGTACCACCACCACCACCGGTAGAAAAAGAGGACTTCCAAGTCCTCAAAGAAGAGGGAGAACCGCACCAGCAGTGGCTCCGATGAGACCGATGGAGAGCCCGCACCTCCATCTGAGGAGGATGTCCCAACAATCGCGGAAGACGCATCACCAGTTTCGTAGCAGGAATTTTCTTTTAGTCAGAATCAGAGTCAGAGTCAGAGTCAGTATCAGTGTCGGAGTCATGTATAGAACTCATTTCCTCATTTTAGTGAAAATCTTCCAGTTTCAAAATCTGAGTTAGCATCAATAATCCCATTCCCCCAAGCTCTTAAGGGTGGAAAGAAGAAAAGTAAAAAATACAAAAATATGACCCTGAGATGGCAAAACTCTGTAACAAGTACATCAGGGTCACAATCCCTTTCGATAAGTATGTGGACATGACACCTGCAGTCGAGGAGTACCCTAAGGTGAGATGCACACCTACTAGGGTCAGCAGGAAGACCAAAAGCCGTGTTGAGAAACATGTTCTATTAGTAGCCACTATGTGCGCAATAAAGAATGCATTTCTAAGGAAACGAAGAGACATGGGTATACATTATGTGGTGAGTCATGTCGATGACACTGCGTTTGCATGCACTCTCCTTGATAACAGATCCTCAATAAACTTGATGCCTACAACCCTCTATAAGAAGCTTAATCTCGGACCTCTTAGGAAATCCAGAGCACTACTTCTGTTTGCAGATAAATTAACAAAGAGGTCCCAAGGAGAATTGAGTAACGTTATCATCAAAGTCGAGGGTCAGGAGTATATGGTGGACTTTACTGTCCTTGATATAGAGACCCCTCGAAATTGGAGAGACTCCTAGATCATACTCGCAGGGTCCTTCCTCAGAATAATAGGGGCCTTATTTGATTACAAGATCGGGAAGATCCAGTTCCAAACTCTAGGCGAAGATGAGGAACTTGAGACGAAGCACACCAGGTGGTAGAGGCCGGACTCAGAATCCAGCACCGAGTACTCTTCGTCTCAAGCAGATTGCACTCATGTAGACACCGTTGGGCCATGGAGACAGAACCCAGCTAGCATCGACGAGTCCCTCTCCTCCGGAGAAGATGTTTTGCATGACTCAATTTGCGAGACCTTTAGAAACGAATACAACACAGAGTGTGCATCCCCCTACATCTTCGATGACGTAGAGGTCCAGCTAGGCCTGTCAGTCCTTCCCTCTTTAGGACAATCAGAAGATGAGTATGATGAGTCGGACGTGGATTTTACCGATTGCTCGGAAACCTTTGACGATCTGACTCCAGAACCGAATGAGTTGGTGGAAGCAATTTCAAAGACAGATCCAACCACTACCAGCATAGAGCCAGATTCGATTGAGCCAAACTTCCTTGATGATCACACCTTACTTGAGCTCAAGCCTTTACCCACAATGCTTAAGTATGCCTTCCTTACGGGAAAAGAGAAGAAATATCCGGTCATCATCATCTCGCGATTGACCGAGGAGCCGGAGTCTCTCTTGCTAGAGATCCTGGAGAAAAACCACAAGGCGATAGGCTGGAGCATTTCCAATCTCCACATGATAAATCATGCTCTGTGTTCGCACCATATCTACTTAGAGAATGAGGCTAAACCCTCTCGTGAATTCCAACGTTGGTTGAATCCAAAATTACGAGAGGTCGTGAAGAAGGAGATAGAGAAATGGTACGACGCGGGTTTTATTTATCCCATCTCCGATTCTAAATGGGTGTCACCAATCTATGTTGTCCTGAAAAATTCGGGAATTCAGACGACCATCAATGAGGACAGAGAGGAGATCATGACACGAGTACCCATGTCATGGCGCATCCGTGTGGATTACAGATGTCTGAATGTCGCGACGAAGAAGGAGCATATCTCCCTACTGTTCATTGATCAGATCTTGGAGAGGTTAGTGGGGAAAGAATTCTTCTGCTTCTTAGATGGGTTCTCAGGCTACAATCAAGTAGCCATAGCTCCTGAGGACTAGGAGAAAACCTCGTTTACATGCCCCTTTGGTACCTATGCTTTCAGGCACATGCCCTTTGGGTTATGCAATGCTCCCTATACTTTTCAAAGGTGCATGATTGCTGTATTCTCTAAAATGGTCGGCTAATTCCTAAAAGTCTTCATGGATGACTTCTCGGTCCACAACGATTCTTTCGATTTATGTCTTAGGAATCTGGATCGAGTCCTCAAGCGGTGTTGTGAGGTCAATCTGGTGCTCCCCTGGGAGAAAAGTCACTTCATGGTGACAGAGGGCATTGTGTTGGGGCACGTCATCTCCAAGAGAGGAATGGAGGTTGACCCTGCCAAGGTGGACGTGATCAGACGACTCCAGCCACCAACCAACGTGAAACAATTGCGGTCATTCTTCGGGCATGTTGGATTTTATCGAAGATTTATCAATGATTTCTCAAAGTTTGCCTGACCGCTAACTGAGCTTTTAGGCAAAGACATGGAGTTCAATGTTGATCACAAATGTCTTGAAAGCTTTAAGCAATTACAAAGGATGATCATGGACGCCCCGATCCTACTAGCCCCAGATTGGTCTCTTGCATTTGAGATCATGACAAACGCCTCAGACTTTGCTGTTGGGGCTTTGTTAGGATAGAGTAGGGATGACGTCCCGTTCGCCATACACTACGCAAGCAAAGTCCTCGATACTGCTCAGCATAACTATTCTGTTACGTAAAAGGAGATGCTTGCAGTAGTGTTCGCCTTAGATAACTTCAGATCTCACTTAATTGGATCCAAGGTAATTGTGTTCACTGACCATACATCACTACGGTACTATACGGAAAAGAAGGACACGGAGGCACATCTTCTTAGGTGGATTCTGCTTATCCAGGAGTTTGATTTGGACATTCATGATTAACCTGGAAAGAATAACTTAGCAGCCGATTACGTCTCCCATCTCGAGGATCTTAATGCTTCTTGTGATATGCTGATTCAAGACCCCTTCCCTGACGAGTCGATTATTGTTGTCGACTCACTCCCATGGTACACCAATATCGTGAAATATCTTGTCTCCAAGAAAGTTCCCGAAGATTGTCCCAAGAGCCACATAGACCAACTGAAGTTGAATTCGAGACATTACTATTGGGAGGATCCGATCCTTTTCTTTGACGGACCGGATTGTGTCGAGAGACGGTGTATTCCTCAGGAGGAATATTAGAGTATCTTTACTTTATGCCACAGTCTGGAGGCAGGAGGACACCACTCTGAGAAGAGGATTGCATGGAAGGTACTTTAGTGTGGCTTATACTGGCCGACTCTGTTTCGCGATGCGATCACCTTTGCGAAGTCGTGCCAGTATGCCATCGAATGGGAGGAACCATTTGTTCCAAGGATGAGATGCCGATGCAGCCTGCCATCATTTGTGTGGTCTTTGACGTCTGTGGCATCGACTTCATGGGACCATTCTTGGTTAGCCATGAATTTGAATACATCCTTCTAGCGGTAAACTATCTGTCAAGGTGGGTGGAGGCTATCCCAACCCAATCCGCAGACACAGGACTGTCTGTAAATTCATTAGAGATCACATCATCTCTAGGTTCGGGATCCCCAATGTGTTGATATCAGATGGGGGTAGCCACTTCGTAAATAGAGATGTGAAGAAGCTCTTGAAGGATTACGACATCGAACACCGTGTCGCTAGTCCTTAACACCCAAAGACCAATGGTCTTGGCTGAGGTATCGAATAGGGCGGTGAAAACCATATTATAGAAGCTTGTCCGCCCAGATAGGAAGGATTGATCTCAGATCTTGTATCAAGTCCTATGGGCTTATAGGATAGCTTACAAGACACCATTAGGAACCTCCCCGTTCAGGTTGGTATTTGGAAAGCCGTGCCATTTTCCTGCAGAACTAATGCACAAATCAGAATGGGCAATCAAGAAGGTCAACTAGAACACACACCTAGGACAGATACATAGAGAGATGGATCTGAATGAGCTTGAAGAAGTCGGAAACCGAGCTTACGACAATAGTTTGGTGTACAAGGACAAAGTAAAGCATTGCCATGATAGATATATCAGACGAAAGACCTTTGTTCCTGGACAAAGGTATGGTTGTTCAATGCACGACTGAAGTTTTTACAAGGCAAGCTGAAATCCAAGTGGACGGGCCCATTCATAGTCCATGTTGTGCATGATAGTGGATGTGTTGAGATCTCAGATCTCAGAGATGAAGCACAAACATTCCTAGTCAATGGACAACTGCTGAAGCACTTCATCGAACCCAATGAACAATTAGTCCATGTTGAGGATTCATGCGCGAGACAGACTCATCAGATACACATAGAGCCATGCATGAGACCTTGCAGCAGTGAGCGCTCGCCATCAGCAGTATCTAGAAAGATTCAGACCGCGATCCTTCTATATACCCACCATTCATGTATATTCTCCCCTCCCTCCCGCGACTCTAATCACTCGCCCCAGCTTCATATATTACATCTACGACTATACTTAGGATGACCATATCCTAAGTATAGTGGGGGAGAGTCACCTGAGTCTATTCACTATTCACTATACGTCCTCCAGATCTCATCAGTCCTCATACTCACTCCTGTCCTATAATTAGGCTTACTTGAGCCTAAGTATAGGGGGGAACGATGCCCATCATGTAATTAACTCATCCACTTCCCGTCTTGACCTCGTCCGCCCCGTTTTTGATCTTCTTCTACACTTAGGCTGCCAGAGCCTAAGTATAGGGGGGCAGGATGACTTCTATACATTTTTGTTCTTTTTGCTCTCCTACGCTTAGCACGAGATATGCCTTCTTCCTCGCTATTCGTGCTCTGAAGACATAGGGGGGCATGCATATATTACATATATACTTTACCCATAGCTAATACATTCATGTATTCTTATATATACTATACAATAATTATGGGGTCGGTAATAATTGAGATTTTTTTTTTAAAATACACATATATTTGTAATACACTTGTATAATTTAAAAAGGGAAATATCAAAATCAAAGGCTTCTTATTTACTCTTGCATATTATCTCTGCATCTGAAAAGAAAGAAAAAGAGTCTTGCATTTACATAGCATGTCATCTACATCTCATCTGCATATCTTGCATATGCAAGGTGAAAAGCTAGTAGTTATTAACCAAGTTATGAATAGATGTTAAGGAAGGACTTGATTTGAACTTAATCCACCTAATTTCAGAGGAACCTTATCGGAACTGAAGTTAAGATTTCTCAAGTCAAGTGACTTAATTCTTTGAGTCTGCAAGTCTATGTTCACATGTCATCTTGATTGGTCAAAGTAGAATATCTCGTGTGCACACATGATTCTTTTAGACAATGACCTAATTTGGACAAACACAATGCACGTAGCTCTTCATTGATGAGGTGGTGAGGAGGTAGAATCCTTTGGTTAGGAGTAGCACACAGGTGGAAACATTCGTCCTTCTGTAGGGAGGGAAGTGCATCTCAACCTAGTCTGGTGATGTTGACATCTAAGGAAGGGATGCTGTGGGTTGCAATAATGCTTCAAAAGAGGGATAGTCTACTGGTTCAAGAGGAAAAACTCCTGATGTACATGCTGCACCTTGTAGATAGTTCAAAAAAAAGAAAAAAAGAAAAAAATGCAAGAATTTCAAAAAATAAGACAGGCCCGAGTGAAATGAAAATACCTGTCAGAGTATGTATATTAGCAAGAAGTCTGCAGCTAGATGACTTCGCTACACTGGTCAAGTATCCTGGGATAGGTAGCTACACTGGCTAACGTCCATTCTTTTCTCTACCCCCTCCTCTTGAGTTGGTCACACTTGAACTTAGAAGGGAATACCCTGCTCCACGAGGAAAGTGTTACTAGACCGGGGAATTAGAGTTACCTTGTTAGAGGAGGTTGGTTCTTAGCCATTTCGGATGTGGAGAGCTGTTTTACACTTACATAGTACAAGTAAGAATCATAGTCATCATAAATTTGCGTTTGAGGATTTGTTATGACCTAACTATTAAGGCGTCTTGAATAAAAGTCTTGTGGAACTTGAAGTATGTTAGGTCTTAAGTTCAGATCCCAATAAGATTCTGCCACATTATTAATTCAAAGGTCGAGTCAAGCTCCATTTTCAACTTTTGTTTATGACCTTGGTATGGAACCCAAAATCATTTCACTCTTGCATTTCATTTTAGTTGCTCGGGGACGAGCAATGTTTAATTGTAGGGGGTTGATGAATATGTGATTCATCACTCTTAAAGATGAAAATAGAGCCTTGTTCCCGAGTAATTAGGAGCATATTTCCACAAAAATCGCATAATTAGCATTCATGCATGCATTGATAACATATGCATTTTAGCATTCGCATTTGCATTGAATTAGAAGCCTATTCACTTGTAAAAATCACTCATCCGTATATATTTTACACTAACTATTAATCCCATAAATTCACTTTATACTTTATATATTACCAATAAATAATACAAGAAAAATACCAAATAAATCCTGACTTGAATAATTGCCCAATAAAACCCCAAACCAAGTTAAGGACCATGGATCTTAGAGTGCACATATCTCTCTCATACAACTTCGATATAGGTCTACTCACTTTTAAATTAATACACATTCAAAGACCTTCAAAATGAGACCAATTTCATTTTAATCGGAGCTTGTATGCAAAACTTGGGTTTTGGGACCCCATTGTACAATATATGTATGTAAATTTGTACCCTTGTATTTCATGACTTTTATTGACCTCGTTTCCATTTTTGGTAAACATGAAACTTGTGGATCTCATCGAGATCTACAAATTTCATGTTTCGAGTTTTTCCAAATTCGGCCATCTTCCCCCTCTTATCTCATATTCCTGTTCAGCCAACCAGAGTGGGCCACGCGGCACGCTCTGGTTGCGCCACGCGACCCACTCCATTGCCTGCCATGTGCCTCGCTTCCTGGCCGTTAGATCTTCTTCTTCTTCTCCAGATCTTAGCCCTCTATGCCGCATCATCTCTTATCCATCTGATCTATCCCCAGATCTTATCGAGACCGCACGTCTCCGCCTAAACCTTAGCCCGCCACATGGCACATCATGCGCCACTCGATCTTCTTCTTCTTCTCCAGTTCTTGGCCCACTCGATCTTCTTCCTCTCCACCCCCTATCACCTCTACAACATCGCCCATACCTCCCTCATCCATCGCCAGCCTCCACGTTCTCCATGACATCCTTCCTTGTTTCTCCACGTGTTCCACGAAACCACGCCTCCCATCACCTGCACCTCCACCCTCTCTCTATAAATCCGGCACCTCCGGCCACTTTCCACCCCATCCACCCTTGCAGAGAGATACCTTGAGCTCCTATCTTCTTGTTGGTGACAACAATTAGGTGAGAAAACGAGCGACGACGGTGCTATCTTCTCTGGGGAGATCCACGACGTAGCACGTCGTGCCATAGCCCCCTCCACGAGCTGCACGAGCTCGGGCCAGCTTCCAACCCTTAAGCGACGACCAGAGTTCCTCCTCAAGCTTCATACCCAAGGCAACATCCTCCATCATCCTCCGATCACCTTTCTTCTTACCCCTCGTTTTTTCTCTGAATTTATCCCGCTTCTCTGATCATATTCACTCCTCTCCTACCATTCACCGAGCTCCACCTTGGAGCTCTCTCCTTCGTACGCTACTCCGTTCACTCTGATAACACCTCGCATCGTCTTCTGACCAATGCTCCATCGCCACAACAGAGGAGGGCCATTAGACACCGTTCGCTCCACCTTCAGGCCTCACTGCACTCGCACGCACCTTACGAGCACGTTGCACATGCTTTCTTGCATAAGCTGAACCTGCAGGAACCACAATCTACATTGGCTGGACTTCTCACCGGAGCCACTTCGAGCTTTGTCTCCGCCGATCTCTGGTCGACTCCACTTGCCCCTAGAACCTCTGGCGGACTCCTGACGCTTCGACGATCGACCTGAGCCATCAAGGAGTCACCGACGAGCTTCCACGACCACAGGAGAAGGAGGTGGAGCCTGAGCATCCTCGCCGGATCCCCGCCAAGTCCGCTATGGGAGGCGATAGACCGGAGAAGAAGACTCCCAGCTACCGTTGGATCTTCCCGATCCGACGGTTCTCATCACAACACGTGGACCAGCGCCTGCATCCATTGGATCTTTCTGATCGAATGGAACTCTTCACGCCACATCGCTCTTTTTTGACTTTCAGATACTTTTTGATAGATCACCATCCAATGGCCCGCAGCAAGCCACGTCGTCAACATTCACACCGTTAGATATCTCTGATCGACGGTCCATGAGCGTGACACATCGACCGCATCATGCACCATTGGATCGACCTTGATCTAGCGGCTCAGTCTTCGCCACGTGGAGTCTCCGAGCCTCTTCCCCGACCCTAGGCTCGGAGCAACCAAAGCTGACCCGAAGCTGATCTGAACCTCCAGAGTCATCCAAGCCTCTGCCCTAGCCTCCATCGTCGTTCGAGCCTAGCCCCCTCACGTGTCTGTTATGTGAGTGTTGGGTAATTTACTTTGAGGCCTCGGAAAGTTTCAGAAATTGCACTTTGATCCCTGCCAGGCGCGTCACGTGAGGAGCACGTCTTAGTCGGAATTTTGAACTCATACCCCCCGTATTATATGTATTTGTACTTAATTCCCTATATGCATGTTTTATTTTATGAAATTTTATTTTATGTTGCATTTTGGCCCCTGTCTTGGTACGCATATTTAGGTGTCTATATTTCATATTTTTAAATTACAAAAAATTACATTTGTAGTATGACTTGTCCTCTATCTTGTGTGACACGTGTCTTATTTTTGTGAGCCACTTTGAATTTAATAATATTATTTTGGTGAAATTTGACATTTTTTGCCCACTGTGTGCCTTTTATTTTATATTATATTCTTTGTTGCTCCAAAAATCACCATAAAATCACATTAGACCTAGATTAAGCTACTCAACACTGTAACCAAAAATCATTGCATTTGCACGCATCATGAGGCTTGAATAAATCAAACAGTAATTTGCCTAATTGATTTTTAATAGGTCCAATTCACATAGATTTTTAGGTTTATTAATTTTCCTGGATGCCTCTTACATAGACTTATTTAGGATAATTTTTAAAACTAAAAATAATGTCTCTTGGTATTTATTAAAATTAATTTTGCAAAAACTGCCCTGCATTCATATTTTATTCATAGTTAATTCATCTAGAGTCTAAAAATTCCAATCATCTAGCCAAGTTCCATTAATTATGGACTTTATTTGACCGTATTTCTTTATTTATCTTAAAAATTGGCTAGGATTTGCACTATTTTCCTTAATTGCATAAAAAAGATAAAAAGACCAAAAAAATATTCTTCTGAAAATCTGACCTCAAGATTAACTAAAAATTTACCTAAGGAGACAGCTGCCTTCCTGAGTTGAACTTGATTATACATTAAGTCTGAGTGGTGTTTTTGACGAATTCTCGATTACCCAGCCGCAACAAACTTAACTTTTATTTGAACGATAATTTGGTTGAATTAACAAGGGTAGACGAGGCGGCTTCATCTTACAAAGAAAAGCTACTGTGGCTGGTTGGATGACTATGTTAGCTCACTGGATTATTAAAGTCCTTGAGATGGCTCACCAACACCTGTTGGGTTTTCCATAAATCATAGGATAACAATTCGTGAATGCTAAGTAACAAAGAAGAGAAAAGTAACAATTGTGTAATTTTTCAAAAAGTTATTATCACATAAAGTTTCATTTATTCTCATTAATTTAAGTCCTATTCCTTCTATTCCAAATCAGGGATTAGTCCAGGGGAAACCCACCATTCTTGGACTCCGAAGTTGTGGACACTTCGGGATTTGAGATTGCGTTGATCTGGTGAGCTTATGCTGTCGCACATTGCCTCAACCTATCCTCCAATACTACCCTGACAATTTTCCTTTTCTTTTATTAATCAGGGTCTCAAGCCCTCAGCATGGAAAAAATAAAAGAGCACACCGTCCTCAAGGATCCGGTTGCTTAAAACCTCAAACTAACCATTAATCACATAACCTAGCAGCTTCAAATACATGTTCTCATGACCCAGCCGCTATTAAACCACCCATGCCTCCACATGGCATGACCACATCTTCCGTCGTTCAACCCGAATATATTGGCTCCCGGTACCACGCATTGCAAATCATTCATTTCGTGCGCACTTATCATAACATGACAACCGTGTACCACCTAGGTAGGGAAATGCCAATACATGTTCCTTCCGACAAACCTACAAGTTGCATGCCCGACTTGTAGTTCTACTCCTAATCATCCTTAATATGACACACGACCCTTTTCAGGATCCAACTCAAAAAACATCAATTCCCATGATGTAATTCCTCCGTTAAGCCTTAGATTAGCGTAACCATAAATACTGAGTATAGACTTACACATATATTAATTCATATATTTATATACTCAAGTTATGCTCTTTTTAAGGTCCAAACCCTAACTTTCCAAACCACTGCATCCACTCGATGCTTAAATCTTATTATAGTGGGAATCACAAAGCAACTTTTCACGCTTTCTCAACCAAATTAGGGTTCTTTATAGCAAAGAACATAAAATCAAGAATTTCAATAATCTCGTACGAAAAACCCAACGGCAAAAGGAAGGATTTCATTACCTAATCGAGCTCTCTCTCTCTCTCACGTATGCAGTGCTTTATCGTGATTTGTTTTTGAAAAAGGATGATTAACAACTCCTGAAATGATTAAATTTCATGTTCGTATCAAAAACACTAAAAACATGCCAACAACGCGGAGAACAAACGAAGAACACGAAGAACGCGAAGAACACATAAAGAATTGGAAGAACACGAAGAATATATTTTCTCTTAAAATTTTGGCAGAACTTCCCCTTATATAGGGTGATATTTCTAGGAAAGTTTCAGCAGAGTTTCCCCTTGTATCGAGACAAATTTCTATAAAAATTTCAGCAAAGTTTCCCCTTATATCGGGACATATTTTAAAAGAAAAATGGGAAAAGTTTCCTCTAAAAAATCATCGAGAGGAGAACAATAAGAAATTGAAAGAATATACTCAAACAACAAGAGATGAAGAATCAGTAGACACCACGCGTCTTAGCTGAGTGAATGTGTGACGAATCACAGGGCTCACTGACGTGCATTGCCGCCCCCACCTAAGTAGGATATTACATAGATTTCTCCATCAAAACAATTATAAAAGCAGAAATGAAAGAACAAAACCATAAGTGATAGAGAATCGGTAGACACCACACGTCTTAGGTGAAAGAATGTATAACAAATCACAGGGTTCATTGACGTGCATAGCTGCCCGCACCTAAGTAGGGTGTTACACAGATTTCTCCTTGAACCACAACAGAAAACGAATCCGAAATAAAGATGAATCGAAAACAAAGCTTGGAAGAAAAGAAGATGAATCGAGAACCTAACTTATGAAGCAACTAAGAGAGGATCATACCTTCCTCCTCCTCGTTCTCCTGGCAGTGCTTCGCTAGCGCTCCTTCCCCGCCTCCCACTCCTTCTGCCGACCTCTCAACCCTTGCCCATGGGGTGGTGGTGGTAGTAGAAATCGTATAGAATGAATGTGTAGGGGGGTATTTATAGGCTTCAGAAAACCGCTAACCATGGTTAGAAAACCATGGGTTAGACCTTAACTAACCATGGTTTAGACCTTAACTGCGGTTAGCGACCCATGGTTTTGGCCAAAACTTATCCCAAACTTAGGGATTAAGTTAGAACATTCCAGACGATTCTAGATTTGCTAATGACGCTTAATTAACGCTAATCGTGATTAACTTTCACTAATCGTGATTTAACTTTCGCGGCTTACACTTATCTTTTGCTAACTATTGATTAGTGTTCGCTAATGGTCATTAGCGTTTTCAATCCGCCATTAGTTTCTTTAATCATGCTTAATTAGTCTTAATGACAATCATTATGGGTTAATGGCGTCTTAATCCTCCTTACTTCTCTTTCTTTCAAAAATCATAACAAATCAAACCGAAGTCCAATGCACACTAAACAAATTTCGTTGGTTTTCTCTTGACAAGCCAGATCTTATGATATAGGATCCGAGAAATGCTAAATTCAAGGATTTATTATAACAACCTTAAAAGAAGTCTCATCCTCGAGACTAGAAATGTGGACATAACAACTTTAGAGAGGATTGAAACCATAACAACCTTATAGAGAATGAACGCCATTTCATTTATAATAAACACATACAGAATACATAGTGTTATCATTCAAACAAGTACATGTACTTTTCTTTCATTTCTACCTCAGGTTCCAATGTAGCTTCTTCAAACTTTTGGTTGCGCCACAACAAAACTAGAGGTACCTCTTTGTTCCTCAACTTCATGATATCCCTATCATGTATTTGCGCAGGTATTTCTAGGTGTGTTAAGTCTGGTTCAAAATGCAAATCATCATAACTTATCTTATGCTCCGGATCCTTATTGTACTTTCTTAGATTTGATACATGAAAAACATCATGTATTGATGAAATATGTGGAGGAAGCGCAAGTCTATATGCAACTTTTCCAATCCGCTGAATGATTTCAACGGGACCCACGAACCATGGTGCCAACTTCCCATGCAAGCCAATCCTCTGAACTCCCTTCATAGGCGATACTTTATGAAATACAAAATCGCCTACCTCAAACTCAATGTCTCTTTGCCTAGCATCACTATAGCATTTCATGTGACAATGAGCAGTCAATAGTCTTTTTCAAGCAAGCTCTACAACTTCCCATGTCTCTTGGAGTCTATCTGAATCATAAAGGTTCTTTATCCCGACTTCTTACCAACATAGATAAGTAGTACACCTACATCCATATAGTGCTTCAAATGGTTCCATGCCAATACTTGCATGGTAACTATTATTGCAGGTGAATTCTGCAAGAGGCAAATGTTTCACCCATGATCCTTTCCATTCTAAGGCACATGCTCGTAGCATATCCTCTAAAGTCTGAATCGTACGTTCTGATTGACCATCTGTTTGTGGATGATATGTTGTGCTCAAGCAAAGTTGTGTGCCTAAGGCTTTCTTGAAGTTCTCCCAATAATGTGAGGTGAATCGTGAATCTCGATCGGGAACTACTTCCTTTGGAATGCCATAAAGACGAATCACATGTGTAATATATAACTCATCAAGCTGGTCTGGAGTGAAAGATAAGCTTATTAGAATGAAGTGTACTACCTTGATCAGGCGATCTGTTATAACCCATATACTATCTTTCCAACCAGTCGTTTGGGGTAAGCCAGTAATGAAGTCCATGGAAATGCTTTCCCATTTCCATTCAGGTATAGGGAGGGGTTGCAATAATCCTGGTGGCTTTTGGTGTGAAGCCTTTACCTATATTTTTCTTGTTTTATTTTTATTTTGTATTTTTAATTTTTTTATTTCATATACATATTTTATATATTTATTTAAATATACACAAATATATTTTTATTTTATTTTTCTGATGTATTTTGTATGCTTAAATAAATAAATGTATTTATTATATATGTATATGTATAGTGTATTCATCTATGTATATTAGTATCTTATTTATTATTTAGGTTTCGACTGGTCATATTTTATTTTTATATTTTTAATGGAATACATAAGTAGTATTTAAAAGGGTATAAAAATATAAAATGAATAAAAGAATAGAATGGACTCCCTTTTTATTTATTTACCGGTATTATCATATATAATTCATCTATATATTTTTACTGACATATTTATTTTGTTGTATTTTTACTTGTATTCTTTTATTCTAATTATGTACAAGTATTATAAATATTATTTGTAAAAATATAAAAAAATAAGTATTTGAAGAATATAAAGAATAAATATAATGATTATTCTATTCAGTTATATTATACAATAGGGTCACAGACATAACTTTTGCATCTTAACTCCAAATTAAATGAAACCACCTTCATTAATTAGTTAATTAAATGTTATACACAATTAAAGGTGATTTTGAAGCATTCTTAGTTTTTACGAATAAGATATGGGTCTGGGAATTTTAAGTTTTGGAATTTTATTATGAGTATAAAATGTACAATTTGTATAATTTTTGTGTGAAATAATTTTTCTACTTTTCTATGCATTTTTATCTACAACTTTCATATACAAAGTTTACTGATTTGAAGTATAATAATAAAGAATAAAATAAGTCCCAAAATGCATTTTTGAAGGCTAAAATCTAGGGTTTTTTATTCTGTATTTGACCAAGTCAATTCATGACTTGGTTCGGGGTTTACGGTCATAAAATACCTTTGTTATTTGATTTCTTTTTCTTTTCCTTCCTTTATTCTATAATTTTGGCATTAAATATAGTATTTATAAATAATAAATAGAATAAACAAGGAATGTTATTTTATACAAATTAATGATATTTACAAGTATTCAATCAGGGTTTTAAGGCCAAAATGATAGAATAAAGGTAACGAAATAGAGATTCATCACTACACACGTGTCATCCTTTCATTGGGCAACTATGGTTGCTGTCAAAGTTATCCACCCCTTAGTCAACTATATTTGTCTCTTGTGCCTTTCATCTGGTTCGTTGGATCAACTTTGATCCAACGTTCCAAAACACTACTGCCTACCCTTTAGTCCCTCACGTGCTCAACACATGACCTACACAGAACTATCAGATCTGTTGACCATCCAATGGCCTATGAATCTCTACCTCTTCCATTCCCCTACCAAGTTCTGGGCATGTGAGTTACAACAATCATTGGATCACATCGATTCAACGGCATCAGAATCATCCCCTCATTCAACCGATATGCCAATCTATTTATCATCTTCTCCATCCAACCTCATGAACACCCATCACCGGAACCTGCCTCCCTCTAACCGATTTGACCCTCTCTTCTATCCTCCATAGCCTAACCCCTCCGATCAATCGCTAACTACCTAACCATGTTACCCTTATCTCCTCTAACCACTAGTAACCCTAACAACATCCGTCGCCAGCTTCCCCTAACCAAATCTATCCTCTTCTCCCTATCATAATCTTTGACCATTTCCCTCCTCGTGTCCTATCTCTTCCTCTGATTTTCCAAAACCAAACCCCAATGACAGAGCCTCTGATCTCTCTATAAAAACATCATCTCCAACCTTTGTTAAGATCATCCGTCGTTTGCCATATTTGAATAAGAGAGGGAGAAAGAGCTCGAGATTGGGTTTGTGACAACAATGTCGATACTTCACGGCAAAGAACTCCCTTAATCATGAGATCCAAAGGTTACTTTGACCTCTGTTGCTACGTCATCCCTCGATGAGCATTTGAGCTCTATCGTGCCCTAACTACGACTAGAGAAACCACCAAAGTTGGCCTCAGCCACTCCAAATCCAGGTGACACCTCCTCGTCTCCTTCTTTTTCTTCTCTTTTTTTTCGTTATCATCTTGCATCGCAACCTCACTTCATATTCCTCTTCATTCATCACCACCACAGATCGAGCACCGCCTCCATCTTATCCATCATTACCTTCCCTTATTCCTTCTGCAATCCTTCATCGTCGCCACTCCATCCACAACCACCAGCTTCTAGATCATCCCCTCTATCCAATCCTACATAGCAACATCAACATCGCCATTCAAGGAGTCAAGCTTCGAAGAAGAGGCACCCATCTCCATAACCTATAGATCCCATTCGATCATGAACTCGTGTGATCTGAACTGTCCAAGGTTAACCAATTTCCAGCCACAAGATCAACCTTCATCAGAGGGCTTTGAGAGATCCACATGCCTATTCCATGCCTCCAACCCCGGGTCTTCACCGAAGCTTATGCACCTGACATGTCGAGTGACCGAACCAAACCGTACCCAAGCCAGTTGTGTCTTACGTGTGCCACAAGCTTGAGGGGAGGAATTACAGGCAACTCCTTCTTCTTCCATGGAATTACAAAGAGATCCCAATCACATGCACTATGCGTGACCATGGGAAATTTGCATAGGTGTCCTTAAACTTCCAGTAATTAGAGATATACCCATCAAGGGGTAAATATCACTAGAGCCAGACGACTTTGGATAATTACAAGAAGACCCATTTCAAAGGTATAATTGCAAAAATCTTAATTATTTCATTTTCAATTATGCCCTTGTACTTATTTATTGATAACTTGACAATCTGATATCAGGTTATTATGTTCATAGAGTCATTTTGATCCTTGTCATATTCTCTATAATTTAGAACATTGAAATATTCATTTGGAGACATTTCCGATCATCAATTAAATTGATGAGTTTATCTGTTTGTTTTAAGCAAAAATATTCTTGATCTTCGATTCTATTGCTCAATAAGATGTGCATTCAATGGGGTTATAAATGGATACATTAATTGATTAAATATTTCTTGAAATCAAAAAAGGGTGAGGGCTCATGGATTAAATTAATTGGCAGCTCTACTTGGCTTACTTATCATTGCTTACATTACATCATCATTTATCATTTAAAAACCAACAAAAAATGCATTTATTTCCCTATTTCTCTCTCACCACGCAACATAGCATTATTTTATATTGCATCGTAATATTTGTAAAATCATGCACCATATTTCTTTTGATTAATTAATTACAAGTTTTAATTTAAAAGACAAAAAAAGTTAAAAAATACAAAAAACACCAGAAATAATTTATTTCTTTCTTGAAAACCTAATTTTATAGATTATTTAACGATTAATTATGAACCCTTGCATTACCTCCCTGAGTTCAACCTTGGGACTTTAGGAAGTAAAATAAATAGTTAAACCACATTGAGGATTAATTTTCCATATTAATTCCTCGGTGTGGTCATTTTTTGATGATTCCTAGATTGCCCGACTACAACAACAACTACTTCGATAATAATAATCAATAATTATCATCAATTAACAAGGGAAATTTTGGAGAGTTGTCAAATGGTACCATTGTCGGGGAGGTATACGATTTAGAATTAATTTTTAAATAATTTAAGTTTTTAGGTTTTCCATCCCCGGGTAGTTTAACCCCTGATTTTCTTATATTTATTTGTTCATTTATTTCTTAGCAATTTGATTTCCTTTATTGTATGTATATATATTTATGAATATCTCTATAATATTTGTTTATCTTATTTTTCATTCAAGGCACCCGGTGACTTGGAGCGGCTTTATCGGAGGCTGAAGCAACTCAGAGTAACCGGAGGCGAGTGACTCTGAGGATCGATCCCGTTGGGGAGGTCTGGAGAATTTTTTATTTTATTTTGAGAGAGAGAGTGATTTTCTTTATTCAATTTTTGTTAATTAATTTATAATAATTGCCTATTTCTAGCGATCATCATTAGAATTCTCACGCTTGTACCCAAACTAGAGACTCGGCGTATTAGACCCCTATTTGTGGTGATTGACATATTATAGGATTGCATCGTGGCTGTTGAATGTACTACGTTCATTTTTTGTTCTCGTAGGACTAGGCCCACACTTTCAAATTAACTAGACGTAGTAGATCGGATTTAACTTAGCCTAATCAAATTGTTCTTTCACCAGCTCATAGAAACTCATGGTCTAGTTGTGGTTATATGTACATGCATTATAAATATCTGAGTAGGGAAATTTCAATTCTATTTTGCATCCTATATGGATATTGCGAGGAATCACAGAAAATATATCTAATTCTGAATTCATCATCGTGTTTCCTGGTGAACGGCTTTTTTTATTCTCGCTCGATTTTCTCTATCCAGGATCTAAAGGAAATTAGAATCTCCTTGTAGATGTATTTTGATCTCCACTTAATCCGAGCGATAACCAAATTAAAATAAGGGGATTGTTAAACACTATTGACTAATAAAAATTGGACTAAAACTAAATGTCATTGATTGTGGGAGAGCAACCCCATCCCTATGCACATGTACAAACCTCTAGACTTTGAGTGGGTAAGGACGTAGCGATAAGGTTAGAGCCCAAAACCCTGGATATGTGCCCAAAGTCTATGGACTCGACTCTTGCATATTTTGGAGCTACAAGCGCTCGGTTCCAACTAGAGTCGACAATTTGGGTGTATCCGTCTACTATCTCCTTTATGGGTGTGATATAACCCGGCATCCTAGGCATATTACTCCTTTAATTGAGGGGTAGTAGAACCACATCTGGGCATCATGGAGACACACTGTGTGTAACAGATTAAGAGATTGTTTATCACCAATTTAAAATTGAAAATATAATTGGTCGAACTCTTACGGCCATCACCATGTGAAATTGGTGAATTTTGGGTTCGCGTTGTGTATTGAATTATGTGCATTCAAAGATCATTGCACTTGCATACACATATAGAAGTTCTCCAATCATACTCCACCTTCCTTTTCGAAGATGTTAGATTTTGGTATTCTTACCCAGACTCCGAGGGATGAGCTTGAATGATAGAATCCCGACCATCTTCGTCTTCATTCTCAAATCAGGAGAACCCTCTCTTTGAGTCGGTTCTTCCCTACCCATCATCCACTTCGTTCTCCTCCCACCACCCCACTCCATCCTTGTTGAGTTTTCAAGATATGAACTGCTTGTGGAACTTAATGATTATTATGTGGTTACAATGGAGCGGGAGAATTCAAGGATGGACATAAGCATAAATGAATTTGAAAAAGAAACACAATTCCTGATGGTGATTGAGAATTCACTATTTGAACCATACCCTACTTTGGATGACTCTCTTCCCGAGTACAACTAGTTTTTCTTTGACCATAAATTTGAGGTTTAGAGTCAAGGAAAATAGGACTCATGACCAAGCCACCACTGTTGAGAATGACTATTACTCGGCTCAGGATTACATGTTGGAGTCATGGCATAACGAGTACAGTTATTCATCTTCAAGTCATGGGACAATAGCTGATGACATAGCTCGGATTAATCAAAGAGTTGATGCATTGACTGAATAACTCGATGATGTAATCCAAATGATTAAAAATATGATGAATAACCAATGAGAAGTGAGGATACCACAAAGCGAACCTGAGATAAATCATGTGGAAAATTTTGAATCATAGACACCACATACATCTAACCAGTCCACTGACTTTAATAAAAATAACCAAAAATAACAATAAACCAAACAATTCAAAGAAACTAGAAAACAATGAAATGGAAGCATTTTGCAAAATTCCGATCTTAGAGCTTCAATTAACCAAGACCATAGAGTATGTACCCGATCTTCAGAGATTTGTGAAGATTCGATTATCACATAAGAAGATGGGAAAGAAAGGTCCATAACTGAATATCATTTAATCATTATGGTGAGTTCAATGATGATGACCTTAAAGAGCAAAAGTCATGGAGTCAAATAGTTAACTAGGGTTACCTGTGAAATTGAGAACATTGAGTTTTCCCTTGTTCAGATAGATGACGATTCTTCCCCGAACATCCTCCTGAAGTCTGTGTTTGGTTGACTCTAATTCGGACCACTCATAAAGACCAGAGTGATTGTTCAATTTCCTAACCGAACCACAAAAAGACCGAGGGAAATTATTTCAATCGTCATGAACTTCCAAGGTGTCAAAATAGAGTGGACTTTACTGCCCTGGTGATGAACGTAAAATTCTCCTCGATAATAAATATAACTTAAGTCGTAGTATAGGAGGCGAATTTTGTTCAGCAAAAACCACAGTCTTTGAATGCTGTGGAATATTTGTGCTTGGCAAGTCTACCAAGGTCGAACACAGGGACACAGCTGCTTAATTATAGCTTTTGAATTTTGATTCATGAAGCACATAGTGAATTAATCTTAATTTCAGGTCCATATGCAAATTATGAAGCACTATGCTAAGTGATGATATGCTGCATGTATTTTTATCGGTTTTTATGCAAATTAAAGTGATGCATGGGCAAATGATGCAATGGAATATGCATGATGAATCAAATGCTACAATTATACCCTAAAATATGAGCAACACAATATAGAATGAAGTTAGAGCCATTTTGAACACATCATTAAAAATCGGTCATGAAATCAAGCAAAACAAGTAGAGCTAGGTCCCATTTTTAACATAAAAATTCACTTAATTTGAAACAGTGTCAAATGAGACAAATAATTATGCTAGAATGAAGAGGACAAAATAAGGATCAAAACGACACTAAAATCATGCAATTTGGACCTACGATGCTCAAGTTATGCTAAAAACAGTGCAAGGGCATAAATGTAATAAAAATGCAAGAAAAATAAAGGATAAATATTGCATTTAGGTCCCTGGAGGGACCTAAATGCAAATAAAGAAACCGCCTGGGCCTGTCTGTAATTATTCCATGCGCACAAGGGCCTTCTTGTAATTCTTCAAAACCATGAGGGCCTCTCTGTAAAATACCCAGGCACGCACGTGAGGCACGTGCCTGGGGACCAGATTGTAATTCTCAGAAATAGTCAGGTCTCTTTGTGCAATTTTCCCAGCACCTCACGTGCGCTGCACGTGAGGGGTCTAGGCTCGGGTCAGCCCTGTGGCTCGGGCCACGTGGAATCTTCTGGCGGTTTGGCGTTAGGCTCGTATGACCCGAGCCTATAGTTCGGAGACGAGGCTCGGGTCGTCCACGTGGCTTCATCGTACCCGCCCGATCCTGAAGATCGGACGGCATCTGTGCTTCATCCATCCGCCGCGAGCCACCGGAGGAGCTGGGGCTCCGGCGCCACGTGAAGAGCTCCGCCGAGCTCCAAGGACAGGTCTGAGGGTCGGCGAAGGTAGCAGGAGGTCTGGTGGTGGTCCCGGAGCAGGTGCGGA
The DNA here is from genome assembly GCA_037367405.1 of Ottelia alismoides. Lineage (NCBI taxonomy): Eukaryota > Viridiplantae > Streptophyta > Magnoliopsida > Alismatales > Hydrocharitaceae > Ottelia > Ottelia alismoides. The sequence goes on along the minus strand of JAZKJV010008071.1, from coordinate 171,433 downwards.
GCTCCACAGGCGTCTGGAGCTGCTCGGCGAGGCGTGGTCGTCGGCGGAGGGGAGCTGGAAGAAGCTCCGATATGAGGTCCGCCCATTGAAGGTTCCTGTTATTATTAGTATAGCCGAAGCACAGAGTAGAAGGTGAGTGAGTGGGGTGAGGTGAGTGGAGACCGTGGAGGCGTCGAGAGGGGGTGGTCTGATGCTTCTTCTCCGGCGAAGCGGAGGAGAAGGGGTTTGGAGCGGAGGGGGTTCTGGAGAAGAAGAAGGGGTCGGCGAGGTTGCAGGTGGCGTGGCGAAGCGATTGAGTTGATCAGAAGATGGTGGTAGTGAGTTATGGAGTCGGAAAAATTACTAAAAAAGGGAATAAAATTCACCTCGCCGGAGCGAGGTGATGGCGGAGGGGAATGGCTTGGGCTGAGGCTCAAGGGAGCCTCGAGTCGTCGCCCGGCGAGGTCAGCCGGGCCTCGGGGCTCAATTGGTGTCTGGAGACACCGTGGCACGGCCACATCGGCCGTGGGTCGACACCAAGCTCCAGCCGTCGCTGCCTCGACGCCCCGCCCTCTCCGCTGTCACCGGAGGGGCAGGGGGAATAGGCTGGAGCCCAGAAATGGTGGACGAGTGGCTCCGGTGGCTGGGGAGGGGGTTTTATAGGTGGAGGAGGTCGGAGGTTACGGTGATGGAGGGGCGTTTTGGAGCGAGGGTTTAATGGAGTGGAAGTGATGGCGAGGGGATTTGATGATGGCGCGAGGATGGCGGAGATCATGGCTTTGTGAGGGAGGCGTTATGAGAGGAGATGGGTGGCTGGGACAGTGGCTAAAAAAGGAAGGGGGCGGCGAGTCGGAGGGGCGTTACGCCTGGAGTCGGGGTGGCTTCGGAGGTAGGAGACGATGGAGAGCCGTTGGATCTTGCGATCCAATGGCTGGGATTGAGGCGCGGACGGATGGCTGTGATCAGATCTAAAGATCTGATCACACGGTTGGTGTTGAGGCAGTGATGAGCGGTCCAGATGAGGAGATGGGTGAGATCCAACGATAGTGGACAGAAGGGTGGCGTGGAGCAAGGAGAGGCGTTGGATGGTTCGAAGATCTGACGGTGGAGATGGAGGGAAGACGTGGCAGGTGTAGGACCATTGGATGAAGATGAGATCGAAGGGTTGAGATTTAGGCGCTAAGTAGTGGCTTAGATTTGATCTGGAGATCAGATCGGGCGGCTGAGGGATGATGCGTGGTGAACGGTGAGGATGGAAGCAGGGGAAGGGAATCTAACGGCCCAGATTGGGCGCCAGGTGGCGGGAAGGAGAGCGGGCCACGTGGGCGGCCCAGAGGGCGCCACGTGGCCCAATCAGAATAATTCAGAAATAAAAACAAAGAAAAATATAAAAGAAATAGTTAGAGGCCGAATTTGGAAAAAGTCAAAACATGAAAGTTGCTCGTCTCGACGAGATCTACAACTTCCATGTTGGGCAAATAGTCAAAAGAGGTCATCTGTACAAAAGCTATTTTTGGGGGTATTTTTAAGGGGATAAAAACACCGATTTTGTGGTTTTGAGTTGTTTTTGTATTTTTTTAGTGGTTTTAAAGGTCAGTGAATTATAGACAACTTATCTACCTAATTTTTAGGGGTTTTTGAGTTATAAAATAATTACAGAAAAATAAGGGCAATTAAATATACAATAATTAAGGGTTAATTATACACAATATTGTACATGATAAAAATAGAGTTTTAAAGGATATTTTTATTGGCTTGTTTAAGCAGGGATTTTAATAAGGAGTTTTTAGCATGATGAATACGAGATTCATCATACCCCTATACTTAAACCATGCTCGTCCTCGAGCATCTAAAGAATGAAGGAGTTAGATTAATTCCTGACAGTGCGTGTGACAAATTCAAGGCTTGATCTTTCGAAGACCCTTGACCTGAGTGATCCTAAAATTCTGGGTTTATCCAGGCCTTAGTCAGAAGGAATCCAACTTCTCTGATTATCAGACTCTCTTTTTGTACATATAATATAAGGATATGACATTTAGTGTACTGCATTTCATGAGAGCCGAGTTGATGCATCACCCAAAGTTCCAGTCCCAAAGACTCTCCTCTAGACCTAATCCTCAATACTAGGGAAGAAGTCTACTCTTGCTTCAGTCAACCATCTCTTTAGTTTGTCAGACTTTGAAATGTAGATGGACGGCCAGATGATGGAGGTACTGGGATTGTGTCTAATTTTCTCACCCTCACATTGGAACAAGGGTCCTCTCGAGTGCCTTTTACTCAACACTTGTAAATTATTATCTTGTTGATCAATGTGTCCGTCAAGAGAGTTGGAGTCGTCTGCACTTGTTTTTCTGGGAGTACACCGGGGTGTGTCTTTTCTGAGTATCTAAGATACCTTCGACACCCAGACTTGTATCGCTTACGATGCAGGGCCCTTTTTGTGGTGTCAGCCCGACTCCTTGGTCCTAATTAGCGCTTGGTCCAAGTGGACACTTTGAAAATGTTTGGGAGCGCTCGCCATTGGTGGAAGCTCATTTGGAATTTGTCTTTGGATTTAGAGCTTTTCTTTGACATTTCATTTCTTTTGTTGGCTAGCTCCACTGCTTTTACCAAGAGATTGGCGCACACTGATCAACAAGTCTCTTTAGGTTTCATCACACCCTGGCACTTTTAGGTAATATCAAGAGATAGCATATGAATCTTGTTCACATACTGGCTAGGGTTTTGCTGACACTCAGGTTTTCTGAAGCCTTCATTAACTTTATCCCATCCTCGAATTTCATAAGATCGGGTCTAAATTTAAATCTCTGATCCTAGTTCCTCAAGTGATATCTCATCTTAGCTCATCAATCATGCAGTTGTGGAAGTGGCTGTGCTGATCATATTTTCTTGAAAGTAGAGATAAAGAGTGCAATATAGCACTCAAATCTTTCAAACCAGAGGAGTGTGGATATTTAAGTCAGGAAAACCCTAATGACTAAGGCATGTTAACTCAGACTCTCAAGATCCCAGAGATCCAGTGTCCTCAAAAATCCTCAGGCCTTGCGTGAATGTGATTGTGTCAGGAATACACCAACTCCATGGGTTAGTGAATTTTTGTGTGATTTTTTTTTTCCTTTTGCAAATTTTTATGGGTTTTAATTTTCAATTTTTTTTTATTCCCCGGAGAGACAATGACTGGCCCAGGCTCAAATAAAAGTATACACTTTCAGCCAGTATGGGTGTAAGTATGGGCCGAGGCCCGTGTTACTTGAGGACGGGGCCGTATGCGATGTCCTCTAAACCACCCACTCTGCTAAGGGAGAGCGAGGTTCCCTCACTGAAAATGTCTACTAAACCTAGTAGTCAGAGTCAACCTCCAAGAAAAATTTTCAATTTTTTTTTAATAAAAATTAAACCCTCAAATTTTAATTTTTACAGGATTTCAGTTCACTAGTTTACCAAAACCCAGCCCGAAAAATAAAATTTAAAAAGTTTTAAAAACGCGAGCTAAGGCTAAGGTACTATACAATAATATACGGTATACCCCCCTATACTTAAAATTTGCTATGTCCTCATAGCACAAGTGCCATGAAGCCAAGGCTCGGTAAAAGTACAGGGAGATATAGCGGAACTGAGGAGGAGAGTCCCCTTATACTTAGGCCAAAATTGGCCTAAGTAGAAGAAGACAGGACGAGGGATGGAAGAGCAGGCAGGTCCCCCCTATACTTAGGCTACAAATAGCCTAAGTAAGGTCTGTGTTAAGGGGGAGGGGAGGGGGGGGGTTCTATGATACAAGGGAGAGGGGGAGGGGGTTCGTGAAGAGTAGATATACACAGAGAGAGAGAGAGATACAGTGAAATATACAGGGGAAGGGTGGGGGTGAATATGTGCAGTGTAGGTGTGTGTGTGTGTGCGGGGGGGAATTTTTTTTTTTTGAATACAATATGCAAGACTGAAAAAGAAATATGCAGATGCAAGTTTTCTCTTTTTTTTTTTTACAACATGCAATGCAAGTAGACTGATAAAAAAAATCCTAGCATTTCTTCACGGCTTCTTTTGCGGCCTCTTCAGCGGAAGCTCCCGACTTCACGCCTCCATGATGATCAGGCGTCCCCGATTTTCATGGGCCCTGCCACAAAAGAAAAAAGTTAGAAACTCAAAGAAATTAAATCAGCAAGAAATGATGCATGAAATGAGGACCTAAAATTTTTTGAAATAAATAAAAAAAATCAAATCCAAAAAATTAAGCAAAGCCGCATCCCCGGCAACGGCGCCATTTGATGAACGTAAAATTCACCTCGATAATAAATATAACTTAAGTCGTAGTATAGGAGGCGAATTTTGTTCAGCAAAAACCACAGTCTTTGAATGCTGTGGAATATTTGTGCTTGGCAAGTCTACCAAGGTCGAACACAGGGACACAGCTGCTTAATTATAGCTTTTGAATTTTGATTCATGAAGCACATAGTGAATTAATCTTAATTTCAGGTCCATATGCAAATTATGAAGCACTATGCTAAGTGATGATATGCTGCATGTATTTTTATCGGTTTTTATGCAAATTAAAGTGATGCATGGGCAAATGATGCAATGGAATATGCATGATGAATCAAATGCTACAATTATACCCTAAAATATGAGCAACACAATATAGAATGAAGTTAGAGCCATTTTGAACACATCATTAAAAATCGGTCATGAAATCAAGCAAAACAAGTAGAGCTAGATCCCATTTTTAACATAAAAATTCACTTAATTTGAAACAGTGTCAAATGAGACAAATAATTATGCTAGAATGAAGAGGACAAAATAAGGATCAAAACGACACTAAAATCATGCAATTTGGACCTACGATGCTCAAGTTATGCTAAAAATAGTGCAAGGGCATAAATGTAATTAAAATGCAAGAAAAATAAAGGATAAATATTGCATTTAGGTCCCTGGAGGGACCTAAATGCAAATAAAGAAACCGCCTGGGCCTGTTTGTAATTTTTCCATGTGCGCAAGGGCCTTCTTGTAATTCTTCAAAACCATGAGGGCCTCCCTGTAAAATACCTAGGCACGCACGTGAGGCACGTGCCTGGGGACCAGATTGTAATTCTCAGAAATAGTCGGGTCACTTTGTGCAATTTTCCCAGCACCTCACGTGCGCTGCACGTGAGGGGTCTAGGCTCGGGTCAGCCTTGTGGCTCGGGCCACATGGAATCTTCTGGCGGTTCGGCGTTAGGCTCGTATGACCCGAGCCTATAGTTCGGAGACGAGGCTCGGGTCGTCCACGTGGCTTCATCGTACCCGCCCGATCCTGAAGATCGGATGGCATCTGTGCTTCATCCATCCGCCGCGAGCCACCGGAGGAGCTGGGGCTCCGGCGCCACGTGAAGAGCTCCGCCGAGCTCCAAGGACAGGTCTGAGGGTCGGCGAAGGTAGCAGGAGGTCTGGCGGTGGTCCCGGAGCAGGTGCGGAGCTCCACAGGCGTCTGGAGCTGCTCGGCGAGGCGTGGTCGTCGGCGGAGGGGAGCTGGAAGAAGCTCCGATATGAGGTCTGGCCATTGAAGGTTCCTGTTATTATTAGTATAGCCGAAGCACAGAGCAGAAGGTGCGTGAGTGGGGTGAGGTGAGTGGAGACCGTGGAGGCGTCGAGAGGGGGTGGTCTGATGCTTCTTCTCCGGCGAAGCGGAGGAGAAGGGGTTTGGAGCGGAGGGGGTTCTGGAGAAGAAGAAGGGGGTCGGCGAGGTTGCAGGTGGCGTGGCGAAGCGATTGAGTTGGTCAGAAGATGATGGTAGTGAGTTATGGAGTCGGAAAAATTACTAAAAAAGGGAATAAAATTCACCTCGCCGGAGCGAGGTGATGGCGGAGGGGAATGGCTTGGGCTGAGGCTCAAGGGAGCCTCGAGTCGTCGCCCGGCGAGGTCAGCCGGGCCTCGGGGCTCAATTGGTGTCTGGAGACACAGTGGCACGGCCACATCGGCCGTGGGTCGACACCAAGCTCCAGCCGTCGCTGCCTCGACGCCCCGCCCTCTCCGCTGTCACCGGAGGGGCAGGGGGGACTAGGCTGGAGCCCAGAAATGGTGGACGAGTGGCTCCGGTGGCTGGGGAGGGGGTTTTATAGGTGGAGGAGGTCGGAGGTTACGGTGATGGAGGGGCGTTTTGGAGCGAGGGTTTAATGGAGTGGAAGTGATGGCGAGGGGATTTGATGATGGCGCGAGGATGGCAGAGGTCATGGCTTTGTGAGGGAGGCATTATGAGAGGAGATGGGTGGCTGGGACAGTGGCTAAAAAAGGAAGGGGGCGGCGAGTCGGAGGGGCGTTACGCCTGGAGTCGGGGTGGCTTCGGAGGTAGGAGACGATGGAGAGCCGTTGGATCTTGCGATCCAACGGCTGGGATTGAGGCGCGGACGGATGGCTGTGATCAGATCCAAAGATCTGATCACACGGTTGGTGTTGAGGCGGTGATGAGCGGTCCAGATGAGGAGATGGGTGAGATCCAACGATAGTGGACAGAAGGGTGGCGTGGATCAAGGAGAGGCGTTGGATGGTTCGAAGATCTGACGGTGGAGATGGAGGGAAGACGTGGCAGGTGTAGGACCATTGGATGAAGATGAGATCGAAGGGTTGAGATTTAGGCGCTAAGTAGCGGCTTAGATTTGATCTGGAGATCAGATCGGGCGGCTGAGGGATGATGCGTGGTGAACGGTGAGGATGGAAGCAGGGGAAGGGAATCTAACGGCCTAGATTGGGCGCCAGGTGGCGGGAAGGAGAGCAGGTCACGTGGGCGGCCCAGAGGGTGCCACGTGGCCCAATCAGAATAATTCAGAAATAAAAACAAAGAAAAATATAAAAGAAATAGTTAAAGGCCGAATTTTGAAAAAGTCAAAACATGAAAGTTGCTCGTCTCGACGAGATCTACAACTTTCATGTTGGGCAAAAAGTCAAAAGAGGTCATCTGTACAAAAGTTTTTTTGGGGGTATTTTTAAGGGGATAAAAACACCGATTTTGTGGTTTTGAGTTGTTTTTTGTATTTTTTTAGTGGTTTTAAAGGTCAGTGAATTATAGACAACTTATCTACCTAATTTTTAGGGGTTTTTGAGTTATAAAATAATTACAGAAAAATAAGGGCAATTAAATATACAATAATTAAGGGTTAATTATACACAATATTGTACATGATAAAAATAGAGTTTTAAAGGATATTTTTATTGGCTTGTTTAAGCAGGGATTTTAATAAGGACTTTTTAGCATGATGAATACGAGATTCATCACCTGGACATTGAACATCAAGGAGAGTTGTCTGAGACTAACATTATTATGGAAAAGCCATTCTTAGCCCTTGTTAGTGAGACTATTGATTGCGAGTGACTATTGATTGTGAGACTCATGACATTAAATTCCTGAACCAAAACCATAATGTTCAAACCCTCAAGGATACATCGAACCTTGAGACAAGCGAACATGAAATCGACAGTCGTGACACATAGGAGATCCCTGAGTCAAACACTTCACAGACTCTCCACAGACCATAAACACAACCCTAGAAGAGACATCTGAGGATACGTTTGTTGAGGCTACCAGTATTATTACTGAGGCGAATAATCATGACCTAGATACGTCTAAATCATCAAATCCAGACACGGTCATTTCAAACTTCCTTGATCATTACTATGATCCATCACTTGAGCTGACAAAGCCCAAACCAACTAAGAGAGGTATCATATACACGTGATGTGTCCTGATCCTACAGGGGATAGACAACATAGATGGTGATTCATTTGATGAAGAACCAGTGGCCAACACTTCACAAACTCAATTTAGAAAGGACACATTCTCTATTCTGGTTGCTAGTAGAGGGAAGAAGCACTCTTGTCCTTCTCCTCTCCTTGCTTCAGGTTTTAGAAAATTGACTACATACATCACCATAGACATGAATTATTCTAAAGACTCCACCCTAGGTATTGTACACAGACCAATGTAATCAGATATGACCAAGCAGATACTTCTTCACGAAGAGTATTTATCATTTGAGATCGAGTTGGTTGAACACGTGAGTAAGCAACAACAGAGAATAATTAGTTGGAGAGCCACCATCAAATAATACTATTCTGAGGATGACTTCGATGATGGTTGGGTATCTTCTACGTCATGTTCTTCATATCCTTATTCCCTCGCACCATATGCCCGCAAGAAGGTTTGTTAAAAACTTCCTTGAACTTTGTACATTCTATCCCGATCACGTCAGTTCCCTTTGTATTTCTTCTATACTTAGGCAAAAGCCTAAGTATGGGGGGATGTCCATCATGTTTATATCCACCTTCTCTCATTTTGTCCTCAACGGCCCCATTTTTGTTCTCTTATATACTTAGGTAAGGACCTAGGTATAGGGGAAGCAGCTGACTTCTATCGTCTCTCCCTTTTCTTCTTTTCCATCCTTCTATACTTATCATACACTAAGTATAGGGAGGAGTTGCATTTGTGTATATTGTACGCATTGCATTGAACTATATGGTGTTATATTATTCTGTATATAAAACTAACATGGGGTGTGGGTAACTTTTGTAGAACCTATAAAAATGTGTAAAATATGTAGAATACTTGTAAATAGGTATAATATGTGTAGAACCAGTCTAAGAGAAGAAAGAGAGGAAAATTTTCCAAAAAAAAAGCTTCCGTCCAATGCATTTGCATGCACCTACACTTCATTCAACATTTCATGCATCTGCACTGGTGAAAAGCCTTGGTTTATGAACTGAGTTGTGAGCAAAAATTGAGAGAGTATTTGACATGGCCTTAGTCCACTTAATTTTCAGAGGAACTTCACCGAGAAATAGGATTTTGGAAGCTTTAAGTCTTGAACTCAATTCTCAGAGTACTGTATAACAATGTCAATACTTCGACTCTTAGTATCTAACTTGGTCGCCTCATTCTGAGTAAGACTCTTTAATAAGGAATTAATCTATACTCTAGCACTATGCACTGAGCTCAACTCAGACGAGGTGTTGGAATATTGTGCGGGTCTCTTTTCGGGTAGCGTAGACATCTAACGACTGGAGTACGGGTTGAAATAAAGCTTTGGATGAGGAGTGGACTACTAGCACAATTTTTCGGGTAGCGTAGACATCTAACGACTGGACTACTAGCACAATTTTTCTAATACCAAAAAATAGGGGCGAATGAAAATATTCTATATTCGTCGGGGCACAAAAGATCATGCAGAGCAACCAAAAATCCATACCAAAAGAAGCCAACTACCAAATAAATATTTGATCACAAAGGTACAAGCGTCAAACATCAAGCATATCTTGGTGGAGACTTGGTTACACTGGCCAAGCTTCACATGATATAGGACTACACCGATCACAATCCAGTTCTTTTCTCATTCCTCTTAAAATTGCCTTATTTATTACCTCTTTGGGACTGGCTCTGAATTGCTTTCTTTTTCTTTAGAGAGCCCCATGTATGTCTTTGACTAGCTCCTCTCTGATAGTGTAGTGCCACTTCACCCATATTTGTTGTGAACTATAATGAACCTAAACTTAGAAAGAAATACTTGACTCCCAAGGACGAGTTAATGGAAGAGACGTTTGCGAAGTAATTTGACACTCCGGATTAGAAGAGCTAACACCCTTCACACACATGAGACAATTGTTCAATGTTCATGGGGTGTGCTTTGGGAGGAGGATTGATCTAAGATAACATCTGAGCCGAAATTGTTACAATGATGTGTATAATTTGGAGACCGTTGATTTTGAAACCCTAATTCTCACAGAAGTTCTGCCAAACTATTATTCTTAAGGTCATGCCTTGCTCTGTTTTCGTCTTTTGCTCATGACCTTAATGCACAATAAAATATTGGTAATTTATCTTATTAACTCTTGTACATATGTTTATTTATAAAAAATGAAAAAACCATAAAAAATACAAAGTCATAAAATTAATAAAAATTACAAAATCTTTAAAATCTATAAAAATTTGAAAATTAAAAAAAAATCTTCACAAGAACATTGTTACATTTGCATTAAAATTTTTCAGAATAATTTTGATTTCTCGAACTAAAGATTGGGAATAGTCTAAAGGGTGGAGCTTGATTATTGCCTTTGACTTTCATTATAAGGAGCCTAGTTAGCAACATTAATTTAGACACTTCAGGTCTTTGATTTTAATCTTTGGGTTCCATGAGACCATGTTTGGACTTCAACTTAAACTTTCCTATGTAGAACACTTGGTGTCATTCATTTAATTCTCCAATAGTAGACCAGTTTCGGACACATGCAGTTTGCACTTAACTAAACTTGCAAGGGGTTGCGAAGGATAGCTCATTTTAATGGTGCATTTTCATCCTTTTCTAGTGGCGTGGACATCTAAATACGGGAGTTGCAGGGTTGAAATAAAGCTTTGGATGAGGGAAGGATATTTTGGTACAATTTTTCCAAGACCCCAAAAAATAGATTGAAGAAAACATGCTATATCCATCGGGCCCAAACAAATTGATGTAGTGCAAGCAACACCAATACAAATTCTACCAAAAAAAGCCAACCATCAAATACAAATAAGACCACAATGGTCCAAGCTTCCAAAAAGCATGCACATCTAATTGGAGACTTGTTTACATCGATCAAGCTTCATAAGGAGATGTAACTACACCGGTCACACTCCAGTTCTTTTCTCATTCTGCTATGTTCTTTTTCTATTCGATTATGGACCCAACATGACCTTAAATTAGAAGGAAATAACCCCCTCCTCAAGGAAAGAGTAGCTGGATGAGGAACCTATGGGAGTGTATTATTGGGATGGGTGGTTTCTTCACTTCTTTAAGAACGAAGAGCTAACACAATCACACACCATACACATTGAATTCATGGTTGACAGAGTTAGCGAGATGGATAAGGGGATCTGAGCTGGTTATTGAGGAGAACCTTAATAAGGATTTGTGGAATTTGAAGACTGTTGAGGATAAAATCCTACTCCTATCTAAGGCTCCGAAAAAAATGCTTGTTAAAGGCTCGACCAAGCTCTGTCCTTCATATGTTCTCATGAATTGGTTTAGGAAAACAAATTCATTCTAACTTTCTTTATTTTTCCCTTATTTTTCAAATAAGTGTTTGCTATGGGACTAGCAAAGTTGAAGTATAAGGGTTTGATGAATCCATGATTCATTAACATTTTTGTCGCAATTTATCTTAAAACCATTAATAAATACATGTAAATATGCATTAAATCTCATATTTTATAAAAATACCATTCATAAATAAAAATGCATTTTTATGCATCAAAACATCTAAATAAATGCAAGTTGGTTAATGTGGAGAGGAGCCTCTGTTGTTGTCTGTGATAAGAAAATTCCTTTAAAAATTAGAGGAAAGTTTTATAAAGCCGTTGTGAGACCTGCTATGCTCTATGGATCTTAATGTTGTCATGTGAACCATAGACATGTGTAGAGAGTGGCAGTATCAGAAATGAAAATGCTAAGGTGGATGTGTGTGTGTACACACACACACACGTAAAGATCGGATTCAGAATGATGCAATCAGAAAGAAAGTTGGTGTAGCTCGGATCGATGATAAGAAGTGAGAAAATCACTTATGATGGTTTGGTAATTTGCAAAGAAGGCCAACTGATGCACTAGTTAGGAGATATGAGTGTTGGGATGTTGAACCGGTTAATAGAGGGCGAGGATGGCCCAAGAAGTATTGGAAAGAGACTATACGAAGGGATCTTAGTTTTTTGGATATAAGCATGAGATTAACCCATGATAGATCTAAATGGAGGAGATATCCATGTGATGTCCCTACTTAATTGTGGGAAAAGGCTTTGTTATATAACTTAAGCCCTGAGACCAAGTTTGTAGGACTTGGTCGATTAGGGGGAGATAAGGAAGAAAATATAAAAATAATTAATAGAGTACATAGAACACTTCATCTTATTTATTCATTATTTACCAAATATTCAACTATTTTTAACTAATTCATGCCTATATATTTTCTACCAAATTATTTTCTTATGTGTTTATAAAAAAGTATATAGAAATATAAAAATCATAAAAAAATCTCAACCTGTATATATGACGAGAAATCTGGTTTTTAAATTATCAATTTTCCACTTCCAAACATCATAACTTCTCCATACGAACTCCAATTTCACTCTAATTACTTTTAAAGTTCATAAAATAATATCCTTTAATTAATGAAGGTGATTTCATTAAAATCTAAGTCCGTTTGCAAAAAGATGGTTTTGGGACCTAATGACAATTGGGTTTCTGAGCTATTTATTTTATTCTATAAATACTATTTATAGTATCAATGATTTTACTATTTTAATTAATTTGATTATCTTATATGTTATCTATAAAAAACTCCAAAAATAGAATCTTTAGTAAATATTCTAAATAAATCAAAAAACATAAAAGGTAGATGAAATTGAATTGTAGACTATATATTCGTATTTATTTAAATCCAAAAAAATCACATAACTCATATTTATTATTATATTAAATTTTAAAATATACAAATAATATATTATTTATTAAAATATTTAATTAAAAAGTAATAAGCTATTTATTAAATATATTATATCTATTTTTATTAATACTATATTTAAATATAAAGTAAATCAAAATTTTGTAATTTGATTATTTACATTTTTCATTTTTATAGCTATCTAAAATTTCATTTATCATTTAATCAAATTTAAAAAGTATTTAATTTACGGGCCATTGTAGTGCTGACATGTCCGCACCACATCCCATCTTCTCTAAGAAGTTATGTTCATTTTCTGTTCCAACAGCCCTAGTTCGACCATTTACCCACGCTTTGTTTCACCACCAGCATTTGATCTAAACCATCCAAATTCTAGCTCTAACTACCCTAATACATGCTGACCCTCCCGTCAATCTCAACTCCCCTTCCATTTCTCTAATTAATTCGATGAACTCCCATCATTTCATCTAACTCTCAAGAACTGATTCAACTCCAGAACCAATTGTCCGACCTAGCTACTTCGTGATCGTGATCATCCTTATTCTAGTGATGACAGCACCCTCACGTGGGATAGTGTGAATGAGGGACCAACAGAGGAGATGCTCCAAGGCCACTATTGCCTTGTATTGCAGTTGTCTGTGGCATCTAGCTCCGGCATTCATCGGTCATTGAAGCGATTGCGAGGTCGGTCTTAAACCTTCCAATCCCTAGGTGAACTTTCTCCACTTTTTTAAACAAATTTCATGTCCATTTAGCATAGTTAATCACCCTCTTAGATCGCTTAATCACTCTTCTAATAATTGGAACCAAGATCCATTCCTAATTTTAACTCAAATCGATCCAATTTCAATGGCATATATCATTTATCTAGAACCCATAATATCATTAGTTGATTCATCACATATCGAACAACTAAATTTTACCTGTAGGTGCAACATTAACATCTGGATCTTTTAGTTCATCATCTAGAGTGTGATACGAGCATCGATCAGTCAGATTTAGCCACCAAATTAAAAAATATGGCAATGTTAGAACCCTAACAGGCAATCAAAATCGATGCACCTCTTCATCATCACCTTCTTTAACCTTTCTGCTGTAGGCGAGCTCGAAGGGGGTAGGAGACTCCTTCTAGCCCTACAAGAGAGTCCTTCATTATCGCCGACCATCCACTCGTCGCCCATTCAAAAATTCGCACTGATGCCATTGAAATTGAGGAAGAATGCTATGAATAACTTGGAGCGTAGGTGTGTACCACGTAGCACCAACCAACGCCCCAGATCTTCCAGTGTCATCTAATCCCAGTTGTTCACTTGTGAATTAGTGGAACTTTTACATTGAAGCCTGGAAAATCTTCAGAATTCAAGCCTGCACCAAAATTTTTCTATATTTACATTTAGGTCCTGCACGAGGGCCTAAGTGTAAAACAACAAACATTTTATTACTTTTAGGTCCCAGACCATGGACCCAGTTGTAGGACTTTTATATTTCTTTTGTAGATGTGCCCTTCAACTGTAGGACTATTTTGGACACTTTATTGACATCATCTTTTGACGATTTTCTTGGGGTAGTTATGAAACTACCCAAGTTTATTTTGAGTTGGATTTAGAAGAATTTTTATCGTGTTTTCATCGATATTTTATTCTAATTTTCGACTCCATTTTGGTTTTTTCTTGAGTGTTCTTGAGCCCGTTGCTTAAGTTTTCATCAAGGATCTACTATATAGTATCACACTCTATTTTCTACCACATATTTACTATATTATAGATCATTGATGAAAAAATATCACCTTGGAAAATTAAATAAAAATTTGAAAAGGATAAAATCAAATAAAAAATACACAAACTAAAAAATGACAAAAATATTTTCCTTCAGAAAAAATAAAAAATCACAAATATATTTTTCATCTCAAAATTTGAGCATAATTTTCTATCTCCTTGAGTTTGACCTAGGAACACTTGTCTGGATAAATAAGTAGTGAACAATAAAATATGAGAGAAGTTTCTATTCATCTTGTCTTTCTTTCTCTCCCCTTATTTTATTGATTTTATGTAATCAATCAGGTCTCTCTCTATGGTTCACTACATCAGACATCTTTTTATCTCTAAGAGCACATCACCTGCAAGTTGATTTTCTTAGAATCGAGCTACATAAATTTTCTTTGAAGTATCTCATGCCATTTGGAGCTAACTTCATCTTTAATTCCACTGGAGCTGCAACTATTTTCAAGAACAGTCGGATCCTCATTGAGTTTATCTACTCGAACAACCCAAACCCTGGTAAATCTTCAATCCATCTCCGCTACCTTCCTCCACCTGCAGACGAGCTCGAAGGGTGTTAGAGATCCCCTTCTGGCCTTGCAGGAGTTCCACCTTCATCAGTAATCGTCATCGAGCCGAGGAGGAGCCGCAAGGAGCATTGTTGTCGCTCTTAAATTGGGGATTAAAGCTGCAAGAACACACACCATAGAATCATGACACGTGTCCCTCACCAACTGGTCTACAGGACCAACCAACTTTTTAGGAAGCCGAACTGGTTGAGATCACATAGACCGAGATCCTTCTCTATGAGCCGATTTTAGAAGAGCAATGTGAGTCGACCAGATTTTGTTGTTTTTCACAGACAAAATCATTTTCTGTTTTATTTTGAGTGAGAGGGCATTTGCATGTGTTTTGTTTTTATGAGAGAGGAAGGGGCACTTGTCCATTTTTCCATTTCATAGACAGGGATCCAGTAAGGACATTTGACTTGTAGACGACCACTTAGACTTCTTCCCGGGGTCTGTTTTTCAAAATGTTGGTGCGATTGGCAGGACCTCAACATGTTTTTCAATTTTCCGACCTTTTTTGTTTGTTTCATGTGATTTCATGGAAACTAAGGTGTGAATGCACGATTGATTAGATGAGTTAAGTAGAACCTACTACTCTAATCCACACTAAGACATAATTCACATATTTAAAAATTTAATCCATTCTTACTCTAGAGCTACTTGTTTAGGGCGTGATTTTTTACAGCTTTTTGCATGCATTAGATTAGGTTTATATTTTTGCACGATCATATTGCACTTAGAGAGCTGGAGACATATATGGCTTCCTTCCCTGCATGCATCATGTTGGTCCACTACATTATGTGATTTCCCCCTCAGTGAGACATTTTTCAAGAATAAAGAAAATTGAACTCCCGTTAGACATTTTTAAAAATATCCCAAAAAATGAAAACCACAAACAAGTAACAAAATCTTTTAAAAATTTAACCCAAAAAATAAAAGTTATGGACTTAATTATTTTGGGAGAGCAAAACCCTCATTATTGCAGATATTAAACTCCAGACAGAGTGGATGAGGGCGTATCCCTAAGGATTAGAGCCAAAATTCCATGGACTTGTGCCCTAAGTACCCATGTATCACTTTTCGTACATGGTCGCAACTAGAAGAACTTGCCTCCGACCATAGAGAGTCATTTTGGTGTACTCCACTTCATATTTATCTTTGGACCTGATATAACCCGACAACCCTGGTAGATGGTTCCACTGTTTAGGGGATTGTGAGGATGTACATTAGGCGACAAGGTGACACCACCTGTGAGTTTGTATAAATCACTGCTTGATTAGCTAACTTCAAATTAAAAAGATAAATGATTGAACTCTTACAGTCATCATTGCGTGAAGTTTGTGAATTGGGGCTTTGCTTTGTGTTTTTTTATGTGATGTGTATATCCAACATCTTATACACATTTACACTCGTTCTCTTATCTTGATATTGTACTCTATTTTGTATTCTCTTGATATCGAGGATGA
Organism: Ottelia alismoides; assembly: GCA_037367405.1. Lineage (NCBI taxonomy): Eukaryota > Viridiplantae > Streptophyta > Magnoliopsida > Alismatales > Hydrocharitaceae > Ottelia > Ottelia alismoides. The sequence goes on along the minus strand of JAZKJV010008071.1, from coordinate 155,215 downwards.
TGTTTAGACAGACTTTACGAGTCTTACATACATCTTCACAGACTCGAGATGACCTTCTTCACAAGTTAGTCCCACCTCATCACGAGGTGAGTCAGACCCATACTCCCTCTCCTCACAACCCTTTTATTGAAGACGACCCTCACCTCAACCTTTTGTCTATTTCACCTGCACATTTTTCTTAGAGTGCTTATGAGACTTTTTCCTTCCAAGAGATTTGACGGATACCATGGCTAGAAGGAAAGGACTTGTTGAGGAGTGAGTTGTTGAGGAGAGATATACATATGAGTGACCATATCCAACTACAGATATTATAGTCAAGATTCTAGGCAGCCTTCAGCAAATGAGCACACTAATTCAAGATCAGTTTAGAGTCCAGGATGAGTTGAGTGGTGAGACTGGTGTACATATAGTAGGAGTCGAGAACCCACCACTAGCTGTTGTGGGTCCCTTTACTTTAAGAGAGGAGTATGACCTTGGATACAACACATTACAACATAGGATTTGGTTACAATTGAATCAAGGGCCATATGATTTGAGACCATCCTTTATTTCTTTGCTTCCTTAGTTCTATGGAAACATGATAGAGGAGATGTTTACCTTCCTTCAATAGTTTGATATGATTTGTGGTACGGCTAGCTATCCAGTAGTTATGCAGGAGGCTATACGCCTCAAGGCCTTCCCTTTCTTGTTAACATATAAGGCACTCTATTGGCAAAAACATTTAGGCGAGAGAAAATTCAGATTGGGATGACCTCAATTTGACCTTTCTGCGTAAATATTTTCCTCCATTACAGACGAATGCTATGAGGAGCCAGATATTTAATTTTACACAACATACACATGAGTCATTCCACGAGGCATGGGAATAATTCAAGGATATGACTGAGAAGTGCCATCATCACGAGATACCTTTAAAGGTGCTTGTTAAGAAATTCTTTTGAAGGACTTCAGCCGGATATTAAGGGGTTAGTGAGAACAGCATGTGGCAGTAGCTTGAATAAGGATGCCGAGTCTGTTTGGACATCTTTGAGCGGATGGTTGAGAACTCGAGAGTTGTAGATTCTACTCGAGCATTCCAAATGGCCCCACAACCACCACACTAGTGAGATCATCAGAAGGTGGCACGTATTTCTGATTTTGAGTCACGATCTTCTGACATGACTTATATTAGAGACAAACTTGCAGTTGTCGATGCGTTTCAGAATAAAGTACATCATTTGTAGAAGCTACGAGAGTTCGAGAAACTCTCATCATTGCCACAACAATTGAGTGATCTGAAGAAGAAGGTGATCGAGATGTAGTTACAGTACAAGCAGTCTCTTTCTTCTTCTTCTCAACCTACACAGATATATTTACCCGCTCCTCCCACCCATCGGATTAATTATGTACAAAGCAAGCCGACATGTTCTACTTAGACTCCGTAGATAGATTGGCATGAGGATACGTCCACTACCAACCAAAGCCAGATCATGATGCATGTAGTCGATGATGTTGATCCGTCTTCAATTTTTGAGATCAACAATATATGGTACGCTGCAGTTCCTTATTAGTCACCACCACACATTACACCTTAGAGCATACACTAGCAGTCGTAGTAGATGAAATACCAACATGGATGTCCATATTTTCAGCACCGAGCTCCATACGTACAACAACACTTTCACCACACGTTCCATCAGAGACCAACACATTCTTACCGGTCTCCTTCTACACATTAACATTCATATCACCAACAACAATAACTATCATACATTACACCTCGGAGATCTCCTCAACCATATACATCACAACCGCAATACACTTCTAGGAAGGAGAGAGCAGAGAGCCAGGGATGATGGGCTACTGAGACAAAGTTATATGCATTGTCCTTATCACTAAACCAGATCATGGATATGCTTAGCACACTTCAGTTCAAACATAGGACAAAGATGGACTAAGTTAATCATCGTCTGGATGAGTTAGTCGTGCCCAAGACCACTCTCCAAGCGCAACCTCAAATGAACACAAACAACAAGAGTCAACATCCAGATCAGGTAGATGCCAATACATGTAAGGTCAATTTTCCTGAATTTTTATCTAACTTCATTCATCTCAAGAGAGTTAGACACCTACGTGTACATTATCTAGAGGAGGAGAGGGAATATGATGATGAGGAGCGAGAGTCGATCCATGATGATGAAAGACATTCTGATGTTGAGGAGGAGGACCACCACGAGGGCCATGATGATCGTGATGATGCTAGATAGGGGAGTGATGAAGAGATAGTTGATATGGACATGGACAATTCAGATAATGATACCACGCCAGTCTATACAGACACTTTCGCTGATGATTCTACTTCCTTCCTTATTTTCGAGAGTTCTGAACATACTTCTAAGACTCCTGATGTACCTACTGATTAAATTTATGATGATTTGAATACAAAGAAAATTTTGTTGTTCCTGAGTTTGTTCCTTTCTTAGATGCTTTATTTGGTAAAGGAAAGAAAAAAAGCAAAAAAGAATGTTGTTATTCCAGAGACAAAATGGTTAGTTTAAGATCACATCTTTTTGAAGATTCCACTTCATGATGCCTTGGATCATTTTCCTACACTTAAGCAACATTTGAGGAACAAATGTACAATACGTAGGAAAGGAAATCACATGTTGAGAAACATGTTTTTACCATGGCCACATCATATGCTATTTAGAACAAGGACCTAAGAAATAGAGACATTTAGGTTCTTGCTATGACAATTGTGAGATTTCAGATGTAGCATTCGATCACACTCTCTTAGATAATGGTTCCTCGATTAATTTGTTACCATCTTCTCTACTGGATAAACTCAAGCAAATTCTTCTTTACAAATCATGAGCATTACTTCAATTTGCAAATCGATCAGTAAAGAAACCTAGAGGCATGTTGAGGAACATTATCGTAACTGTATAGGGTTTGCAACATCTAATGGACTTTACTGTCCTAGACATGGATTGCCCTACACAGTTACACCTTGCTCCAATCATTCTCGAGATACCATTCTTGCAGACCGTGAAGGCCTTTTTTATTATGATTCTAGGAGAGTATCATTTTGCACAGATAGTGGAGAGGTACACATTGAGATTGTGAGAGGATTTAGCAGACCCATATCCGTATTGTTGTTCACTTCATAGGACACCATCTTAGCGGATGACTGTCAGCACATAGATGAGATGTGTTCTCTTCATCTTAAGAGTGTTTACTTTGAAACCTATGGTATCCTACATGTGGATGGGGATGATCATATGGTACCTAGTTCTTCAGACGTCTGCTTACATACATATACATAGATCATATTAGGACCAGATGAGCAATCATTTGTAGTAGACATCTCAGTGCCACAGATTGAGAGTTCATATATTCCATCATGAGAGTTAGTTGATTACATTTCAAAGATTATATGTTCTATTTAGCATAGAATGTCAGATGGTGTGCTGGGCACATTTATTGACATCTTCTGTAGTCCAAATCCAGAGATAATTGCTACATTCGAGAGACCTATACTACGTATAGTGTTCACTTATAGAGGCATATCTACTCGACCAACCAGGGATTGGTACACAGTCGCACAACAAATGATTCCGTAGGACCCGGGTTGAGGTGATCTACTTTGTACAGGACTCATGAATACTCTTCCACTTCATTCTGTCCTATACAGAGACTTGTGAGCCACTCATTTTCTAGAGTACACCACTACTTGTATATTCTTCCTAGATCCCAATCATCCCCATTTTTTCTAACTTTGGTTACCAAATCCTAGGTATATTGGGAATCGATTGTCCATTGATTCTCGTTTTCGTATATTTATTTTTTTACTTTTCTTTTGTGTATATTATTTTACATCAATCACTCATCCCTAATTTTTGGCCACATTCTTTTCTATACTTAGGATTCCTTATCCTAAGTTTGGGGGGCAAGTGATTTAGTTGATTTCATTTATTCTATTTCTTTCTTCTTTCGTTTGTATATTCTTTGTCCTTGGTCACCTCATTTTTGTATTCTACTATACTTACGATGACCAGATCGTAAGTATAGGAGGGCGAATGACTTCTATTATTTTGTTCTTTTCACCCACTTTTACTTAGCATGAGTTATGTCCTTCTTTTTCTCTTTTCATGCTATGAGGACATAACACAAGCTAGGTACAGGGGCTGCGTATATATTCTATATATACTTGTATCCATAACTGGTACTTTTATGTATTTTTTATATCTATAAAATCCCTAAAAAGTGGGTAAGGGTTAAATTTATTTAAAATCTATTTATTAAGCATTTATAAAAGACTTGTAAATAAATAAAATATATGTCAAATTATTATATAAATTTTTTATTTAAAATGTATATTTAAAGTATACAATACTTACTTAAAATTCTATTTATTAAAATATATAAAATTCGCTTAATCTTTAAAATCCTTGTATATTAAAATTTGTAAAATACATTAGTTAATGTACAATAAATTATTGATAATTTATCTTGTAAACTCTTCTAAATATTCTTGTTTATAAAAAAATGAAAAAACCATAAAAATACTAAGTCCTAAATTTCATAAAAATTGCAAAATTTTTAAAATCCATAAAAGTGAGTAAAATTCAAAAAAATACTTAAAAAAACATTTTTGTATTTGCATTAGCATTTTTCAGAATAAATTTGATTTCTCAAACTAAAGATTGCGAATAGTGTAAGGGATGGAGCTTGATTATGGCCTTTGACTTTCATTGTAAGGAAACTAGTTAGGGAATGGAATTTCGACTCTTCAGGTCTTTGACGTAAATATTTAGTTTCCATAAGACCATTTTCGGACTACAACATAAACTTGCCTAAGTAGATCACTTAGTGTCATCTGTTTAACTCTCCAACAGTGGACCAAATTTAGACACATGCATTTTGCACTTAGCTCAACTTGCATTGGGTTGCGAGTGGCAATTCATTTTAGTTGTGCATTTTCATTCTTGTCTAGTGGTGTAGACGTCTAAAGACATGTGTTGTGGGGTTGAAATATAGCTTCGAATGAGGGAAGAATCTTCTGGCATATTTTTCCAAGACCCCAAAAAATGGACAGAAGAAAAGATGATATATCTGTCAGGCCACAAAAGATTGATGTAGTGCAAGAAGCACAAATTCAAATTCTACCAAAAAGAAGCCAACCACAAAATATAAATATGACCACGATAGTCTAACATTCCAAAAAGCCTGCACATCTTAGTGGAGACTTGGTTACACAGATCGAGCTTCACAAGGAGTTGTGACTACACTAGTTACACTTCAGTTCTTTTCTCATTCTTCTATCTTCTTTCTCTATTCGATTGTGGACACAACACGACCTGAACTTAGAAAGAAATGTCCCCTCCTCAAGGAAAGGGTAGCTAGACGAGGAACCAATGGGCATGTATTATTGGGATGGGTGGTTTCTTCGCTTCTTTAAGCATTAAGAGCTAACACAATTCACACATTGTACAAATAGAGTTAATGATATGGATAAAAGGATCTGAGCAGGCCGTTAAGGCAGATCTAAATAAGGATTTGTGGAACTTGAGGACTGTTGAGGATAAAATCATACTCCTAGTAATGGCTCTGACAAAATACTTGTTTAAGGGTTGACCAAGCTCTCTCCTTCATATGTCCTGATGAGTTGGTTTAGGAAAACAAATTCATTCTGAATTTCTTATTTTTCCTTATTTTTCAAATAAGTGTTTGCTACGAGATTATCAAAGTTTATGTATAGGGGGTTTATGAATCCATGATTCATTAACATTCATGTTGCATTTTGTCTTAAAACCCTTACAAATACATGTAAATATGAATTAAATCTCATATTTTATAAAAAAATATTATTCATAAAAAAATGAATTTTTATGCATCAAAAATATGTGAAGAAATAAAAAATAAAAGGAAAGAAAAGAAAAAAAGAAAAGAAAACATGGTAGACTGTAAATATATATATATAAATGTACAATAAAACTAATTAAGTATAAATACAGTTGTAAGATATATTTATATAACCTAACCCTTGAAACCATTAAGTGGGACTTGGTCAATAAATAATAAATCATGGAAAGATAAGAAGAAAATATAAAATTAATTAATTGTGTACATAGAACACTTAATCAAATTTATTCATTATTTACCATATCTTCAACTATTTTTAATTAATTCATTTCTACATATTTTTCACCAAACTCTTTTCCTATGTGTTTATCAAAATGTATATAAAAAATAAAAATCATAAAGAAATCCCATCCCTTATATATCCTAAGAAATCTGGTTTTCAAATTGTCAATTTTTCAAATTCCAAACCTCATAACTTTTTCATACGAACTCGAGTTTCATTTTACTCACCTTTAAAGTTCATAAAATAATATTTTATAATTAATGAAGTGATTTCCTTAAAATCGAAGTCCGTTTGCAAAAAGTTAGTTTTGGGACCTATTGACAACTCGATTTCTAGGCTATTTATTTTATTCTGAAAATATTATTTGTAATATCACTGATTTTACAATATTTTATTAATTTATTGATCTTGTAGTTTATCTATAAAATTCTGAAATTAAAACCTTTATTTAATATATTAAAAAAAAAACCTAAAAGATATATGAAATTGAATTTTAGACTATATATATGTATTTATTAATATATAGAATTATTTATTAAAATCCATAAAAAAATCACAAAACTCATATTTATTATTATAATAATTAATAAAATATAAAAATAATATATTATATTTTAAATTGTTAAATTAAAAATGAATAAGTTATTGATTAAGTATATTATATCTATATTTATTAATATTACATTTATAACTCATAAAATGTACATTATTTATAAATATAACGTGTATCATGATTTAGGTAATTTAATTATTTACATTTTCATATTTATACCTATTTAAAATAATGCATTTATTACTGAATAGCTAATTAATAAAGTATTTAATTTATGGGCCAATGTGGTGTTGACATGTGTCAGCACCACAACCCATCTTCTCCAAGAACTTCTGTTCATTTTCTGTTCCAACGGCCCCATTTCGACCATTTACCCACGCTTCGTTTCACCACCAATATTTGATCTAAACCTTCTGAATTCTAGCTCTAACTACCTTATTACACTTTAACCTTTGATCAATCTTCACTCCCATTCCATTTCTCTATTTAATTCGATGAACTCCCACCATTTCAGCTAACTCTCCAGAACTGATTCTACTCTAGAACCAATTGTCTAACCTAGCCACTTCCTCACATTGTTCCTCCTAACTCCAGTGGTGACAACACCCACAGGCAGGCCAACGTGAAAGAAGGACCAACAAGGAGACATTACAAGGCCATCATCGCCTTGTATCGTAGCCTTGCACGGCATCCAGCTCCGGCATTCATCAGTCATTGAAGCGACTACGATGATTGTATTAAACCTTCCAATCCCTAGACGAACTTCCTCTGCTTATTTTCATCAAATTTTGTGTCTATTTATCATAGTTAAGAACCCTCTCAGATCGCTTAATCACTCTTTTAATCATTGCAACCAAGGCACAAACCTGATTTTGACTCAAATCGAAATTTCATTCTAATATATCCTTTGGATGGAACCCACAATATCCTTGGTCGATTCATCTTGAATCAACCAACTAAACTTTACTTGCAGGTACAACATTAACATCTGGAGCTTTCAATTCATCATCTATAGCATGGTACGAGCATCAATGGGTCTGATTTGGCCACCAAATTAAAGAACAGGGCACTGCTAGAACCCTAGCTGATGATCATAATCAACGCAGCATCTTCCGCTTCACCTTCTTCGACCTTCCTTCCATAGACGAGCTCAAAGGGTGTGGGAGCCCCCCTTCTGGCCCTACAAGAGAGTCCTTCATCGTTGCCGACAGTCCACTCGCCGCCCATTCTAAGATTTACGTCATTGCCATTGGAAATAGGTTAGAACGCTCTGAAGAACACGGAGTGTATGTTTGCACCACGTAACACCAACTGTGGCCCAGATGTTCCAGTGCCATCGATTCCCAACTGCTTACTTGTGAATCGGTGGAACTTTTACATTGAATACTAGAGGAGCTCCAAAATTCAAGCATGCACCAACATTTTGCTATATTTACATTTAGGTCCCTATGTGTGACCTAAATGCAAAACAATAGACATTTTATTACTTTTAAGTTCTTGACCAAGAACCTATAGGACTTGTATAATTCTTTTGCAAATGTGCACTTTACTATAGGACTATTTTGGACACTTTATTCACATCATTTTTGATGATTTTCTTTTGGTATTATACAACTACCCTAGTTTTATTTTGAATCAGATTTCAAAGAATTTTTATCACGTTTTTATCGAGATTGTATTCTTCGATTTTTGACTTTGTTTTGGTTTTGTCTTATGTGTTCTTAAGCTTATTTCTAAAGTTTTCTTTGAGGATCTACTATATAGTATCACACAATATTTTCTACAACACAGTTACTATATTGTAAATCATTGATTGAAAATTTATCACTTTGAAAAATTTAAAAATGAAAAAGATAAAATCAAATAAAAAATACACAAACTAAAAAAAAGTTTCCTTGAGAAGAAATAAAAAATCACAAAAAGAATTTTCATCTAAAATCAGAGCGTAATTTTCTGCCTCCTAATTTTCGACCAAAGAACACTTGCATGGATAACTAAGTAGTGAACAATTAAATAGGAGAGAAGGTTCTATTCATCTTATCTCTCTCTCTCTCTCTTTATCTCTCCTATTTAATTGATTTTGTTTGATCAATTGGGTTTCTCTCTGTGATTCACTACATCTGACATCTTTTTAACCACGACTCAGGCCCGATTATCACCTACCCATTTGTCATCTTTTATTGGATCACCTTAGTCTCTGGTAAAAGTCACCCACCCCTCTGTTTATCTCTTGCACCTTTGATCTGGGTTGTGGGATAGACTTTGATCCAACTGTATAGAACACTCTCGCCTACCCTTTAGTCCCTTACGTGCTTAGCGCATGACCTACACACAATCGTCAAATATTTAAGGATCCAACATCCTCTGCATTTCTATCTCTTCCCTTACCTACCACGTGCTAGGAACGTGAGCTACAATAGTTGCTGGATCACATCAATCCAACGACATCTGGGTCATCCCCTCCTTCAATCGATCCGCCTACTTGTTTGTCCACTTCTCCGGCCAACCTCCTAGCCATCCATCACCGGAACCCATCTCCCTTTAATTGATTTGAACCTCTCTTATAACCTCCATTGCCTAGCCCCTCCGATCAATCACCAACCACCTAACCCCATTTACCCTTATCTCATATAACCACCACTAACCCTAACCATCTCCATGTTCGGTTTTTCATAAACAAATATATCATCTTCTCCCTATCATGATCTCTGATCATTCCCCTTCTTTTATCATATCTATTCCTCTAATTTTACAAAACCAAACCCCCATGGATAGAGCCTCTGATCTCCCTATAAAAACTTCATCTTCCAACAGTTGTCAAGATAATCCATCGTATGCCATATCTACAATAAGAGAAGGAGAGAAAGAGCTCGAGATCGAGCTAGTGATAGCATCGTCGATCCTTCATGGTGAAGACCCCCCTCCGCAGTGCGATTCATAGGTCACTCTGAGCTCTGCTGATGTGTCTTCTCCCAAGGAGCGGCTGAGATTCATCGTGCGCAGACCACGACTAAAGCAACCACCGGAGTTGGCCTCAGCTACTCTAAATCCGAGAAGCACCTCCTGTCTCCTTCTTTTTCTCCTTTTCCGTACTCTTGTCGCATCACAACAGCACTTCATCTTCCTCTTCGTTCACCATCATCACAGATCGAGCATCGCCTCCATCTTCTCCTTCATATCCTTCCATTCTTCCTTGTGTAACCCTTCATCGCCATCGCTCTATCCACCACCACCAGCTTTCATAGCATCCCGTCCATCCACTCCTCCATAGCATCATTAACATTGCCATCCTAGGAGTCGATCTTTGAAGAAGAGGTTCCCACCTCCAGAACCACCAGATCTCGTTCGGTCATGAACTCGCATGATCTGAACCGTCCAAGGCCACCAAATTTTAGATCGCAAGATCAACATTGAAGGGCTTTGAGAGTTCCAGATGCCTATTCCCGAGCCTCTAGCCTCGGGTCTTCACTAAAGCTTCTCTAGCTAACACATGGAGCGACCAAATTAAACCACCCCTGAGCCAGTCATGCCTCACATATGCAATGTGCGTGGGGGGGGTTATAGAGATCCCCTTCATCTTCTACGGAATTAAAAAGAGATCCCAGTCACACGTACAATGCACATAACCTTGGGAAATTTGCGCAGGCATCCTCTAACTTCTTGGAATTACAAATTTACCCCCTCTAGGGGTAAATATTGCAGGAGCCTAGGCAACTTTGAATAATTAAGAGAAGACCCCTCTCAAGAATATAATTGCAAAAAAAAAATAATTATTTATTTTATAATTATGCCCTTGAAGTACTTTATTGATAACTTGAGCATCTGATATCGGATTTTTACATTCTTATTGTCATTTTGATCCTTGTTTTATTCCCCATTTTAGTTAGAACATTGAGATGCTCATTTGGAGACATTTTCATTCATCAATTAATTGAGGAGTTTATTTGTTAGTTTTGAGCACAATTACTCTTGATCTTCGATTTTATTACTCAATAACTTATGCATTAGTTTGGGTTATAAATTGACACATTAATGGATTGAACATTTCCACAAATAGATAAAGGGTGAGGGCTCATGGATTGAATTGATTGGCTGCTCTACTTGGCTTACTTATCATTGACTACTTATTTGTAAAATCATGCATCATATTTCTCTTTATTATTTAATTACAACTTTTAATTTAAACCCCATAAAATATGAATAATACAAAAACACCAAAAATAATTCATTTCTTTTAAAAAAATCTCATTTTATAGATTATATAACAATTAATTATGAATCCTCACATTACCTCCCTGAGTTCAACCTTGGGACTTACCTTAGTAAAATTAATTGTTCGACTACATTGTGGATTAATTTTCTATACTAATTCCTCGGTGTGGCAGATTTTTAACAATTCCTATATTACCCGACTACAAAAACAACTTCAACAATCATTATAATTAATTATCATCGATTAATAAAGGCAATTTCGGAGAGCTGTCAACCAATGCCCCTGACCTTGTCCAATGGAATGGATGTCTAATGACAGGATGCGGTGCATTGCAGTAAAGCTTCGAAAGAGGGATAGTCTACTGGCTCAAGAGGAAAAATTCCTTTTGTATATGTTGTTGTATATAGTGTCAAAAAATGTGCAAAATTAAGAACTCCAAAAAGAATAGATAGGGAAAAGTCAATGAAAAATTCAACCCTATTGGAGTATATAAGAAGTAAGAAAACACTGTGTCGCAAAGTTAAATTTCAAGATTTCCTGCAGCAGGAGACTTGGCTACACTACCCAAGCTCCAAAATATATGTGTCTGCACTGATCATAGTCCATTCTTCTCTCTACCCACTCTTCTTGAGCTAGTTGTACTTGAACTTAGAAGGGAATACCCTGATCCTTGAAGAAAAAGTAGCAAGATTGGGGAATTAGGATTATTTTATTAAGGGGGATTGTTCCTTGTCGTTTTGATTATATGTTCTCCGACCGAATTCCCTTCTTGCATCTTGTAGTGAATAAGGTCTTTCATGACATTATAGTGTTGGGTGTCATCATAATCACCGAAAATCTCTTTCAGTTTATGCATTATATCCTGGCAAGATCCCATATCCACATGTTAGTTCTTGTACACATTAGATAAGGATCCCCGAATATAACATTGAGCCAATGTATGATCTTCATCATATTTTTCATTGAAATTGGTTTCTTCCGGTGTCATGTGGTTTGCGTACATGTTCTTAGAGAGCATATAAGAAATGTGATCTACTGAAAGGACAAGATCCAAATTACAAATCAAATCTGAGTAATTTGGCCCGGTCAACTAGTAGACCTCCAAAAGCCTGCTGAGTGGGTTCAAGTATTTCATAGTCAAAAACTAAGAATTCACTATATTAGAAAATATGAATAACTATATATTCGAAATTAAATTATTTGATTAAGGATTTTTAATCTAATTAATCTTACCTTTTCAACTCTGAAAGTTCATTTCCTGACTCACTTTCAAAGTAAGAGATATACTTAACGCTATATCTCTGGAAAGAACTGGGATCTCCTTTTAACCTTCATTACATCCCTATAATATGAGAAACTTTAACTTGCATTTGCCAATTCGGTCTTTTACAAGTCCAACTAGCAAGTCTAACTTGGATTATGCCTTGCAAGTCCAACTTGCATTTCCCAATTCAGTCTTTTACACCCAGGCCCACCACCCCTAAGGCGATGTTGACCAGATGTTAATTGAACTAACCATCAACAAGATTAGAACGTACTTTGAGCAATCCAATGCCGCTCTAATAATATGACAAAATGATATTGGGGTCACTATGCATATGGCCTTACTCTTTCGAAAAGCAAAGAGCCCAATCCACGTGCGCTTGTATGAAGGAGTTGTCTCTTCAGACATGTGTCTCCTACATACAATCCATGCCAATGGAATCCTTAACCTTGACGGGAGACCATGGATGCCATTTATATGATCCTCTATATCACATTCAAATTTTAATTAATTAACTTGAATCATATTCACATAATTAATTCTTCCAAGGGAGTTATAACTATACTCATAATATAGTGTTTATTTTAATTAGATCTAATTAAAACATACTAAATTAATCATCAATCCAATTCAATCAACTAACAAACATTTATCATTTTCTTATTATTACTATATAGTATACACCCTCACAAGTATGTATTATTTTTTATTTTAATAATTAGAGTACAACTTGACTTACTCATATCATTCTTTCCTCAAAAATAGATCCAGCCAATACACTCGAGTTATGCTGGGAGAAAGCATTTATTAATAAACCAAGCCAACATACTCAAACTAGATACCTTCACCATTCCAATTGAGAACAACACAAAATAATGCCAATGTACTTGTGGTTTTATCGATCAACTTTGATGGCCGACATTATACTATATAGTATAATTCAGAAATCTTAGTCATCTTGAATTACTTTTGAGATTCTAAATTTCTAAGCAAATCAAGCAACCATGTTTTGCATCTAAAAGTTGTCCTACAACTATTGTAGGATAAACTAGGATTTCCATGAAACATGCATTCAATGGACGATGATTAATCAATTATTTTCATAATTATTATGCATCAAATTAATCAAGATAAATTCGTAATTTCCATGATTTCCAATGAATGATAAACACATTAAGCAAAGAGATTTGATTATACAATCATCATCCGATCCATCTCCACTAAATATGGAATATCTTGGGCAAACAGAGTCGAAATTACGTAAAAAAATTAATCAATTTGATGGTTTGATTATCTACTTAATCCAACTATTTATTTCATGTTTCATGACGTAAAATAGTAATCAAAATTCATTTTCATACAGATCTGTGAATACATGTAAAAACAATATCACGTGGGAACTCTTTGAATTTTAATCATGCAATTTTGATACCAATAATAGGATACTATTTTTATATATATTTAGACATTCGAAATAGATTTTGATAATCCAAAAACACATCCAAATAGAAGGTGTTTATTTTAGTGAAAAACCAATTCAAAACATACATCTGATGCAAAACAACAAGTCCTCGTGCATTTGATATATAAAACCTTGTTCACCTAGGGTTTTGGATCACATACAAGACCTCAACCTAGGTTTGTTGCCACTTCAAGGTTATGTAAACAACCTTAAATGCATCACAGAAGCATGAAGACCGTATCATATGCGATAAAGAGTGACTAGTCATACTAGTTGCTTGGGGCAGTGAAATTTAAAAATTTTAAAGCGATGAAACCATATGATCCAAGAACACTTCTCGATTAATTTCATCTAGAACACAAAAACGATATAGGAATATCTTCGGAAGTGTGGTTGCGATCGAAGGGTCTAAAGCAAGAGACTGACTTTCTCAAGCCCGATACGACGGAGGAGTTGCTTGCAAGCGTGCTGATGAGATGCATCCTTCTCTCAATCCAATATGTAGTTAAAAGCAATGGATCTACTGATTTCATCACATGAAATCCGAGGTATTCTTCACTTGCAAGGAGCACCGAGTAAGACGAAGATCCATGAGCGATTGAAGCGACATCACAACGGTGTATTGACGACAGTGATTCCCTCTAGGTCAAGAAGTAGATTGCCACAGAGAGAGGGGGTGTGTGATGAGAAAATGAGAGAGAGAGAGAGAGAGCTTGTGAATATGTTGTGTAAAATAAAAGCTAGGATTGCCTCTTCTTTTATAATATTTTGGGAGTCCATGGATCACAATCCACGAACAACACAAAAACAATTATTGATATTGATTTGTGTTTCTTTCAATGGCCTTGATTTTATTGAATAATCACCAATATAAATTAATTCAATCAAGTCAATACACTGAGAAGGATTAGGAAGGAGGTAAAGCTCCTTCCAAATAAGGGAGGACATCCACCTTGAGTCATAATTCAAGGGTGGCCGTCTACCCTCCCCATATGGAAGGGTTCTCCTTCTTCCTATTATATGAGATCACATATCTCAGATAATCCTAATTAATACGCAATAACTATAATCATGCTATTGGAAATTGTGAATCATATTCACATACCCAAAATAAAATGTTGATTGTAATTTCAATCAATTGACCAATGTGAATCCAAATCACATGAACATTTAATTTATAAATATTATTTACAAATAGCTCTCTATAATATATTATAAATCATACTTAAAATATATATAATTAATAGGAATAGTACTATCCACATTATTCATATCCATGATAATTAAATAATATTTAACTATCTTGGATGTTTATTCTCATGCATCTAAATATTATGAGTAATATTCGTATTATTCATGATAATTAAATAACATTTAATACTCAATTTCTCAATGCTCAGATATATAATTTAGCAATGGAATTATTCTCGAATCTTTCAAGAATAATGTGCTTTCTCTGCGAACACATGGTGATAAAAACAGTGCAATTGTATGTTCCACGTATAGTGACTTGGATATTGAGATCATATCTCAAATCCAGATCTCGTGGACCTATCGTAAATGCTTGACTAAATCAAAGCTGGATATCGTCTCATTGCATATGAATTACATTCAGATTAATGTCCAACATTTGGACTAAGATTTAATTACTTCTCTACCGAGAGGAGTCGCTAAAACCCAAACATGTTTCTTTACTCCCTCATAATGAAAGCGTCATGGTTATACAATCATTTATGATCACGTCACCCTCTAGTATTCCTAATACCCGTACATCTTGCATAATGGAAGACCTAGAATAAACCCGAAGTTTTAGATCTCTTTTATATTATCTTCTTCAGGAATTTATCATTAAGTTTCTCATTTAATCATTGGGAGTTCGTATCGATCATATGATTTCCAAAAACATATATCATACCTACAAATTCTTGTCATGCTTTCAAAGCAAGATGATCATGCATGGAATTTTATTGGTCCCAATACCTCATGAGTGAGCTCATGTCTTTCGGTTCATTAGTGAACCTATATAATCCCTTTGAGAGATCATATTACTCATATGCCCTCATATGCACACCAGTTAGCCGGTGTATAGACCTCGATTAGGTCATCAACCTATCAGTCTGCCACATGAACATACATAGACATATAGTAATACATCTATCTCCGGTGAGAAGTTGAATGCCTATATCATGATAGTATACGACATAGGTCTTAGTTATCTCGATATCACTAAGTCAACTCTTTGAGCTAACTTATTTGACACCTCTGAATCTCTATTCCTATGCTGAGGACCTGCATCAATAGGTTAGTCAGATATCACCCTTTAGATAAGGATTGTCATCTCCTTCTTAGGCTCGAGATCATATCTTAATAATCATTTGATGGTGCTTGATGAGTACTCAATATAAATCCTTAGATATCATCCAAGCATCAGCCTCTATGATTCAACCTTTGAATCAACAGGTGTATTATCATTAAGACGACCGTAGTAGATAACCCTAATTTTACTAAGGGACCTTATAGTGCATTTATTCATTTACTCTCAGACTAAAAAGTGAAAATAAATCGATAAATTTTATTGATATATCAAATATTACAATAACATTTAATGTAGAAGTGGTTCACCTCAAGCTCACATGGATAACATTCACTTGGTGCGGAAACCATCTGGAAGGTGTTCGAGAGGATGGCTGAGACAAGCTGAGCACAGACCGTGAGTAGAGATCAAATAGATACCCCTCCTACATTCTTACTTAAAGGGGAAGAGAGGGCGACAGTTCATCCATCTGACATGGGAATCATAGCAGATAAGTTAATAGGCGTAGAGAGGATCGACATGACGACGGATGATTTGGACAACAACTTATCCAAATTTTCGAAGCAGATAGTAGAGTGATGAATCTCCGATTCTCACTCCTTATTACTTTATTTTAGCTATTTATCTTGGCAAATCATCATGTAAATAGGTGTAAATAATAAGTTATCATTATGCATGCGTCTGTTAATATTGTGTCATGTATTTGTACAAAAATAAAAGAATAAAGGAAAAGAAAAAGGAAGGAGGTATTTAGAATAAATACAGAGTGACCCGAACCCCAAGAGAAGGTCAAGCCTAGACCTTATCGCCAAATAAAATAAGTAGAGAGATAGGGCCTACTATATGTTGTACATATTCCCTATATATGTAAATAATTTTTTTTGATAAAATAAAAATAAAACATTTCTGCTACCTCCTTGTATATAGTCTTAAAAATAAAACTAAAATAAAATAAAAATTAGAAAAATAAAAAAATCCTCTCTCACTTGTACAAAATACATGTATATATGTCATCTCCCCTATTTATTATATAAATGTAAATAAATCATAAAAATAAAATAAAAATTATTTTGTACTCCTAAAAACATGTGGAAAATAAATAAATTAGGGTATTTGTGTAAAAATAACAAAATAAAATTAATTGAACAAAATACGTAGGTATATTATACAATTATATCATACTATATACTGTATATAAACTAATTTATTTCTCATAAAAATAATTAAAAATCATAGAAAAATAGTTTTAAAAATAATAAATATTTTTTTCTTTATACATTTTTTAAATTCATTTACTATTTTTTATTGATTTTATAAACAATTTTTACATTCCTTTTTTCTAAATAGTTAGGGCCGGATGTTGACCGCGGGTCAATGCCCTCTTCCAGGCTTGACCCAACCCGACTCCTTCTGCCGGAGCTCCTTCTCCCCTTTTTCCCAGTCGGATCAAGCCTCCTCTCAATCCGAATTTTCGTACGAGCTATCCCCTTAGATCCACGACCCTCGTGGATTCCTAGGAAGGCACGAATCTTCCTTGGGTTTCGTGCTTTTACCCGAACATCCCGTCACCCTGAGAAGCCTATATAACATCTCCTCCACCTCCACAGCAGCTCGGCTTGTGCCTCGCCACTTCTCTCATCCCTAGGAATCATCAGTGGAGTGACAGCAACCGGAGGAGCCCTTTGGATCAGGTGTTGGTGGCCAGAAGCAGCAGCTCCGCTACGTGGCTGACGAGCGCCGCCACGTCTAGCCTCCCCGCCTTCCGAAGTGAGGTCGAGGCCACAACCCTGACGACCATCATTGCCTGGAGCTCAGTAGTTCATCCAGATATTCAGGTATCAATCCAATCCTCCGCACATTCAATTTTGATTCAATCTACGTTCACTTGCTCTGACCAGCTGGTCGGAGCCCCATCGTTCGCATCCACCCGTTCCGATTGAACCTACTCGTCGCCCTCCATCTCACACCGCAACCTGATCATTCTTACGCTAGACCATCAGGTCGAGATTAAGACCCAGATCTCCTCCTACCATCTTCGCCAGAGATAGACCTCCATTCCCCCACGCTTGTCTTCTCCTTAGCAACCAATATCCCAACCAGAGAAAATCCCTCGAGTTGCTCTTCCATTTGCAGGTCATTTTGCACGCAAGGAACCGCTTCCGAGCTCCTAGCTGCTCAGACAGAGTACCCCCAGGTGGCTTGGCCTCGCCTCAACCATCCAACCGTTCCCATCGTCATCAGATCCCCCAGCCCGATGCGCCACGACTCCATGAAGCAGGTGGACCTCCTCGCTCTTCAATTAAGCCAGTGGATCTCCTCTCTCATACGATCGAAATCCGGATGACCCTCTCAGCCGTCGAATGACCCTCCTCGCTCCAGACATCATCTTAACCGTCGACCACCGTAACTTCCCAGCCATCGGATCTAACATCCCCTGATGCATCCGACCGCATGTAGTCAACATCCTCCGTACTATCAGATCTACAGCATGAGAAGATCAAGCCTGTAGGTCAGCACTTTCACTAGAGCTCTCCACACATCCCCACGTGCCATGCATGCGCCCTGCAAGGGTATTTTGCATCTTTTATTCTGTATTTACATGTTTTTCTAGTTAGTCCAGTAAATGAAAGTGTAGCGTAGACATTTTTTCTAGTTTGAATCAACATGTGTATTATCATTTAGCTGATGCGGATCACCCTGCATGTAGAGTGTTGGAGACAGGTATGCCTTTCTTACTTTGCATGCATCATAGGGTTTAATCGTGCATCGTCTTTTTCAACTTCTCCCCCCATTTTTGGACTTTAAATGATCAGGAGATCGAAAAATTTATTAGGAATTTTCTTGTGATTAAAAATACTATAAAAAGATATAAGCATAAAATTGGTACTGCTAAACAAATTTGATCCGAAAAGACACCTCACTTAAAAATATGTCTTGGGAGAGTCATCCCCTCATTGTTTGGCTTACTTGCATGAGAGAGTGACCCACACACTAGGCTAGAGCCACACATGAACTCTCATTAGACTACTGGTCTTGGGGTTAGTCATTCTCTAGTGAGCATCGCTCTGATCTCCGGTAAAGCAAGAAGGATATCCTTAACAGAGCGAGTTGATCGGGTAGCCGGTAAACGGTCCGCAACTTGTACTAGCTAGGAAAGATCTAGCTTTGGGATTGGGACAATCTCAAGGCAGCATCAGGTACCCAACAACTCGCTTAATCGCTCTACAAGACTAAATTATCACCTTAAAAAAATCAATAAGATAATTGATCGATCTTTTACGGTCATCAGCTCAACGTTACGTAGGTGAATTAGGGGTTTGATTGCTGATCTTGTTTGTTTCCAGATTCCATCTGCATCTTCTTCCACATCACGATGATGGGTCAGAGGTCCCTTAGGCTGCCCCTGGCAGCACCGCTCTCGAGCACTCCGGCTCGCTCATCTAGGCAAGTTCTGGAGAGCATGGACTAGTTCTTTGAACCAGAGTTCAATTCCGCCATGTTCCCCCTCGACTACCCTTCTTCCAGTCCTGAGGTGCTCGAGCAGACTGGTATAGAGATTTCGTCATTTGACAACACCTGAGTTGGGGTCTTTTTACTTTTCAGAGACCCAAGAGATGGCCAGCAGTGAGGAGCGCACCGATGGATAGCCCCAGGGTTCGACGTATGTTTTAGCAGGGCTCCATCAACAATACACTTCTATCCTTCCTAGAGATGATGCAGAGATAGATTAGAGACCAAGGAGCCTTCATCGTAGAGGTGCACCGAGAGATTGCACAGATGCGAGCCGACAGAAGAGAGACGCACTGAAAAGGTGGTGGAGAGATCCCAGAGGATGGAGGAGCAGATGTAGGAAAGCCAGAGGAGCCGCAGGAGCCGGCCAGACCAGCCAGGGCGATGAGGGAGTTGCACAACCCTGGTGCAAGGCTTACACACCGTTGGATCCAGCTTCCAGCTATTCTGTGAGACTTCAAGCTCCCTCCCCGGACCATTCAGCTCTTGTCCATGTTCCATGGGCTTGCCACCGAGGAGCCGCATCTACACCAGCAGGAGTTCGAGATGATCTGCAGCACTGTCCATGATAGATACGTGGATGAGGATACCATCAAGATGATGGCTTTTCCATTCTTTCTGGTCAACAGAGCAGCCTACTGGCTGAAGCATTTTGGGAGGTATGTGACTTCGTGGGAGCAGCTCCGGACCGAGTACTTGAACAAGTACTATCCACTCGGCGGGACGAACGCAACGCGAGCTCTGATAAGCAATTTCTCCATGATCCCCAATGAGTAATTCCATGAGGCTTGGGATTGTTTCCGTGAGCTCATCCATCGGTGTCCCCATCATGATATATACAAGCCCAACCTAGTACATAGCTTCTTTTGTGGGCTGACACCGGAGCTGCAGGGGCTAGTCAACGCTTCTTGTAAGGGATCCTATTTTTCCAAAGATGAAGACCAGGTCTGGGCCATCAATGAGGAGATGGCTGAGAACTATACAGTGATGTCTCAGACCAGGCTCTACACTCAGGGAAAGCCCCCACCCCAGGTCATGTCCTATCAGAGGATAGCATGGGTTGATGCAGGTCCATCCACTTCTTCGTCAGCAGCAGCGATATCACATGCAGTGTCTTCAGCCACTGACATGGGCATCATCAGCGAGAAGTTGGATCGTATTGAGATCATCAAGAAGAAGCAGTGCCAGGGCTTGACTCGGTTAGATCAGTTGGCATAGACCCTGAGTGATTTGAAGACCCTGATCATGTGTCTCCAAGAGGCACAAATAGCTTCTCAGCCATGTTTTTGGTCACGGGCTGATCCTAGCAGCAACAACTCATCCCAGCACTTCGCCTTGGTTCGCCAGGTCCACCACATCCAGGCGGAGTCGTTCTAGAAGCTGCAACACCAGTACTCTCAGCCACCGCCATCTCAGGACACTCAGATGGTGGTGTATCAGCAAGATCAGCCACTGCCAGTTCTCCCTCCACCCCCCTACGAGCAGGAGCCGTTGATGGAAGTCAACGAGATTTGGTATGACCGACAACAGCTCGGGATCCGTCGAGATCATCCCGTATTTAGGTGGTCGAACGGAGGTACCTCATCCCAGCAGCAGCCTCCAGTTCAAGGTGGACAGTTCGGCCAGCAGCAACTGTAGCCCCAGTTCTCCCACCAGCCACAACAACAGCACTAACAGTCGATTCCTCATCCCTACCAGCATGGACAACAGTGAAGGCAGCACCAGCGGTAGCCTCAGCAACAATATTCTTAGCCTCCCCCTCACTAGTTTAACCAACAACCTCATATCTAACAAGGCAACCCATCCGGTTCTCAGGGACCAACCATTGAGAACCCATCTCTTGATGATCTAACCTGCCTCCTCTATGACCAGCTGACATCCTTTAGGTGGTAGATGGATGCGTTTCACCATAATATGAGGGAGATCATTAAGGGCAAGGCTGCCATACCCGCTAAGATCGAGCCCAACCCGAACAACCTAAAGAGAAAATCTGAGCAGGTACAGTTCACAAATACCACCATTCCTAGTGTTTTATTAGGTGACATTACTTCAAATACATTTGATGCTGACTTTGTTACACTTACGAGCGGTAGGATGCTAGTTGACGGTGCCTCATCTGAGCGACAGCACCACAAGGATCCAGGAGTGCCAGACGAGGAGGATAGCTGTATTAATTCTGCTGATGATGTTGACGACGGTGGTGTTGATGCCACCAAGGATGATGCCGATCTAGTCAACAGTACTAACATCGTCGCTTCTCCAAATCCAGTTGGTGGTACTGATGCCACCACTTTTCATGATGTTGAGCCAGAGCCCGGTGTTGATGTCGTGAAGATAGATGCCATGGGTAGTACTGATGCCACCATTTCTATTCCTGTTGTGTTTTCTCCAGTTTCTGTACCTCAGGAAAATACGAAAAATACCATAAAATAATTAAGGAAAGGTTTCTTCATCTTCGAGTCCATATGTGACGCATAATGATACTTGTATGGATTATGTTCCCTTTAAGCAGCAGGAGCTATTCCTAACCCTCTATCCGAGGAGGGCCCAACCATCCCCTTTCCTATAGCACTCCGCTTGGCTATGGGGAATAAAAAAGAAAATCCAAAAAAAATATCAGAAGTTAGAGTTCAACCAGCAAATGATAGATAGATTCCATATTCAGCTTACTCTACAGCAGGCACTTGAGCACTTCCCTCCCTTCTAGAGGAACTTGAGAGAGAAGACCACTATTCGAAGGAAGAAGAAAACCATTAGGCAGAAATCCATGTGTTGACTCGTGCCACCTGCTTCACCATCCAGAATAGTCTGCCAACCAAGAGGCCAGATGCAGAAGCTCCCTACTTCAGATGCCACAGTCATGAGCAGAGATTTGACCGTACTCTATTAGACAATGTCTCTTCCATCAACCTCCTTCCGACAACCTTACTTGACCGATTCGAGTTTCGCCCTCTTAGACAAAGCATGACATTCCTTCATCTTACTAATCGATCTGTCAAGAGGCCGAAGGGTTGTTGAAGGACGTGGTCGTCACAATTTAGGGCCTGAAATTCTCCATGGACTTCATTGTGTTGGACATGGAGATCCCTAAGGTTGTGACTGATACCCTCATCATTTTAGGACGTCCATTCTTGGCCACTGCCAAGGCGGTGTCTGACCATGATAGAGGGAAGGTGTACTTTCGTGTTGAGGGTGAGAGTATACAAATAGAGACGATCAATGAGACTAGAGCGTGAGACTCGGCTTGCTTAGAGCAGCTCAGTGATACAGAGCAGACAACAGAGGCAATGTGAGACGTCCACTAGGAATGCAACTTTGTGATCACTGATGATGAACCAACTTGCTCCGTGATGAAACTAGATTTCATCATCATAATTTCCCATTATTAACCCCCTTGCTTAAGCTTGGTGTCAATAAAACCCAGTTAATGTCATGTAATTAACAAAGTCTCAAATAAATTAAAAACAACAAAAAAATATCAAAACAAAAGTATGTGGTATTTTTAGCCTTAAAAATACCCTTAAAAATATTTCAGGTCTTTACCTGATCCCATCTCCAGTTTTGGTCAACATGAAAATTGTAGATCTCGTCAAGATCTACAACTTTCATGTTTTGAGTTTTCTCAAATTCGGCTTTTTAACCCTCAAAAGCAAAAATACTTTCCTCATAATCTGATTGGGCCACGTGGCCCGTTCTGGATGAGCCACGTGGCCCGCCATCCTTGTCTTATTCACCCGCGATCTAGGCCGTCAGATCTCCTCCTGAGATCCAACGGTCCCAAGCTCTCCACACGAGCCCATTTGCCTCAGCCGTCTGATCATCCCCGCCCTTTATCTGCACCGCACGTAAGCGCTCTCACCAGAGCCTGCCATGTAGCGCGTTGTACGCCCTTCGATCGCGCTCCAGATCTTCCATCTCGGCCGCTCCTTCCTTTAACGCTCCTCAGCCCTCCGATTGACATCAGCTTCCCATCTATACCATCCGTTAGCGCCTCATGTCCCCTTACGCCACTTGTCACTTCAGTATCCATCAGATCGGCAACAATCCTCGCCATCTCAGCCGATCACTTCGCGTTTACTATTAGCCCTTCGATTGCGCCTTCTTCGCATCACAGCCGTCCGCTAGCGTGCACGCCCCAGCTTGACACGTGGCTGCTCCGCAGCTCTCCGATCACTTCGCCCCGGATTTGATCAAGACCGTCGCTGCGCACCTTCATAGTCGCCGTTGGATCTCCAGATCCAACGGCCCCCGCGTCATCGTCAACCTCCCGACGAACACCTCTCACACGTCTTCCATCTCACGCACCACTTGCCCCCTTCCTTTTTCCTCCTCCACTCCATCGACCACCTCCACTCGCCAACTGCCCCACGGCGCTCCCCAATCATCCTTCATCCTCGCGACACCTTCGTCAACCCACGAACCCCTCTCCAGTCATCCCATCTTCTCCTCTAAACCCACGATGCTATCACCATAACCCGCCACCTGCAAACCTTAAATACGATGTCCCCTCTTCCTGTATCTTGTTTGCCTTTATGCGAGGGAAGGCCCAACCCTCCTCCGTCTCCCTGTGACAGGGGGAGGCGGAGGATCGAGCGAAGACGACCCATTCCCTCCAGGAGACCCCCCCCCATGGCGGTGTTGCGGTGCTTAACCACCGCCTAGCTGCTCCAATCAGCCGGTGGAGTCCAGTGATGACCGGAGCTCCGCTCAGGAGCTCAAGCACAGGCTCTCGCTCCGCCCGACCAAGGTAAGATTTCTTCTTCCTCCTTTGTCTTTTTATCTAATTTCTTCGATTTAATTTGGCTTCTCCTGCCATCTTCACCTTCCATTAACCCCATCTTAAGCTCTGCCACTTATTTCCCTTTCACGCGCTTTATTCTGATCAGTCCTACTCCCTTCTTCACCTCTGACCACCTTCGACCCACCTCATCTCCGATCGTCGGAGATCGAGCTCTGAGCTCCCATTTCTCTCGCCCGCAAGAGCTTCCAGTTTACTCACGCACAAGTCCTCTTTGGCTTCGGCTATATTCCTAACATTGCAAGTCCTCTAATCTCTTAACGATCAGAGCTTTGTCGGAGCTCACTTCGTCGCAACCACCCTCGACTTCGGAGCTCCGTTAGCCTGAGCCACGACGCCAGACATCTTCCCCGAGCTCCCCGCTTCATCGGCGACCGTTTATGGTGCTTCGGGGAGGTCCACGTCGACAGAGAACGAGTGGCGGAGGAGAGCCCCCGTCACTGGAGACCCGAACGCGCCGCCCCATGTGTGTGAAGGAGACACAGTGGTCGTCGGATGGTCTCATCCGGCAACCATCTGACGGCCAGGAAGCAGCCATGTCGCCCAGGAGCTCTTTCGTCGTAGCCCTTGGATCATCCCGATCTAACGGCCTCCAACCGGCCACGTGGCGTCACCAGAGAACAGCCGAGCCTACGCATCCTAGCCATAGGCTTGGATCTTCCGAGTCTGTGCTGAGCCATCAGCAGCTTCGACCAAGCCTGAGCCTCAGCCAAGCCAAGCCGAAGCAACCCGGGCCTCCTCCGAACCTCCGAGCCGACCCAAGCCTAGGAGAGCACGTGCACAGCACGTGCTTTCTGGGTAATTTGCAAGGAAGCCCAGCCACTTTCTTCTATTTGCAAGCAGGTCCCGACCACGTGCAGCGTGCGTGTACAATGGGTATTTTACAGGGAAGGTCCCGTTCTTTTATGTATTTACATTTTAGTCCCTCCCAAGACCTGTTTGTAGTTATCTTTTTATGTTTTTATTGCATTTATGCCCCTGCTTTCTTTCGTGCATATCTTGAGCTATATAGATCCGATTGAGATGATTTCAGTTTCATTTTGAAGCTCTCTTTGTTGTCTTCCTTATGGCATGTTTCAATTTCAGATTTAACACTATGAATCGTAGTGCATTATTTCATTATCTAAGTGTCTTGATTTACGTGGTTCTCATGCCTGATTTCTTTATAAATTTATAGTGCTTCATTATTTCAACTCAGTTTGACTCGCATGTTTTATGGCTCAAGTAAATATCATTTTTGGCATGTCATTCGCTTTGCATATGTATTCATTTGCTTAATAAAATAAAATAAAAAAATTTTGCATGTTTATTTCTTTAATGCATTGTCTAACATGCTTTGACCTATTTATATACTTTCAACTCATCACTTAGTTAGATAAATAGAAGTCCAGATAATTAAAGAAAGGCTCGTGTCCCTAAGTTCGACCTTGGTTTCCTACCAAGTAAAATATAAATTTTGACCATCTCATTCTTATTGGAAATATATCAATAAGATGGTCTCTTTTGATGACCCTAATCGGCCCGACTGCTACGACAATTCCAAGTGCTAATTTCGCACTCTTAAAGGCCCGATTTTGTGGATTATCAAATGGCGCCGTTGCCGGGGACACGGCTCATTTCTCATATTATATGGAATTTTGTTTATTTTATTAAGTGTTCATTTTATAGGTCGAAGTGTTCATCTAATTTGCATTATAAAATCTTTTTTTCTTTTTTATTTGATCTCTAACCATTGTCTTTGTGGCAGGGCCCTTGATGGTTCAAGGAGGTGAGGGGCAGGACGCTTCCTGCTGCGAAAAGCCGCAAAACATACATGGAGCAAATAGGGAAGAAAGGAAAAAAAATGTGTCTCGCATTTTAATTTTTGCATGTCATGTAATAATTCGTCTTTTACAGCGGTCTTCAATTGAAGAATCGCGAGTGTAATCGAACGAATGTGGTTGTGTGGGGATCGTCCCCACTTGAGTGTCGACCTAAGACTAGGCACGCGGCTCTTTGAGCGGTTTATATTTTCCATATTTTTATGTGCTTGCTCGTAGGTAGGACACACACCTTAATTCAAGACGCACGTAGCATCGCTTCACTTAGTCAAATTAAAAGAAATTTTCCCCGCTAATAGAAGCATGTTAGGTGCGGCTTTCTGATGACTTGCATACATGAGTTTTTGTTTTAAAAGACAGTCCAAGTTTTCACGTATTTCTCATCAAATCACTACATGTTTTCTCGCTTAGCCTAGATTGCCGTTTTCATCGAATATGCAACTTTTTCTTGATTTCTTTTTCCTAGCTTGATCACCTAGGATTAATGGAAAATGGAATGAATGGTAGATGATGATTGCTTGATTTTGTGCTAACCATAATTCAGTGATAACCTAAAATAAAATTGGGACTGTTAATTGCAAGTCAACCTAAAATGGAGTAAAACTTCGGTTTTGGGAGAGCAATACCCTCTCTTACGCAATGATTTTCACTTCACATCTTTTCTTGGCGTAAAAGTCTAATGTTTTATCACCAATAAAACCGACAAGATAATAAATCAACCTCGGTTGGTTTCATGTGTGAGTTGGTGAAACTAAGGGTTTTGCTTGATTGATTGAGCCATGTTTGCTTCGATACACACCCTAAAACCTTAGTCACTCTAATCATCTCCGCAAATTCAAACCGCTCACTTGTAAATCCATTCCTCTTCTTCGTTCACCTTGGGTCCCTCCCAACATCAATTCTCATTGTTATACTTAGGCTAATCTCAGATTAAGTATAGGGGGGACCCGAGTCCCTGTGACTTCTCTACTCATCTTTCCTTGCCTTTATACTTAGGTTATTTCTAACCTAAGTATATGGGAGCCCCTCTTAGCTCCCGTATATTTCTCTATACTTAAATGGACCTATGGACTTGTATCATCTAGTGCTATGAGGACATAGTAAAGTTTAAGGATAGGGGGTATACAGTATATATTGTATATTTACTTTAGCTATAAACTGAAAAAATTTGAAAAATTAAAAACTTTTTGGCTAAAGTAAAAATCTTTGGAGTAAGAGAACTCAAATGATTTCACGGCTTTTCTATACTATGTTACGCTATTTTAATAAAAATATTTTCAAAAATGATTTCTTCCTTGCTTTGAAAAATCCTTTTGAAAATGTTTTGAAATTTTTTTTATTTATGTGACATGGTCTTGAAAATCTTTTATCTTTTCTCAAGGAAAGTTGAGTCTAACTTGTGGTTAACCTTTTTATCAAAATCCATAAAAATGAGAAAAACCGCAAAACCCTTTAGGAGCCGTTAGTGACTACTAAGCCCAATTAAGTAAGCCGCATTCCATGAGGGTTCGCCCTTAGCAGATTGGATGGTTTAGAGGACATCGCGCAAGGCCCCGTCGTCAAGCAACGGGCTTCGGCCTGTACTTACATCCATACTGGCTGAATTGCAGATGCTCAGTTGAGTTTAGGAAGTTCTAATATCTCTTGAAGTTAAAAAAATCTTGTTTTTGAATGAAGAAGTTGTATTAATTCTCTACACTTACACTTCCACCCAGGATCTGAAATGATCAAGAAAACTTAGCTTGATGAGGTCTTTGAGATTTTAGGTCAAACAGCCTTAGCCATCAGGGTCATAGACTTAATTGTCCACATTCCCCTAGGTTTCTAGATTTGCATGCTATATTCCATGCTTAGTCTTAGACATAAAGAATATGATCAGCACATCACATGCACGACTGCGGTTTTTGATGAGATGAGTTGATTTTTCACTCGAGGAATTGGGATGAGGAAGTCAAGTTTGGATTTGATCTAATGATGCTCGAGGATGGGATAAAATCTTTGGAGGCTTCATGAAACCTGAATGTCAGCAATATTAGCCAGTATGAGAACTTGGTTCTTATACTAATCTCTTGAAATTGACCTAAGTGCCAGGGTGTGAAATAAATAAAAAAATGTTGATCAGTATGCGCCAACTCTTGGTAAAAGCAGTGGAGCTAGCCACAACTTATACAAGTCAATGAAGTTCAAAGAAAAGTTTTCATTCCACAAAGTCAAATATCAAAGAGCTTCCACCAAAGGCGAGCGCTCCCAAACTTTTCAAAGTATCCACTTGGACCACCACTATTAGGACCAGGAGTCGGGCTTGCACCAAAAAAGGGCTCTGCATCGTAAATGCTACAAGTCTGGGTGTAGAAGGTACGATAGGTACTCAAAAGAGACACACCCCGGGGTACTCCCAGGAAAACAAGTGCAGACGGCTCCAACTTCTCTTGAAGGACGCACTGATCAACACCAAAAAAAAATGTGTTGCGTAAAAGGCACTAGAGAGAATCCTTGTTCCAATGAGAGGGAGAGAAGAAATGACACAAACCCATACCCTCCATTACTGGCCTGCCATCTACATTTTCTAAGACTGACAACTAAAGAGATGGTGGAATGGATGCAAGATTTGATTTATTGCCTAGTGTTGAGGATTGGGTCCTTACGAGATTTTCTCAGACCAAGACTTTGGGTGACAAATTGACTCTACTCTCAGAATCGCAATCAACACTAAAATGTCATATCCTTTAGATTATATGTACATCAGAGAGAGTCTGGAGAAGTAGAGGAATTGGATGCCTCTTGATTAAGGCTGGGTTGAACTCTAGAATTTTGGATCTCTAAAGTTGAGTCAACTTGATCGGATTGGATCATGTATTCACATGCACAAGGGGGTTAATCCAACTTAGTCATTCTCTTTGATGCTCGGGGACGAGCATAGTTTAAGTATAGGGGGTGATGGAACTCGATTTCATCATCATAATTTCCCATTATTAACCCCCTTGCTTAAGCTTGGTGTCAATAAAACCCAGTTAATGTCATGTAATTAACAGAGTCTCAAATAAATTAAAAACCACAAAAAATCTCAAAACAAAAGTCTGTGGTATTTTTAGCCTTAAAAATACCCCTAAAAATATTTCGGGTCTTTATCTGATCCCATCTCCAATTTTGGTCAACATGAAACTTGTAGATCTCGTCAAGATCTACAACTTTCATGTTTAGAGTTTTCTTAAATTCGGCATTTTTAACCCTCAAAAGTAAAAAATACTTTCCTTATAATCTGATTGGGCCACGTGGCCCGTTCTGGGTGAGCCATGTGGCCCGCCATCCGTGTCTTATTCGCTCGCGATCTGGGCCGCCAGATCTCCTCCTGAGATCCAACGGTCCCAAGCTCTCCACGTGCGCCCATTTGCCTCAGCCGTTTGATCATCCCCGCCCTTTATCTGCACCACACGTAAGCGCTCTCACTAGAGCCTGCCACGTAGCGCGTTGTGCGCCCTTCGATCGCACTCCAGATCTTCCATCTTGGCCGCTCCTTCCTTTAACGCTCCTCAACCCTCCGATTGACATCAGCTTCCCATCTATACCATCCATTAGCGCCTCATGTCCCCTTGCGCCACTTGTCACTTCAGTAGCCATCAGATCGGCAACAATCCTCGCCATCTCAGTCGATCACTCCGCGTTTACTATTAGCCCTTCGATTGCGCCTTCTTCGCATCACAGTCGTCCGCTAGTGCGCACGCCCAAGCTTGACATGTGGTTGCTCCGCAGCTCTCCGATCACTTTGCCCCAGATTTGATCAAGACCATCGCTGTGCACCTTCATCCTCGCCGTTGGATCTCCAGATCCAACGGCCCCCGCATCAACGTCAACCTCCCGATGACCACCTCTCACACGTCTTCCATCTCACGCACCACTCGCCCCCTTCCTTTTTCCTCCTCCACTCCATCGACCACCTCCACTCGCCAACTACCCCACGGTGCTCCCCAATCATCCTTCATCCTCGCGACACCTTCGTCAACCCACGAACCCCTCTCCAGTCGTCCCATCTTCTCCTCTAAACCCACGACTCTATCACCATAACCCACCACCTGCAAACCTTAAATACGCCATCCCCTCTTCCTGTAACTCTTGTCCGCCTTTATGCGAGGGAAAGCCCAGCCCTCCTCCATCTCCCTGTGACAGGGGGAGGCAGAGGATCGAGCGAAGACGACCCATTCCCTCCGGTGAGACCCGCCGCCCCCCATGGCGGTGTTGCGGTGCTTAACCACCGCCTTGCTGCTCCAATCAGCCGGTGGAGTCCAGCGATGACCGGAGCTCCGCTCAGGAGCTCAAGCACAGGCTCTCCGCTCCGCCCGACCAAGGTAAGATCTCTTCTTCCTCCTTTGTCTTTTTATCTAATTTCTTCGATTTCATTTGGCTTCTCCTGCCATCTTCACCTTCCATTAACCCCATCTTATGCTTTGCCACTCATCCCCCTTTCACGCGCCTTATTCCGATCAGTCCTCCTCCCTTCTTCACCTCTGACCACCTCCGACCCACCTCATCTCCGATAGCCGGAGATCGAGCTCTGAGCTCCCATTTCTCTCGCCCGCAAGAGCTTCCAGTTCACTCACGCACAAGTCCTCTTTGGCTTCGGCTATATTTCTAACATTGCAGGTCCTCTAATCTCTTAATGATCGGAGCTTCGCCGGAGCTCACTTCGTCGCAGCCACCCTCGACTTCGGAGCTCCGTTAGCCTGAGCCACGACGTCAGACATCTTCCCTGAGCTCCCCGCATCATCGACGACTGTTTATGGAGCTTCGGGGAGGTCCACGTCGATAGAGAACGAGCGGCGGAGGAGAGTTCCCATCGCTGGAGACCCGAACGCGCCGCCCCTTGCGTCTGAAGAAGGTGATACAGTGGCCGTCGGATGGTCTCATCCGGCGACCATCTGACGGCCAGGAAGCAGCCACGTCGCCCAAGAGCTCTTTCGTCGTAGCCCTTGGATCATCCCGATCCAACGGCCTCCAACCGGCCACGTGGCGTCACCAGAGCACAGCCGAGCCTACGCATCCTAGCCATAGGCTTGGATCTTCCGAGTTTGTGCCGAGCCATCAGCAGCTTCGACCAAGCCCGAGCCTCAGCTAAGCCAAGCCGAAGCAACCCGAGCCTCCTCCGAACCTCCGACCAACCCGAGCCTAGGAGAGCGTGTGCACGGCACGTGCTTCCTAGGTAATTTGCAAGGAAGCCCAGCCACTTTCTTCTATTTGCAAGCAGGTCCTGACCACGTGCAGCGTGCGTGCACTGTGGGAATTTTACAGGGAAGGTCCCGTTCTTTTACGTATTTACATTTTAGTCCCTCCCAGGACCTGTTTGTAGTTATCTTTTTATGTTTTTATTGCATTTATGCCCCTGCTTTCTTTCGTGCATATCTTGAGCTATATAGATCCGATTGAGATGATTTCAGTTTCATTTTGAAGCTCTCTTTGTTGTCTTCCTTATGGCATGTTTCAATTTCAGATTTGACACTATGAATCATAGTGCATTCTTTCATTATCTTAGTGTCTTGATTTACATGGTTCTCATGCCTGATTTCTTTATAAATTTAGAGTGCTTCATTATTTCAACTCAGTTTGACTCGTATGTTTTGTGTCTCAAGTAATTATCATTTTGGGCATGTCATTCACTTTGCATATGTATTCATTTGCTTAATAAAATAAAATAAAAAAATTTTGCATGTTTATTTCTTTAATGCATTGTCTGGCATGCTTTGACCTATTTATATACTTTCAACTCATCACTTAGTTAGATAAATAGAAGTCCAGATAATTAAAGAAAGGCTCGTGTCCCTGAGTTTGACCTTGGTTTCTTACCAAGTAAAATATAAATTTTGTCCATCTCATTCTTATTTGAAATATATCAATAAGATGGTCTCTTTTGATGACCCTAATCGGCCCGACTGCTACGACAATTCCAAGTGCTAATTTCGCACTCTTAAAGGCCCGATTTTGCGAATTATCACTCCGGTCCCATTTTACGAGCCCTTCTCTCACCTTCGGATGTTGCGGATACACAATTTCTAGCAAAGGAGAGTTCGAAGAGAACACTCTTGGCCAAGGACATTGTTGAGGCTGACGACCGTGTTCAGGACAATGAAGTAGATTTTATGTCTTATGATTCTGATTCAGACCTCTCAGAGACAGACATAGACTGGACAGAATTTGATGATTTATTACCATGTCTGATTTCAATAGAGCCTGCAGCTACGGTGTAGACCATGCCAGCACTGAGTACAGATACACCAGCAAGGTCGTCTTCATTGATTTTGCATGAACATCGAGAGTTCTTTCATTCAGATCTGGTTACATTCAATCAGACCTTTCAGAGGCCAGATTTTCCAGCTCCCAGTTGTCCTAAACTGAAGCCTTTGCCGCTGTCGCTGAAGTATAGATTCCTTGCGGGTGAGCATGAGATGTATCTAGTCATTATCTCAGTAGATTTGACTTGAAAGAAAGAATCTGGATTGATGGAGGTTCTTAAGAAGAATGGCAAGGCAATAGGATAGAGTGTAGCTGATCTCCAGGGGATAAGTCTGACCTTGTGCTCCCACCATATCTATCTTGAGGAGGACGTGAAGCCATCACGTGAGTTCCAGCATCTGCTAAACCCTAATCTTTGAGAGGTGGTCATGAAAGAGATATCCAAATGGTGGAGCCCTGATTTTATCTACCCCATCTCTGAGTCCAAGTGGGTTAGTCTAATACATGTAGTGCCCAAGAAGACAGGCATCACCACAGTTGTGAGTGAGTCTAGAGAGGAGATAGCTACCGGGTACCCACTTCTTGGAGGGTCTGTGTGGACTATAGACGATTGAATCGGACCACCAAGAAGAATCATTTCCCGCTGCCTTTTATTGATCAGATTATAGAAAGTCTAGATGGAAAGAGTCTCTACTACTTTCTTGACAGGTACTCCGGTTACAGTCAGGTGGTCATAGTGCCTGAAGACCGGTATAAAACGATATTCACCTGTCTGTTTGGGACATATGCTTTCAGACGGATGCCCTTTGGTCTATGTAACGCCCCAACGACATTCCAAAGGTGCATGTTGTCTATATTCTCAGAGATGGTGGGTGACTGTTTAGAGTTCTTCATGGATGACTTTTCGGTCTACGGTGATGGGTTTGATGCTTGTCTTGATTGCCTAGACCGCGTTCTTCAACGCTGCATAGAGGTCCATCTTGTTATATCTTGAGAGAAGAGTCACTTCATGGTGACTCAAGGGATGGTGCTAGGTCATATAATCTCCAATAGGGGCATGGAGGTTGATCTGGCCAAGGTGGATATCATCAGAAAACTCAATCCACCGTCCAACATGCGGCAGTTGCGGTCTTTTTTAGGGCATGTCAGTTTTACCGACGTTTCATTCACAACTTCAGTAGGATTGCCCGACTGTTGACTGATCTGCTAACGAAAGACATCGAGTTCATTGTAGATGATAAGTGTCTAGCGTCATTTGAGACTCTCAAGAACCTAGTTGTTGAGGCTCCTATCTTCAGCCACCTGATTGGTCTCTCCCATTCGAGATCATGACGGATGCCTCCGATTTTGTAGTAGGGGTCGTGCTAGGACAGAGGAGGGATGGAGTACCATTCGTCATTCACTACGCTAGCCATACATTGGATGCCACTCAATGTAACTACACAATTACGGAGAAAGAGATGCTAGTCATAGTTTTTGCCTTGGACAAATTCAGATCATATATTCTTGGATCCAAAGTGATGATTTATACTGATCATACCACCATCAGGTACCATATGGCAAAGAAGGATGCCAAAGATCGATTGATTAGATGGATCCTTCTACTCCAGGAGTTTGATATTGAGACTAAGGACAAGCTTGGAGTCAAGAATGTGGTGGCGGATCATCTCTCTTGTTTGGAAAATCTTGAGGAATCTGAGCAGACTGATCCTATTATAGAGACCTTCTTTAATGAGGCAATCCTTGCTATCACCTCTCTCCCGCGGTACGTCGACATTGTGAACTATCTTGTTTCCAAGAAAGTCCCACAAGGTTGGCCCAGATAGTGTCTTGAGACCTTCCTTGCGAATGCCAAGTCTTACCATTGGGAGGATCCCATCCTTTATCATGAAGGAGGGGATGGCGTCTGGCATCAGTGCATTACTCAAGAGGAGCACCACAACTTCCTCACTTATTTCCACAAGCTTGAGGTAGGAGGACATCATTCTAGGAGGAGAAACAACACATAAAGTGCTACAATCCGGCCTATGGTGGCCTACCCTCTTCAAGGATTCTTATGAATTCGTGAAGAGGTGTACTAACTATCAGAGGATGGGCACTTGTGGACATCGTAATATGATGTCAATGCATTCCATTCAATTCTGTGACGTTTTTGACGCATGGGGCGTCGATTTCATGGGTCCATTCCCTAAGAGTCAGGGATTTGAGTACATTCTATTAGATGTTGACTATGCGAGCTGTTGGGTTGAGGCCATACCCGCCCGAACCGCATATGCTAAGACTGTTTAAAAATTTGTGAAGAAAGAAAATCATTTCACGGTTCGGGGCGCTTATAGTTCTGATATATGACGAGGGGTCTCATTTTATCAACGGTAAGGTAAATGCCCTTGCTAGCGATTCATCGAGTTGCCACTCCATATCATCCTTAGACCATTGGTCTAGCTGAAGTATCGAATAGGGAGATCAAGACAATATTGCAGAAGGTAGTCCGACCAGACCGAAAGGATTGGTCACAGCTTTTAGACTCGGTCTTGTGGGATCATCGGACTTTCTTCAAGACTCCTTTGGGTACATCTCCCTTGCATCTCATTTATGGGAAGCCCTACCATTTACTAGTTGAGATTAAGCATAAGTTACTTCACTAAGATATTATTAGATCCATAGAGTATAGGTGATCAAAGGAAGGCAGAGTTGGCAGCCCTGGAAGAGCTTAGAGATACAACCTTTTCGAACAGCCTACAATATAAGGAGCGAGTAAAGGAGTGGCATGATTCTCATATCAGCCATAAGCAATTTGAGCCAGAGCAGAGAGTATGGTTGTTTGATGCTAGGCTTAGATTATTTCTAGGGAAATTGCAGAGTATGTGTAAAGGACCATACCTGGTCCGAAAGGTGCATGACAATGGTAGTATCGACATATTTGATATGTCATCTGAGGCCACCCTTGCATTAACGGTCAGTGCCTCAAGCCATATCTAGATCATGATCCACTCATCGTTGATGCCGCTCCAATTCACATTGCATGAGATGTGGTCTTTGACTCACATCAGTTGCATCTCGTGCCTGATTATCACTGTCTTCCGCCCTGTATAGATCCAGATGTCCATATCACACATTCTTTTGTCTAACACCACATTGTCATCTTATGATTATGCTATACTTAGGGTGTGCTTTACCATAAGTGTAAGGGGGTGTCAGATTTTTTATTTATCTTTTGATTCTTTTTACCTTTGTTTTGTTGCCTATACTAAGGGAGATTTTACTCTAAGTATAGGTGAGGTAGACCCTATACATTCTTCCACTCGGTTTTCCCATTGTGCACGATCTGCTATACTTAGGATTACTTGATCCTAAGTATAGGGGGATCACCGACTTCTATTCATTACGTTCTTTTAATTTTGTCATGGTAGTATAGCCATTCTTTTCACTTCCATGTACTAAGCACAAGTTATGTCTTCTTTATCGCTCTTTGATCACTCTTAGGACATCGTTCGAGCTAAGTATAGGGGGGTGTCGTATATATTACATATATACTTTAGCCATAACTCGTACTTTGTGTGAGTGTGTTAATAAATAAAATGGCTAAAAATCACTTATTATAAATCACAAAAATTTCAAAAATTTTCTTGTACATAAAATTCTTTCTTGATAGATAGATATTTATAAAAACTATTTTTGTACAAATGTTTGTAAAAATGTTTTGCTTGTAAATTGTTTCTAAATATTTTTGTATCAAAACTATGTATATAGTACAAAATTTTTGTAAAATGTTTGAAAAATAAAAGTTTGCAAAAATCCCTGTGTAAATTATGTAAACCATTTGCAAAAATTTTGCATTAATGCATGCATTCAAACATTTTCAAAAAATTTGCACATTTTCAAAAACGTTGCATAAAAAGATTTTTTTATATATTTGTATATTCTTCTAAATCATAGTTGACATTTAAACTAGTCTGGAATTAAATTGGAAAATGGAGCTTGGTTAATACCTTAATCCACCTAATTCTGAGAGGAACCTTATATGATTTAGGGTTAAGACTTTTCATATCCATTATTGACTTAATTCTTTGAATTCACTAGGCTATGATCATATGTCATCTTTATGAGCCTAAGTAAAACATTTAACAACGCACACATGACTCTCACAGACAATGGATTTACTTGGACCAACACTTTACACTCAGCTCCACAAGGATGAGGTGGTGAGGAGGCATTTTCCTTTGGCTTGGGGTAGCATATGAGGGTAGTACTTCTAGGAGGAACCTCTCATATTCCTTTATGGAGGGAAGTACGTCTCAACTTGGTCTAGCGGTGTTGAGATTTAAAGACAATAGTTATGGGTTGCAATAATGCTTCAAAAGAGGGATAGTCTACTGGCTCAAGAAGAAAAAGTCCTTGTGTATATATGATGCACCATGTAAATATGTTGTACATATGCACATCCAAAAAAATGCAAAAGAAAGAAAAACTCCAAAAAAGTGACGAGCCTGATAGAAAATGAAATGCCTGCTGGAGTGTATATAGCCAAATCAAGCAAAGCTTATGTTACACCTTCTCATCTCATTACGTTTGCAATGGGAGACTTAGCTACACTGGTTGGGCTCCCTGGGATACGTGGTTAAACTAGCCACGGTCCATTCTCTTCTTTCCCCATCTTCTTGAGCCACTTGGACTTGAACTTAGAAGGGAATACCCTGCTCCTCGAGGAAAGAGCTTCTAGAATTGGGCATTAGAGTTACCTTGTTGAGGGAAGTTGTTGCCTTGTCATTTCTGAGGTGGGGAGCTACATATCACTTGCACCGTACAAGGAAAGATTCATAGTAATTAGAGTTTGTGTATGTAGACTTGTTCTGATATGGATTATTGAGGAGTCTTGACCATGGATTGGTGGAACTTAGAGTCTGTTAAGTCTTAAGCCTAGGTTCAAATAAGGTTCCGACAAATTAATAATCCAAAGGACTAACTGAGCTCCATACTTCAATTTAATGAAGACAATTTTACTAATCAACCTCGATTCTCCATCTTTTTCTTTTCCTATCTTTTTTACTTCTTTTTCAAAAAAGTGTTTGCTAAGGGACTAGCAAAGGTAAAGCATTGGGGGTGATGAATATCTGATTCTCACTCTTTATTGTTTTATTTTAGCTATTTATCTTGGTAAATCATCATGTAAATAGGTGTAAATACAATAAGTTGTCATTATGCATGCATCTGTTAATAATGTGTAATTAGCATATATTTTTGAAAAATAAAAGAATAAAGGAAAAGAAAAAGGAAGGAGGTATTTAGAATAAATACAAAGTGACCCGAACCCTTAGAGAAGGTCAAGCCTTGACCTTATCGCCAAATAAAATAAGTAGAGAGAGATAGGGCCTACTCTATGTTGTACATATTCCCTATATATGTAAATAATTATTTTTGATAAAATAAAAATAAAATATTTCTTCTACCTCCTTGTATATAGTCCTAAAAAAACTAAAATAAAATAAAAATCAAAAAATAAAAATAAAATCCTCTCTCACTTGTATAAAATACATGTATATATGTCATCTCCCCTATTTATTCTATAAATGTAAATAAATCATAAAAATATTAAAATTATTTTGTACTCCTATAAACATGTGGAAAATAAATAAAATACAAAATTGGGGTATTTATGAAAATAACAAAATAAAAATAATTGTACAAAATACATAGGTATATTCTACCTATATATAATACTATATACTGTATATAAACTAATTTATTACTCATAAAAATAATTAAAAATTACAGAAAAAAGTTTTAAAAATAATAAACATTTTTTATTTTATACACTTTTTATTTTGAAATCATTTACTATTTTTTATTGATTTTATAAAAATTTTGTAAATTACTTTTTTCTGGTTGGTCGGGGTCGGATGTTGACCGCGGGTCAATGCCCTCTTCCAGGCTTGACCCGACCTGACTCCTTCCGTTGGAGCTCCTTCTCCCCTTTTTCCCAGCTGGATCAAGCCTACTCTCGATCTGATTTTTCGTCCGAGCTATCTCCTTGGATCCACGACCCTCATGGATCCCTAGAAAGGCGTGGATCTTCCTAAGGTTGCACGCTTTTGACCGATCATCCCATCACCCCGAGAAGACTATATAACATCTCCTCCACCTCCACAGCAGCTCAGCTCGTGCCTCGCCACTTATCTCATCCCAAGGGATCTTCAGTGGAGTGACAACAATTGGAGGAGCCCTTTGGATCGAGTGTTGGAGGCTCGAAGCAGCAGCTCAGCTACGTGACCGACGAGCACTGTTGTGTCTAGCCTCCCCGCCTTCCGCAGTGAGGTCGAGGCCACAACCCCGACGACCATCATCGCCTGGAGCTCAGGAGTTCATCCAGATCTTCAGGTATCCTTCCCATCCTCCGTAATTTATATTTTTATTCAATCTATCCATTTAGCTCCGTCGCATGTTCAGTTCCTCCGACCAGCTGGTCGGAGACCCGTCGTTCGCATCCACCCGTTCCGATCGAACTACTCGTCGCCCTCCATCTCGCACCGCAGCCTGATCATCCTTAGGTCCGACCATCAGGTCGAGATTAAGACCCAGATCTCCTCCTACCATCTTCGTCGGTGATCGACCTCGTTTCCCCCACGCTTCTCACCTCCTTAGCAAGCAATAACCCAACCGGAACAAAGCCAACGAGTCGCTCTCCCCTTTGTAGGTCATTTCGCTTGCAAGGAACCACATCCGAGCTCCTAGCTGCTTAGGTGGAGTACCCCCAGGTGGCATGGCCTCGCCTCAACCATCCGACCATTCCCATCACCTTCAGATCCCCCAGCCCGACGCGCCACGACTCCACGAAGCTGGTGGACCTCCTCGCTCTTCAATCGAGCTGATGGATCTCCTCTCTTCCTCGATCGAAGTCCGGCGAGAAGTTGTTCTTCCAGCATCCTTCTCAGTCGTCGGCTGACCCTCCTCGCTCCATACGTCATCTTAATCACCGACCACCGAAACTTCTCAGCCGTCAGATCTGACATCCCTTGACGCATCCGATCGCACGTAGACGACGTCCTCTGGACTGTCAGATTTGCAGCGTCAAAAGATCAGGCCCGTACGCTAGCACTTTCACTAGAGCTCACCAAGCGTCTCCACGTGCCCTGCACGCACCCTGTAAGGGTATTTTGCATCTTTTTTCCCGTATTTACATGCTTTTCTAGTTAGTCCAGTAAATGAAAGTGTATCGTTGATATTTTTGCAATTAAACCCTCATAATTTTAGTTTTTGCATTTTAGTCCAATCTGTGTGAACTCATGTGTAGTGTCACGTGCTCTTCTGATACATTTGCATTTTATACCCTTGACTTCATGTATGTTCTGATCAAAATGAAAACATTTTTGTATTTACATTTATGTCCCTATGAGTC
The DNA here is from genome assembly GCA_037367405.1 of Ottelia alismoides. NCBI lineage: Eukaryota > Viridiplantae > Streptophyta > Magnoliopsida > Alismatales > Hydrocharitaceae > Ottelia > Ottelia alismoides. The sequence continues at coordinate 115,539 of JAZKJV010008071.1, read as the reverse complement.
TGTGTCACGTGTATTGCACGTGTTTGTCTGGCTATTTTGCAATTTAGGCCTTAGGTTTTTAAGTGTGTTATTATTTGACCAGAAACTTTAGGATAATTGCAAATACGTCCCTTTTTGCTGTGTACTTTGCTTTCGATCAACTAAATACCTAATTAACTCCAAAAATTCCATAAACATTATTGTTAGCTCCTGCTAACACGTAATCTTTATGGTAATTTTTGTGAATTAATTGAGTTTTATTTGATATTTTATAAAAATCAAAAACCTTGAAAACATGTTCTGTCTTTTTTATAAAATATCAAAAAAATATAAAAATTGCTTTAAAAATTACAAAAATTTTTGTTTATACTTATTTTTGTGTTTTTAATTCTAGTACCATTTTTGTTGCATTATCTTTTATAAAAACTCTAAAAATCTAAAATCTCTAAAAAATATAAAAATCATTAAAAATTCTAAAAAAATTAATTCAAGTTTATATTGATAGATATTTTTATTTACTTTCACATAAAATTGATATCCAGAACATTAGGAAAGTTTAAATATTTATAACATGTAATTTTGTCATGGTTGTAAACTGTCTCACTGTTTAAATCTTATTTTATTTTTTTTAATAATATAAATGTTGGAAAAATCCAGTAAAAATCATCAAAAACATCTAAAAATTTAAAAAATATAAAAATATTTTTGTTTCCTATTTTTGAGCATTTTTAGTTTTAATAAAATATATTGAAGCTTGCATTTACCTTGTTTGCTTGTTTGTTTTCTTATTTTAGAAAATATTAAAAAAATGCAAAATTAAAAACCACAAAATTTCCTTTTCATTCTCTGATTAGGACTACTTCATACATTTTCCGTGCTCCTTGTGTTCGACACTTGTTGCTATACCATGTTTTATAAATAGCGGAGACCGATAACATTTTTTTGTGCTTGAATTGTCTGATTTGTGCATGATCTTTATTTTTCTTGATTGCCCGAATTGATTGGTTAGTAACAATGACCCGTGATTATTTTTCCATATTAGCCGATCTCGATTGTAGTGTGATCATAGAGCTGTCAGAGAAGGTATCTAAGATCAAGATACCTGCCGTGACTGTATTTATTTCCCATGTTTACCATGTTTATAATATTCAAGAGTAGTCGATGTTAGGGCCACCATAGCCATGGGTCGAGGACCAGTTGCCACCATCCACAAAGACAGTTGCCAAGTAGCCTTATAGGCGTGGGAGGTAAATGGTGTGTGATATACACATGACCATGCTAGGCAGGGGAGTTCTAGGGATCGATTTTCTTACCAGCTGTCCCTGACTTTTTACAACACATCATTTACCCCTATACCTCTTCCAGCACAGCAAGCTCTAGAACCTTTCACTCCTAGGCACTGAGGCAACAACGGTTGTCTTTCCATCAATAGACGTACTAGCAGGGCTAACAAGGTCTGCATGTGCAGCATGTATCCCATAATCAGCAGTAGCAAGGCCATTAGGGGCAATATTCATGTTCTTCTCATCCTTCTTCACGGTAGCAGCCATCATCGTTAGGTCTCACATATTTAAGGTAGCAGATACTTGAGGAGTTACATTCCTACATGAAAGAGATACATGATTTGTGGGTTGACCTCAACCACATATACAGTTTGCATGATGAGCAGTCTTCCCCTTATACTTCCATTCCTTCCATGTTCAGGCTAACCCCAACAACCTGAACTTGACTCAGCAGCATCAAACATATGATCATGTTCATTACTAAGATCCACATAAATCTAGACATGAGATCCTTACTTTTGACTATATTAATTACATGTCACTCAGGAGAGGAAGGACCATAGCCGCTCCTGATTGGGCAAGGGATATAGAGAGGACGGCTTCTAAAGCTCACCCTAGAGGGACTTTAGAAGACAATGAGGTCAGGCATCGCCAGTAGCACCTTTAGCATTGATAAGGCCTTGTCTACCCTTGTTAATTCAACCAAATTATCGATCAAATTAAAAGTTAGGTTCGTTGCAGTCGGGTAATCAAGACTTCATCAAAAACACCACTAAGACTTAATGAAAAATCAAGTTCAAGCGACAGATTTATTTTACTTGGGCAAGCCCAAGGTCGAACTTAGGGAGGCAGCTGTCTCCTTAGGTAAATTTTCAGTTAATTTTGAGGTCAGGATTTTCAGAAGAATATTTTTGGTCTTTTTTAGAAATTTTTGTGCAATGAAGGGAAAAAACAATGCAATTTCAGGACAAATTTACAAGTTAAATTACAAAGCTGACCAAATAAAGTCCAAAATTAATGAAACTTGGCCAGATGGTGGAATGCAATGAAACTAAGTGTCTACAATTTTTTTTGGAATTTTTAGACTTGTTATGAATTTAATAAGAATAAAATATAAATGCGGGGCAGTTTTCACCAAATTAATTTTAATAAATACCAAAACACATTTTTTTAAGATCTAAAAATTATCCACATTTTTTTAAGATCTAAAAATTATCCTAGATGGATCTAAGCATGATGAATCCAAGAAAACTAATAAACCTAAAATTCTATGTGAACTGGATCTATTAAAAATAAATTAAGCAAATCACTGTTTGATTTATTCGCGCCTCCTGGTGCACGTAAATGCAATGAATTTTGGGCACAGTCTAGAGTATTTTATCCTAGGTCTAATGTGATTTTATGAAGATTTTTGGAGCAAACAAGGAATGTAATATTAAATAAAAGGCATACAGTGGGCAAAATATAGAGAATTTCACCAATTTAATATTATTAAATTCCAGATGACACACAAAAACACCACACAAGATAGAGGACAAGTTAAACTACAACATGTAATTTTTAGAAATTAAAAATGGTTAAAAATGGACACCTAATTATGCGTGCAAAGATAGGGGACAAAATGCAAATACAGAAATGAATTTTCTTTGAAATAAAACGTGCTGATAGGGACTTAAATGCAATTATCTATGATGCAGGGGGTGGATGCAAAATTCCCATAAAGACACGCGTTCCTCGCGTGACACGCCTGGTAGGGACTAACTTGCAATTTCTAAAATGTTTCGGGGGCTCTACGTAATTTACCCAACACTCACGTGACGGACACGTGAGGGGGCTAGGCTCAAACGGAGGAGGCTCGGGTAGAGGCTCGGACTAGATTTGGATCAGCTTCTGATACTCTGAGCCAAAGGTCGGGGATGAGGCTCAGAGCTCGCAAAATGGCACGATGTAGGCCACTGGATCAAGATGAATCCAACGGAGGCTGGAGATGTTGTCGTGGTGCACCTAGGGATTGTTAGATCAAGATAGATCTAACGGCGGCTGATGAGGTCGATGTGGTGTGATGTGAGGCATCAGATCCTTGCGAGATCGAACAGTGACCTGAGGTCGAAGGTGATAGTGACGTGGCAGTGTAATGGCCATGTGATCCTCTTGATCCAACGGTGGCGGGAGGCAGGCGACATGGCTCTATCAGGACCGTATGATCAATAGGATCGGACGGTAGCTACGCTTCGTGTTCCTCTGGTCCGCCGCCTCCTGCGGCGGACTTGGCGAGGCCCCGGTGAAGATGGTCCTGCTCCATCGACCTCCCTTGTGCTCGATGAAGCTTGTCGATAGCTCCTGGTGTGCTCAGATTGGTCGTGGAAGTGTTAGGGAGCTACCGGAGGGTCTGGAGGTGGCTGGAGTCAACCAAAGGCCGGTGGAGGTGAAGTTCGAAGCAGCTCCTGAAGGTACCTGCAAGGTTAGTCTATGCAAGGGAACATGTGTGATGTGCTCGTGAGGTGAGTGTGAGTGCATTGATATGCCTGGAGTGAAGTGAGGGTGGCTGACGGTCCTCCTTTGCCGTGGCAGAGGAGCTTTGGTCGGAGGGGTTGCGAAGTGTTGTCCGAGTATAAGGAGTAGTGTGCGAAGGTGGGAGCTCCAATATAGAGCTCGGTGGATAGTCCGAGAAGCGGGAGTATGATCAATGGAGCGGAATAATTTACGAGAAAAATAGAGAAGAAGAAGATGGAGATCGCAGGAGATGATGGAGGAGTCTACATGGGGATAGAAGTTCGGAGAGGTGCTTCTGGTCTTCGCTCAAGGGTCGGTAGCATCCCGAGCTCGTGCAGCTCGGCGGAGGAGCTGCAACACGACAGAGGTCCACCGCGGATCTCGTCGGAGGTAGTGTCTTGTTGTCGCTCGATTTTGCCCACGATTGCTGTCACCAATAGGAAGCTAACTAGGGTACCTCTCGCTATAGTGGATAGCATGAAAAGAGGCCGAAGGAGGGGTATTTAAAGTAAAATAGTGGAGGTCAGGTGATGGAGGCGTTGTGTTCGTGGGCTTTGTGGAGTGACGTGGGCGAGTTTCCTGGAGGTCATGGGGGTCAGCGAGGAAGAGGGAACCATTGTCTACATCGTGGAGGTGATAGGGGGCGGAGTAGGTGGCTGGAGTGGTTTCGAAAATAGGATGGGGGTGGCGTTGTCGAGAGGTGGAGATCGTTGGAAAGAGAGGGGGCCAGAGGTAGGAGATGATGCCCCAACCGTTGGATCTAGTGATCCAACAGCTAGGAGATGGGCATGAGGAGATCGTCCAGATTTGATGGCGACGATGCGATCGGAGGGATGTGATGTAGCCACGTGGCAGCCTGGAAGCGTGGCACCGAAGAACGGTCCAGATTATATCTGGCGGGCAATAAACGGTGGAGAACTTGCCATGTGGAGCTCTAAGGATGAGGCGCTAGAGGAGGGATATGATTTCATCTAGCTTTTGATCGAATGGTCAGGACATGGCCAGGATTGAATTGGTGAGATCTAATCATCAAGGCAATGATCCAATGGCCACGAGCGTGCCACGTGGAGGGCGGAGAGTAAGGCGCTCATGTGCATTCCTCATGAGACCTGTGGATGGATCGGACGGCCGATGGATGATGCGGTATGAGGGGTCGAGATCTTAAGGACGCGAGGACAATATGACAGCCCAGAGGCGAGGCGCGTGGCGACCAGTGGAGTGGGCCTCGTGGCACTACCAGAGGGTGCCACGTGGCCCAATCTGATAGGCTGGAAGAGAATGTGAGATAAGAATGAGAAGATGGCCGAATTTAGAAAAACTCAAAACATGAAAATTGTAGATCTCGATAAGATCTACAAGTTTCATGTTGACAAAAAACAGAAATGAGGTTAAATAAAGTAATAAAATACAGGGGTACAAATATACATACATTTAGTGTAGAATGGGGTCCCAGAACCCAAGTTTTACATGCGAGCTCCGATTTAAATGAAACAGGTCTCATTTTGAAGTTCTCTGAATGTGTATTAATTTAAAAGTGAGTAGAACTATATTGGAGGTTGTATGAGAGGGATATGTGCAGTCTAAGATCCAAGGTCCTTAACTTGGTTTGGGGTTTTATTTGGCAATTATTCAAGTTAATTATTTTTGGTATTTTTCTTGTATTATTGTCAGTAATATATACAGTATAAAGTGAATTTATGGGATTTATAGTTAGTGTAAAATATATACATATAAGGTGAATTTTACAAGTGATTTGGGCTTCTCATTTAATGTAGATGCAAATGCTAAGACACAGATGTTATCAATGCATGCATGAAAGCTAATTATGCAATTTTATGGAAATATGCTCCTAATTACCTGAGAACATGGCTTTATTTTCAACTTTAAGAGTGATAAATCACAGATTCATCAACCCCCTATATTTAAACCTTGCTCGTCCCTGAGCAACTAAAATGAAATGCAAGAGTGAAATGATTTTTGGTTCCATACCAAGGTCATGAACAAAAGTTGAAAATGGAGCTTGACTCGACCTTTGTATTAATGATGTGGCAGAACCTCATTGGGACATGAACTTAAGACCTAACAGACTTCAAGTTCCACAAGTCTTCTATTCAAGACGCCTTAGTAGTCAGGTCAGAACAAATACTCAAACACAAATTTCTGATGACTATGATTCTTAGTTGTACTGTGTAAGTGTTAAATAGCTTTCCACATCAGAAATGGCTCAGAACCAGCCTCCTCTAACAAGGTAACTCTAATTCCTCGGTGCAATAATTCTTTCCTCGAGGAGTGGGGTATTCCCTTCTAAGTTCAAGTGCGACCAGCTCAAGAGGAGGGGCCGGAGAAAGAATGGGCGGTATCCAGTGTAGCTACATATCCCGAAATGCCTGACCAGTGTAGCCAAGTCATCCAGCTGCAGACTTCTTGCTAATATACATACTCCGACAGGTATTTTCTATCTGGCATGTCTACTTTTTTTGGAGTTCTTGCATTTTTTCCCTTTTTTTTGAACTATATACAAGGTGCAGCATGTACATCAGGAGTTTTTCCTCTTGAGCTAGTAGACTGTCCCTCTTTTGAAGCATTATTGCAACCAACAGTGTCCCATCTTTAGACGTCAACACCACCAGACTAGGTTGAGACGCACTACCCTCCCTAGAGGAGGATGGATGTTTTCACCAGTGCGCGACTCCTAGCTAAAGGATTCTACCTCCTCACCAACTCATCAATGAAGAGCTACGTGCATGGTGCATGTTCAAGTTAGGTCACTGTCTATAAGAATCATGCGTGTGCACGAGATATTCTACTTAGACTAATCAAGATGACATGTGAACATAGACTTGCAGACTCAAATAATTAAGTCAATTGACCTGAGAAATCTTAACTCCAGTTACTATAAAGTTCCTCTGAAATTAGGTGGATTAAGGTCAATATAATCCATCCTCAACATCTACTCATAACTTGGTTCATAACCCACTAGGTTTTCACCTTGCATATGCAAGATATGCAGATGAGATGTAGATGACATGCTATGTAGATGAATGAAATGCAAGACTCTTTTTCTTCCTTTTGAAGAGATGATGTGCAAGAGTAAATAAGAAGCCTTTAATTTTTTTCCATTTTTTTTACAAATACAAATATTCATGTATTTTTAAAAAAACTCCATTTTTACCCATCCCATAATTATTGCATAATATATACAAAAATACGTAAAAGTACGAGCTATGGGTAAAGTATATATGTAATATATACATGCCCCCTATACTTAGCATGTGCTATGTCCTTAAAGCACGAAAAGCGAGGAAGAAGACATAGCTCATGTTAAGCGTAGGAGTGTAAAAAGAACAAAAATGTAAAGAAGTCGTCCTTCCCCCCTATACTTAGGCTATGGCATCCTAAGTGTGGAAGAAGATCAAAAACGGGGCGGACGAATTCAAGAGGGGAAGTGAATGAATATATATACGAGATGGGCATCGGTCCCCCCTATACTTAGGCTCGGGTCAGCCTAAGTATAGGACGGGAGTGAGTATGAGGAACGATTGTGATATGGAGGATGTATGGTTAATGAACGCGAGTGACTCTCCCCCCATACATAGGATCTGGTTATCCTAAGTATAGTCATAGATGAAATATATAGAGATGGGGCGAGTGATTAGAGTCGCGGGAGGGAGGGGATAATATACAGGCATGGTCGGTATATATACAAGGATTGTGGTTTGAATCTTTCTAGATGTTGCTGATGGCGAGAGCTCACTGCTGCAAGGTCTCATGCGCGGCTCTATGTATCTGCTGAGTCTATCTCGCGCATGAATACAATCTCCTCAACATGGACTAAATGTTCATTGGGTTCGACGAAGTGCTTCAGTAGTTGCCCATTGACTAGGAATATCTGTGCGCCATCAGTGAGATCTGGGATCTCAACACATCCACTATCATGTACACCACGAACAATGAATGGGCCCGTCCACTTGGATTTCAGCTTGCCTTGGAAAACCTTCAGCCTTGCATTGAACAACCATACCATCTATCCAGGAACAAAGGTCTTTCATCTGATATATCTATCATGCCAACACTTTACTTTGTCCTTGTACACCAAATTGTTGTCGTATGCTCGGTTTCTGACTTCCACAAGCTCATTCAGATCCATCTCTCTTTGTTTCTGTCCTAGGTGTGTGTTCTAGTTGACCTTGTTGATTGCCCATTCTGATTTGTGCACTAATTCTACAGGCAAATGGCACGGCTTCCCAAATACCATCCTGAATGGGGAGGTTCCTAATGGTTTCTTGTAATATGTCCTATAAACCCATAGGACTTGATCCAAGATCTGAGACCAGTCCTTCCTGTCTGGGCGGACAATCTTCTGCAATATGGTTTTCACCTCCCTATTCGACAACTCAGCCATGCCATTGGTTTGTGGGTGGTAAGGACTAGCGACATGGTGTTCGATGTCGTAATCCTTCAAGAGCTTCTTCACATCTCTATTCACAAAGTGGCTACGCCTATCTGATATCAACACTTTGGGTATCCCGAACCTAGAGATGATGTGATCTCTAATGAATTTACAGACAGACATGTTGTCTGCAGCTCGGGTTGGGATAGCCTCCACCCACCTTGACAGATAGTCTACCGCCAGAAGGATGTATTCGAATTGGTGGCTAACAGGGAATGGGCTCATGAAGTCAATGCCCCAGGCGTCAAAGACATCACAAATGGTGACAGGATGCATCGACACCTCATCCTTAGAACTAACGGTTCCTCCCATTCGCTGGCATACTGGGCACGACTTTGCAAATGTGATCGCATCGTGAAACAGAGTCGGCCAATATAAGCCACACTGAAGTATCTTCCATGCGGTCCTCTTCCCGAAGTAGTGTCCTCCTGCCTCCAGACTATGGCAAAAAGTAAGGACACTCTGATATTCCTACTGAGGAATACACAGTCTCCAGACACAATCCGGTCCTTCAAAGAAAAGGATCGGATCCTCCCAATGGTAATGTCTCGAATCCGACTTTAGTCAGTCTATGTGCCTCTTGGGACAATCTTAGGGAACTTTCTTGGAGACAAGATAGTTCATGATATCGATGTACCATGGGAGTGAGTCAACAACAAAAATTGACTCGTCACGTAAGGAGTCTCAAATCGGCGTATTATCAGAAGCATTAAGATCCTCAAGATGGGAGAGGTGATTAGCTACTACGTTCTTCTTTCCAGGTTTATCATGAATGTCCAAATAAAACTTCTTGATAAGCATAATCCACCTAAGAAGACGTGCCTTCGCGTCCTTCTTTTCCATTAAGTATCGTAGCGTTGTATGGTCTGTGAACAAAACTACCTTGGATCCAATTAAGTGAGCTCTGAACTTATCCAAGGCGATCACTACCTCAAGAATCTCCTTTTCCATAACTGTATAGTTACACTGAGCAGTATCAAGCACATTGCTTGCGTAGTGTATGGAGAACGGGATGCCATCCCTCCCTTGTCCTAACACAGCCCCAATAGCAAAATCTGATGCGTCCGTCATGATCTCAAAAGGTAGAGACCAATCTGGGGCTTGTAGGATTAAGGCATCCATGACCATTCCTTGTAATTGCTTAAAGGCTTCAAGACATTTGTGATCAATAATGAACTTTTTGTCCTTGCCTAAAATCTCAGTTAGCGGTCGGGCAATCTTAAAGAAATCCTTGATAAATCTTCGATAAAATCCGACATGCCCGAGGAAGGATCGCAACTGTTTTACGTTGGTTGGTGGCTGGAGTCGTCCGATTACGTCCACCTTGGCAGGGTCAACCTCCATTCCTCTCTTGGAGATGACATGCCCCAACACAATGCCCTCCGTCACCATGAAGTGACTTTTCTCCCAGGAGAGCACCAGATTGACCTCACAACATTGCTTGAGGACTCGGTCCAGATTCCTAAGACAGGAATCAAAGTAATCGTCGTAGACCAAGAAGTCATTCATGAAGATTTCCAGGAATTCGTCGACCATTTCAGTGAATACATCAATCATGCACCTTTGAAAAGTACCAGGAGCATTGCATAACCCAAAGGGCATGCGCCTGAAAGAATAGGTACCAAAGGGCCATGTAAACGTGGTTTTCTCATGGTCTTCATGAGCTATGGCTACTTGATTGTAGCCCAAGAACCCGTCTAAAAAGCAGAAGAATTCTTTCCCCACTAATCTCACTAAGATCTTATCAATGAATGGTAGGGCAAAATGATCCTTCTTCGTCACAGCATTCAGGCGTCTATAATCCACACAGATACGCCACGATGTGGGTACTCGTGTCATGATCTCCTCTCCTTCATCATTAGTGGTCATCTGAATTCCCGACTCTTTCGGGACAACAAGGATTGGAACCACCCATTTGGAGTCGAAGATGGGATAAATAAAATCCGCGTCGCACCATTTCTCTATCTCCTTCTTCACTACCTCTCGTAAATATGGATTCAACCGACGTTGGAATTCACGAGAGGGTTTAGCCTCATTCTCCAAGTATATATGGTGCGAACACAGAGCAGAATTTATCACGTGGAGATCGGATATGCTCCGGCCTATTGTCTTGCGGTTTTTCTCCAAGATCTCTAGCAAGAGAGATTCCTGCTCCTCGGTCAATCTCGAGCTGATGATGATCGGATATTTCTTCTCTTGTCCCACAAGGAAGGCATACGTTAGCGTTGTGGGTAAAGATTTGAGCTCAGGTAAGGTGTGATCATCAAGGAAGTCTGGCTCAATTGAATCTGGCTCTGTGCTGGTAGTGGATGGATCTGTTCTTGAAATGGTTGCCACCAACTCATTTGGCTCTGGAGTCAGATCATCAAAGATTTCTAAGCAATCGACAAAAGCCACGTCTGACTCATCATTCTCATCTTCTGATTGTCCTAAAGAGGGAAGGACTGACAGGCCCAGCTGGGCCTATAAGTCATCGAAGATGTAGGGAGATGCACATTCTGTGTTGTACTCATTTCTAAGGATCTCGCAAGCTGACTCATGCACAAGATCTTCTCCAGAGGAGAGGGACTCATCGGTGCTAGCTGGGTTCTGTCTCCATGGTCCAACGGTTTCTACATGAATACAATCTACTTTAGACGAAGAGTATTCAGTGCTGGTTTCTTAATCCGGCCTCTACCACATGGTCTGCTTCATCTCAAGTTCCTCATCTCCGCCTGGAGTTTGGAACTGGATCTTCCTGATCTTGTAATCAAATAAGGCCCCTGCTATTCTGAGGAAGGGCCTTCCTAATATAATCTGGGAATCTCTCCAATTACGAGGAGTCTCCATATCAAGGACTGTAAATTCCACTATTTACTCTTGACCCTCGACTTTGATGATAACATTCCTCAGTTCTCCTTGGGACCTCTTGATTGATTTATTTGCGAATTGGAGTATGGCTCTGGATTTCCTAAGAGGTCCCATATTAAGCCGCTCATAGAGGGATGTAGGCATCAAGTTAATTGAGGATCTGTTGTCAAGGATAGTACGTGCAAACGTAGTATCATCGACATGACTCACCACAAAATGTGTACCCATGTCTCTTCATTTCCTAGGAAACACATTCTTTATTGCGCAATTAGTGGCTACGGAATGTGTTTCTCAACACGACTTTTGGTCTTACTGCTGACTCTAGTAGGTGTGCATCTCACCTTAAGGTACTTCTGGAATGCAGGTATCATGTCCACATAGTTGTCAAAAGGGATTGTGACCTTGATGTATTTATTGCAAAACTATGCCATCTCAAGGTCATCTTTTTTTTTATTTTTCGAGTTTTATTCTTTCCAACCTTAGAGTTCAGGGGAATGGGATTATTGATGCTAACTCAGATTCCGGAATCGAAAGATTTTCATTGAAATTAGGAACTGATTTCTGTACATGACTTTGACACTTAGACGGACTCTGACTCTGACTCTGACTAAAAGGAAATTTCTGCTGCAAAATCGGTGATGCGTCTTCCGTGACTTGTGGGACATCCTCCTCAGATGGAGGTGCGGGCTCTTCATTAGTCTCGTCGGACTCACTGCTGGTGCAGTTCTCGTGCTTATTTGAGGACTTGGAAGTCCTCTTCTTCTGTCGGTGGTGGTGGTGGTACTGCTCCTCTACATCCAAGTTCTCCTCAGGTAGAGACTTGTCGGCATCTTCCTCCGGTGCCCGTGACCGATCAGGTACGATCACGGTCCTTCCGCTCCTGAGGGACATATGATTGACACTATCGTACGAAAGGATCTCATGTTCAGATAAAGAGTTATCTGAATAGTATACCTGATCTCGTGGTCGATTCTAGCCTTAATTTAAGCCATTTGGATTGGCCTGAACCTAGGCGGGAATTGGGGTCTTTGGCGCCATCTGTTGGTCCTGGGTATGGGAGAAACGATTCAAATCGGTTCTCATATCCAGGTAGCCATTCTGGATCTGTTGGACCCTATCAGTCAGTGTCTGGATCAACAAGGTGAGGGACTCCAATTCACCTGTGGGCTAGGCTTGTTGGTGCTGACTCGAGAATGATTTCCTGTATTGGCCCTATTGGTCATGCCGGTACTGCTGATGATGGGAAAGTGGTGGAGGGCCCTGCTGGCCCTAGCGGAACGTGCGTTGCTGCTGGTGCTGCTGAGGCTGATACCCTTGTCCAGGCTGGGATTATATGAAGCGCGGTGCGGGGACGGAGCCATTTTCCTGGTAAGCTAGGGAAGGTCAGTGTGGCCGACCGTTCCCTATCCCCGACTGTCTACTGACGGGGTCATGGTTGTACCACATCCCGTTGATCTCGAACACCTATGGAGGCTCCTCATATCCTATCTCCACTTGTGGGGGTGTGTGCTGCTCCTGCTGAGTGTATGTCTGCTCCTCTACCCAGCTACTCTGAGGCCTCGAAACCTGTTCCTGTACAAGATGAACTCGGTGTACAGGTGCATGTGGTGCAAAAGGGGCAGGTAGCCGTATTTTGGCTACCTTCTCAGTCAGTTCCTCCACTTGTTTTGGCAATCGCGAGAGTGCATCAAGGTCGGTGACCTCTTGTGAATTTGCTCGACCATGGTTAATTTGTCAGCTATTATCCCCATGCTGGGGATGAGGTCATCCATCAGATCTATTATAGTCCTCCTAGTTGTCTCGTTGGATAGGCTTGAAGGAGAAAACTGATAGGCCCTGGTGGCCTGAGATCTGCCAGTTTCCGCCATCTGCTCCAGGATCTTCCATATGACATCTTCGATCTTGTTCATATAGCTTCCTCCACAAGTAGCACTCACTAACCCCTGCATCTCTGGGTCATGCCACAGAATAAAATATGGACTAAGATCACTTTTGTAATGTCATGGCACGGACATTTCTACGTTAAATCATTGAATATGTCCCAGGCTTCATGGAATGGTTCATTGGGTCCCTGAGAGAAATTTATGATCTTGGTTCTCATCTGATTAGTCCTACTGAGTGGGTAGAACTTCTTCAAGAAACGGTCCTTGAACTGCAACCAGGTTGTACATCTCACCCCGAGATTTTTCAACCAATGCACGGCCTTATCTCGTAAGGCAAACGAGGTGGCCTTCAGCCTGATGTAGTCTTGCCCAACCCTAGGGTGACTATGGTTGTTGCAGACTAGCTTGAAGTCTCCAAGGAAAGCATAAGGGTCTTCATTGGTGTTTCCGTTGAACTTCAGTAGCAAGCTTAGAAAGTGGGGCTTCAGCTCGAACGCTTCAAGGGGGACCTTAGGTACTAGCCAACTATGTTATTCATTCTCTGTGGGATTGTATGCGGCGACCATGGGTCGGTCAATTCCTTTAACCTCGATCATCTGTCCCATCCTAGCCATCAGTTCTGCATTTAGTTGTTCCGCTCTAGCTAGCTGCGCTAGGACTTGGATCATGGGTCCTGTCTGTGGTCCTCTTTGTCAGGGTTTTTCTTCGGCATTTTGTCCTCTTTTCCTGGGTAAAGAAGATGGTATAGGTTAGAGGACATATCAATGAAGGGATTCTTACCGATGTGATGGTCTTCCTCAGTGAGATCAGAGGTGAGAAAAGGGTTGATTTGAGAGTAACCACCCTGAGGTTGAGGGATCCCAAGCTCAAGAGAGACATGAGCTCGGGTTGGACCAAGTTGCGCTTGGACCGGTGAAGATGAGCTTCGTGGGGGGCTCAAAGATAGATTGGCCAATTGGGAGTATATATCCCCCCAGTCAGTCATCTTAGATGACAAGAAGAAGAATCGGGAGTTCTAAGTGTAAGATAGAATTTTACTCCTACTTGAAGCAAGCAATTGAATCCAAACCCTGTTTTTCACTCTCAATACGGTGGAGGACTCGAAACCGAGTCCGATTAATCTGGTTGATTTTAAGTTTGAATTTATCAGACAAGTACCAAAGGTTACGCGACCTATAGGGGAGTCGGCTAAAAGCCGGATGCATCTCCCATGTTTAACCTGTCGCCTAAGATACCAACGCCCTTCCTTTCTCCTCTCGTATCACCAGCCAAAATTTCAAGGACCTACCCCTATCTACCTACAGAGTAGGCGGAGGATGACAAGGCTCTAACTTCGCCCCTATAGATCGGAGGTAGAGGCAATGAGGTGGTGAGTAGAAATAAGAGAAGAAAGGAGGATAGAACAAATTCGTCGATCAGCCGTCTTGAAGAAAAAGGCACCATGTGTTGACAGGTGTCAACACCTGGTTGGCCAGTTTGATAAATATCTTAATAAATAAAGAGCAAATAGCATATAATGGTGTTTTAAATAAGTATAAAAATGAACGTTGTAAATAAATAAATAAATTATATAAATTATGGTATAACTATTTTAATAAAAAATTATTTTACAAAATATAAATATTATATTAATAAATAAGTATAAATAATACTTAATAAAGAGGTTTTGGATTTTTAGTTGGTTAAATTAATAAATAGTATGTTATTTTTTCCATTTTATTAATTATTAGGTTAATAAATAAATTATGTAGAATTTTTGTAGATTTTAATAAATTAACTTAAGTGTATTAATAAATAGGAATATAAGGTATACAGTTCATTTATACCTATAAATTAGTATTTTGATTTATTTAAAATAATAAAAAAGCTCCAAAAATTATGAAATAAATTAAAGTTAAGATACAAGATCAAGAATATAATTAAAAATTTAAAATCATTAAAACAATAAATAATGTGTTCTAGGTAAAATAAATAGCCCAGAAACCCAATTGTGGTTAGGTCCCAAAACTGACTTTTTGCAAATGAACATTAATTTTAATGAAATCACCTTCATTAATTAGAGAATATTATTTCAATAACTTTAAAGGTGAGTAAGGTGAAATTGGAGTTCGTATGAGAAAGTTATGATGTTTGGAAGTTGGGATTTTGACAATTTACAAGTTAGATTTCTTGGCATATATACAAGGTACTATTTTTTACTTATTTATATATTTTTCTATACATTTTTAGAAATAATTAGGAGAAGAGTTTGGTGAAAAAATATGTTCATACGAATTAATTAATAATCTTTGAAGTTTTGGAATTTATTAGATAATTAATAAAGAGTGTGTAAAATGTGGAATTAATTATTTTTATTTATTTTGTTTTTGATCTCCCCTACTTATTTATTTGTCGACCAATCCATGCTGACTTGGTCTTGGGGATATGTCATAAATATATCTTTCAGCTATATTTATTTTTACAAGTCATATTGTACATATATACATATGTACACTTTGCCTTTATTTTTATTTTCTTTATTTTTATTCTTTTATTTATTTACATGATTTTAATGCATAAAATTGCATTTTTATTCATGAATGAGATTTTGTTAAAAAGAGAAAATTAATGGATATTTACATGTATTTGCTAAGGATTTTAAGACAAAATGCAGACAAAATGTTAATGAATCATGAATCCATAAACCCCCTATACTTAAACTTTGCCAGTCCCTTAGCAAACAGTTATTTGAAAAATAAGGGGAAAAGGAAAAATGTTAGAATGAATTTATTTTCCTAAACCAATTCATGAGAACGGACAAAGGACAGAGCTCGATCGGGCCTGAAACAAGTATTTTGTCGTAGCCTTAACTAGGATTAAGATTTTAGTCTCAATAGTCCTCAAGTTCCACAAATCCTTATTTAATTCACCTCAACAGCCAGTTCAGATCAACTCATTCATATCGCAAACTCTATCAACCTTGAAATCAATATGTATCGTGTGTGAATTGTTTTAGCTCTTCATGCTTGAAGAAGTGAAGAAACCACCAATCCCGGTTATACACTCCCATTGGTTCCTCATCCAGCTACTCTTTCCTCGGGGAGGGAGATATTCCCTTCTAAGGTCAGTTCGTGTTGTGTCCACAATTGAATATAGAGAGAAAGTAGAATAATGAGAAAAGAACTGGAGTGCGACCAGTGTAGATGCATCCCCTTGTGAATCCCAATCGGTGTAGCTAAGTCTCCATTAAGATGTGCAGGCTTTTTTTGGTGGAAGCTCAAACCATTATGATCATATTTGTATTTGGTGGCTTCTTCTTTGAATTGGCTTTGTAATGTTTCTTACACTGCATTCATCTTTTTGTGCCTCGACGGATATAGCATCTTTTCATTCCATCCATTTTTTTGGTCTTGGAAACATTGTGCTAGCAGACCCTTCCCTCATCTGAAGAGATTATTGCAACCCCAATATCTCTCGTATTTAGATGTCAATGCCACCAAACAAGAATAGAAAAGCACTACCAATATGGATTGCCCTTTGTCACCCCATGCAAGTCAAGCTACGTGCAAAGTGCATGTGTCCAAAATTGGCTTACTGGTGAAGAGTTAAACGGATGCCACCAAGTATTCTACTTAGGCACTTTTTAAGTTGACTTCCTAAACATGGTCTCATGGAACCCAAAGATTTAAGTCAAAGACCCGAAGAGTCTAAATTCTAGTTCCTAACTAAGATCCTTACAATGAAAGTTAAAGGACGTAATCAAGCACCATCCTTTAGACTTTTCCCAATCTTTAGTTCTAGAAATCAAACTTATTCTGAAAACTGCTAATGCAAATGCAACCATGTTTTTGTGAAGTATATTTTCCAAATTTTACTTATTTTTATGGATTTTAAGGATTTTGTAATTTTTTTGATTTTAGACTTTACATTTTTATGGTTTTTGTGATTTTTATACCAAGTTTATGTACAAGTATTTTACAAGTTAAATTACCGATATTTTACTTGGATTAAATAACTAATGGATTTTACAAAATTTAAATACAAAGTATTTTACAAGGATTACATGAATTTTACACATATTTTAATATATAAGATTCCAAATAAGTATTATACAAATATACATTTTAAATATATATTTTATTTAATAATTTAAAATAAGGATTTTAGGCATATTTTACTTATTTACAAGGAGTTTATAAATAATAATTAATAAATAGGTGGATTTTAAATTACCCTCTCCCACTTTTTATGGATTTTATAGATATAGAAAATACATAAAAGTACAAGTTATGGACAAGAGTATATATACAATATATATCTACCCCCTATACTTAGCTTGTTTTATGTCCTCATAGCGTCAAAAGAGAAAAAGGACATAATTCGTGCTAAGTAAAAGTGGGTGAAAAGAACGAAAGAATAGAACTCAGTCGACTCCACTATACTTACGATCAAGTTATCGTAAGTACAATGGAACAAAAATGAGGTGACCGAGGAAAAGAAATTCATAAACGAAGGAACAAAAGGAGAAAGAAAAATGAAATCATTGAAATCACTCAGTCTCCCCTATAGTTAGGGTAAGGCATCCTAAGTATAGAAAAGAGTATGGCCAAAATTAGGGACTAGTGATTAGAGTAAACAAAAGGTTATACAAAAGAAAAGTAAATAGATCAAAACCGAAAAACGAGAATCAGTGGGCAATCGGTCCCCCCATACTTAGGATCTGGTATCCTAAGCATAGAAGACGAAAAAAATGGGGACGATTATGATCTACGAAGGATATACAGGTGTACTCCAGGAAAAACCGAATGGCTTCACATGTCTCTATACAGGATGGAATGAAGTGGAAGAGTAGTCATGCATCCTGTACAAAGTAGATCACTTCAACTCAGGCTAGATGATCAGTAGTCTCCACGAAGTGCTTCAACATCTTCCCATTCGCTACAAATGGTTCTGCACCAACTTACACATATGATATAGCAATACTACCATTGTCATGCACCGTTCTGACTATGTACGGCCCTTCCCACTTGCTTTTCAATTGGTGGGGAAAAATTCTCAATCGTGCATTGAACAACCATACTTCCTGCCCAGGAACAAAGATCTTGTGCTGGATATGTCTATCATGCCATCGCTTTACTTTGTCCTTGTAAATGAGGGTGTTCTCATATGCCTGATTTCGAATCTCCACCAGCTCATTCAGATCTAGCTTTCTTTTGGCTCCTGCTTTCTGCATCTCCAAAGAAATCTCTCCGATAGCTGATGAATCCATGATTCATTAACATTTATGTTGCATTTTCTCTTAAAATTCTTAACAAATACATGTAAATATTCATTACTTTCAACATTTTGTCAAAATCCTATTCATGAATAAAAATGCACTTTTATGCATTAAAAATATGTAAATAAATAAATAATAAAGAAATAAAGAAAAGAAAAGAAGACATATTGTAGATATGTATATATGTACAATATGACTTAGAGAATATAAATAAAGTTGAAAGATATATTTATATAATCTAACTCCCGAGACCAAGTCAGCATGGACTGGTCGACAAACCAACAAGTGGGGGAGATAAGGGAAGAAAACCAGAAAAATAATTAAAGAACACCCCACACATTGTTCACTATATATCAAATAATTATCGAATCTTCATTGATTTTTAATTAATTCATATGTATATATTATTGAAAAAATTCTTTTCTTAATTATTTTTAAAAATGTATATAAAAATATAAAAATAAGTTAAAAATATTATCTTGTATATATGCCAAGAAATCCTACTTTTAAATGGTCAAATTCTCAACTTCCGAACATCATAACTTCCTCATACGAACTCCACTTTCACTCTACTCACCTTTAAAGTTCATAAAATAATATTCTCTAATTAATGGAGGTGGTTTCATTAAAATCGAGGTCCGTTTGCAAAAATGTTGGTTTTTAGACCTAATGGCAACGGGGTTTCTGGGCTATTTATTTTATTTAGAACAAATTATTTATAGTTTTATTAATTTTATAATTTTAAATTATTTATTTTCATGATATTTTATTTTCACCATGATTTATTTCAGAATTTTTAAAGCTTATTTATTATTTTAACAAAATCCAAAATCCTAATTTATAGATGAAATTGAACTAACTATCTTATACCTGTATTTATTAATATATCTAAATTAATTTTTTAAAATCCATAAAAATTCATAAAGGTATTATTTATTATTTTAATAATTAAGAAAATATAAAATTAACAAATAACTAAGTACTTATTGAATTAAAAATTCAATACCTATTTATTAAGTATTATATATAATTATTTATTAATATAATATTTATATTTTGAAAAATATTTATTATTTACAAAATTAATTATACCATAATTTAGATAATTTAATTATCTATATTTTTCGTTTTATATCTATTTAAAATAATATCATTTATTATTTATTACATAATTTATACGTATTTTAATTATCTGGCCAACCAGGTGCTGACACGTATCAGCACCTGGCTCTTCTTCTCCAAGAAGCCGGTATTGCAGTCTGTTCAAACCAACCTTCTTCAACGAATTCTCCAGCTCAACTTCTAACCTCTTTGCTCGATCCTAACCCTCCATTTTCTCCTCCTAACCACCTTCATACACGCCAGCCATTAGATCCACCTTAGAGCTTCGTCATTTCTTCTATAAAAGCTCATGAAGTTGGTGCAACCAACTTAGTCTTCTCCAACTACCTGAAACTCCAAGTGCAGAACCGACCTTCCTCCTTCCAAGCTTCATTTTGGTCGCCTCCGGTGGTGACAGCATCCGCAAGCAGCCTCACATGGAAGGGGTACGCCGGAGGAGAAGCTCCAAGGTGCATCCTCACCTTGCATCGCCGCGCAGCACCGCGTAGAGCTCCGGGAACAACATCCTGTCGAGCTATCATCAAGAGATCATACACCTCCATTCCCCGGGTAATCCATCCACTTTTCATCTTTTATTTCTTGAATTGTGTAACATGATTAGCCGATCTAAATGCGTAATTAGGATCAGTAAACATCCCTCTTAGACGCCCTATCGAATTTGAACTTCAAACCCAATCAAAGCAATTCCAAATATCATCTTCTTCCTTCCCATTCACACTTCGTTCTGCACTAAGTCTGGAAATGACATTTTTTATTTTACAATTCTAATCCATTGTCCGATTCTTGAGTGAATCGGGCATATATAATCATTACTTGCAGGATCATCTTTAATCTGGAGCAAACTCAAGACATACAGAGCTTTTAATCTTCACGCAAATCCCATTCAAAGAAGGCGCGACAACTTGAGCACAACTTGAGCACACATCAGGATCAGTCGGATTGCTAACTTCATCACCGGAGAGACACCGCCTTCTGCCACCCTTGGAGGAGTACTACTGCGGGCGAGCTTGAGGGGTGAAGGTGTCACCCCTCTGGCCCCACCGGAGGCCCAAAGATCGTGTCATCAAGCAGCGATAATTGGAAGAAGGAAGCCCCGTCGTCAGCCGTACGCCTGAGTTGAAGAACATCAAGAACAAATGAGCGCACAGGCTTCTGACATGTGGCGTGAACGAACGGCTCAGATCAAGCTCCGCCTTCTAATCTTGACCGTCCGCAGCGAACCGGTGTGAAAATTGCGTAATAAACCCAACCAAGTTCCAGAAATTCATACGTGCTCCTACAAGTTTCTAGAAATTGCATTTAGGTCCCTGCGTAGGGACCTAAATGCAATTCTTTTAGTTTTCTTTTTCATTTCGGTCCCTACAGGGACCTTTCTGTAACAAAAATTGTATACTTTTCTTTACAGCTATGCCCCTGGCTTGTAGGGGCTGATTGAACCTCGAATTTTTCATATTTTTCTGTGATTTTTCTATGGTAGCTTGATAATTACCCCATAAACTTTTTGAGTATTTTTCCCGTATTTTTTGTTGCTTCATTTTGTTGTTTTGAATCTCGTCTTTTCGAGTTAATTTTGAGCCGGAATTCTTTTCAATTTTCCTTCTTTGTAAAATCAAGAATAAATGAGGATTTTCTTGGAATTCTTTCCTTGATTTGAAAACCATAGTTTAAATATTCTGCCTCCCTGAGTTCGACCCAGGCACACTCACCTGGTAAAAGAAGTAGTGAACGATCAAATAGGATTTTATTTCTCTCTCCTATTTTTATCGTAAATTTTTTGTTTGATTCAATGTGGTTCCCTCTCTATGGCTTTTTCTACACTGACAATATATTAAACCGTAGGTCGGGACCGCGTTAACAATAGCCCATTCGGATTTGTGTGTGATCTCTGGGGGCAAATGGCATGGCTTCCTGTAAACTACTCTGAACGGTGAAGTACCTAAGGGAGTCCTATATGCAGTATGATATGCCCAAGGAACTTGTCTAGAAGCTGTGACCAATTCTTCCTATCCAGTCGTACTAGTTTCTGAAGAATGGATTTCACCTCCTTATTTGAAACTTTAGCCATGTCGTTCGTCTGCGAGTTGTAAGGAGAAGCTACTCTATGATCAATTCCATAGCTCTTCATTAGCTTTTTCACCTCCTTATTAATGAAAAGGCTACCCCCATCTGAAATGAGAATACGTGGAATACTGAACCGCGAAATAATATGTTCCCTTAGGAACCTACACACTGTCTTGTTGTCAGCAGTTCATGCAGGTATAGCCTCCACCCATCTACTAACATAATCTACAGCGAGAATGGTGTACTCAAAGTCGTTGCTAGATGGAAACAGTCCCATAAAATCTATGCCCAATGCATCAAAGATCTCGCAAATGATAACAGGTCATATAGCCATTGCGTCTCTAGCACCAATTGTCCCTAAGGCTCTTTGACAATTTGGTCTTCACGAATGTGCAATCATCTCTAGTAAGTGTCAGCCACCAAAATTCGCTCTGAAGTACCTTCTACGTTGTCCTCTTCCCTGAATGATGTCCTCCTGCCTCTAAGGACCGGCATAGATTAAGGACACTATTGTATTCTTCTTGAGGAATACATCGCCTGAACACACAATCCACTCCCTCACGAAAAAGAATCGGATCCTCCTAGTTGTAGTATCGTGCCTCGGACACAAGCCTATCGACTCGATCTTTCAGCCAACATTGTGGACTCTTCTGTGTAACCAGAAAATTTACTATGACTGCATACCATGGAAGCTCTGTAACTGCAAAGATGCTCTCATTTGGGAATCGCTCTACAATCTCCGATGTGTAATCATCTGAAGGTTGCTCTATATGTAGTCGGGAGAGGTGATCAACTACCACATTCCTTATCCCTGGCTTGTCTCTAATGTCTAAATCAAACTACTGGAGTAAGAGAATCCATCTGAGAAGGCATGCCTCAGCATCCTTTTTTCCATCAAAAAAAGATAGCTGAGTGATCGGTATAAACTGTGATTTTAGAGCCAAGAAGATAAGATCTGAATTTATCTAAAGCAAAAACCACTGCCAGCATCTCTTTCTTTGACATTGTATTGTTGTGTTGGGCATCATCTAAAGTGTGGCTGGTATAGTGGATAGCAACTGGAAGTTTGTTCCTCCTCTGTCTTAATATAGCCCCGTCCGTAAAATCTGAAGCATCCGTCATGATCTCAAAGGGCAGAGACCAATTAGCCGGCTGTAGGACATTAGCACTGATGATCATTTAATTCGTGAGGAAGGCATTAAGACATTTGTCATCTAACAAAAACTCGATGTCGTTGCCTAAGAGTTCAGTTAACGGTTGGGAAATCGTAGAGAAGTCCTAAATGAACCTTCGGTAAAAGCTGACATGGCCTAGAAAAGATCGTAACTGATTGACTTGGATGGTGGATCGAGATGTTTGATGACATCCACTTTGGCAGGGTCAATCTCTATGCCTTCCTTGGAGATGACATGCCCCAACACGATCCTGTTTGTAACCATAACATGGCTCTTTTCCCAAGACAAAACGATATCTACCTCACAGCATTTCTAAAGAATCTAGTCTAGGTGCGCTAAACAATCGTCAAATGACTCACCATAGACCGAAAAATCATCCATAAAGACCTCGAGAAAATCACTGACCATGTCCGTAAAGATGGCAAGCATGCACCTGTGGAATGTTGCGGGGGCATTGCACAATCCAAAGGGCATCCGTCTAAATGCATACATGTCAAAAGGACATGTGAAGGTGGTTTTCTCCTTATCTTCAGGAGTAATTGTAACCTGATTTTATCCGGAGTAACCGTCTAGGAAGAAGAAGTACTACTTCCCTACCAACCTTTCTATTACTTGGATTATAAAAGGCAACGGGAAGTAGTCCTTCGTCGTCATGGCATTCAACTTTCTGTAATCAACGCATACCCGCCATGACGTGGTTACTCTCTTTGGAATCACTCTCCACTCTCATTCTAAACCATCTGAATTCCCGGCTTCTTCGGGACAACATGTAATGAGCTAACCCATTCAGAGTTGGAGATGGGATAAATAAACCCTGTGTCGTACCATTTTGTGATCTCTTTCTTGACAACATCGCTTAAGACGAGATTCAACCTATGCTGAAACTCTTTGAAAGGTCTGTCGTCATGATCAAGATAGATATGGTGAGATCACAAAGCAGGATTTATCCTGCGGAGATCGGATACAGTTCACCCAATAGTCTTCTAGTTTCTATCAAGAATCTCCATCAGACGGGATTCTTGCTCTTTGATCAAATATGCACTGATAATGATCGGAAACTGTCTTGTCAATCCGGAAGGAAAGCATACTTCATGTTTGGTGGTAAGGTCTTCAGCTCGGGTAAGGTAAGATCTGGATTTGTTATATCATCCTCTGTATGTGTAAGGGGATCTGTGCTGGTGGTAGACGTATCTGCCTTATGGTTATCAACCATTTCAATCTGCTCTAAAGTCAGACTACAGAAGATGTCTAAAACATCATCCGACTCGCTACCATGCTCATCCTCATAATGACTAGAGGAAAATAATTTAGCTAAATAAAACTCGGTATCCGAATCATCTAGGGTAGATAAATTTTGTAAATTCTCTGATCTAAAATATGTGCAAGATAATCTTCAATTCTCTTCTCCATATGATTCTCACCATCCATGATGAAATAAAGAGTACTGTCGGAAGAACTTCCAGCTATAGTCTCGGACCCATCCTCTTCAAGGATATCTTGGGTCTCTACTTGATACCTCTCAAGGTCATCAAGGCAAACCCCATCCATGTAATCACAGGTGGCTAAGGAACTTAATGCATCGGAACTGACTGTAGATGTGGCATTGGATGCATGTGATTCTCTTGCCATCTCTATATGTACCTTTTCACTATCGGTGCAAAAAGATACCTTCCATGTATCATAATCAAAGAGAGCCTTTGCGGTCTCCAAGAAAGGCCGCCCAAGAATGATCGGGGTAAGGTGTAACTGCGTAGGGAATTCCATGTCCAGGATAGTAAAGTCCACTGGGAACTGCAGACCCTACACGGTTATGATAACATTCCTCAAAATGCCCCTAGGTCTCTTTATAGATCTATCAGCAAACTGAAGGATCGAACGTTCGTAAAGAGTATTTAACTCGAGCTTATCGAGTAAACAAGATGGTAAAAGATTAATAGAGGAATCGTTATCTATGAGAGTGCGATCAAATGCGGATTTTGTGATCTCGCATCTGGCATAATGTGTTCGTGAATCTTTCTTCTTTGGTAGTATATTCTAAATCACACAAGAGGTGGCCTTGGCCAAGATATGCTTTTATGTTCGTGATTTCTTCTTCCTACGTATTGTACATCTATTCTTTAGTGTTACTTGAGCGTAGGGAAGTGATCCAAGGCATCATGGAGTGGAATTTTCAAAAAGATGTTATCTTTAAGTAATCGGTCAGTCTTTGGGGTAACATCATTCTTTTTTATTTTTTTCTTTCATTTTCCATACAAAGCATCGGGAAAAGGAACAAAGTTAGGATTAACAAAATTCTTTTTATTCAAATCAGGATCAGCTTGTACATTGAGAGTCTTAGAATTATCTACAAAACTTTCTAAAACAAGAAAAGAAACATCAGCTTTGGGAGTGTCTACATGGCCTGGTGTGATATCATCGTTTGAATCGCCTAAGTCCATATCGACTGTCTCGGCATCACTCCCTTCTCCCTGATTGTCAAGTGGTTGATCCTCATCATTTTTGCGGTCCTCCACCTCAGCATCAGTGTGAGTATCATGGATTGGCTCTCGCTCCTCATCCTGTGCCCTCTCCTCTACCCGATCAGGTGCTCTGGTGATCTATCGCTCCTGAGACGAATGAAGTTAGATAGAAATTCAGTAAAAGAGATCGTACATGTCATTGTCTACCTGATATGGGTGCCTCCTCTTGTTATTCGGATTCATCTGAGGCTGGGCTGGAAGAGCGGTCTTAGGCTAACTCATCCAGATGATGGTTAACTCCCTCCATCTCAGTCTTGTGTGTAGTATGGATCATACTCAGCATACTCATGATCTTGTTCAGTGCCAGGTCTTGCGCAGATATCTCAGGTTCAGCACGATAAGCCTAGTTTTCTACTCTCTCCTGCCTCGGCATATGCTGCTGTAGAGCGTACAGTTGAGGAGATCGTTGGGGCGTGTATGAAGATTGTTCTTGCTGGTAATGATGCGGTTGTGAATGCAAAGCAGGTTGGTGAAAAGAATGTGGTCTCTGATAAGCATTCTGGTGAGACTACTGTTGCGTGAAATTCTGTCGGTGCAGAAATTACGAGCATCCATGCTGTGGAAGGTTATAATGATGCGGTTGATGTTGGTGGTGTACGCTCTGAGGAGTAAATTGTGATGATGGCTAAATCAGAGCGTACCATTTCCCATTGATCTCAATAGTGGCTTGAGTCTCAACATCACTGTCTCCATGGCTGGTGATCTGATTGGGATTGGCATAAGACTGGTCCGCATGCCAATAAATCTGTGGAGTCTCCGTAGGTTGACCCGGCTCGCTCTGAAAAAATTGGATCTGTCAGGTCGGAAGAGCAGGTAAGGATCTCCGATCAGGTTGAGAGGTCAAAGAAGCGTAAGACTGGTGATATTGAAGTCGCGGGTCCATCACTTCTTCGTCAGATTGCTCAGCTGCTGAGAAAGTGATGAGAGTTTATCCAACTCTCGCATCGGATGCAGGTCCTGAACTTGCTTCTTAATCACATCTACCAACAATAATTTCTCGCTAATGTATCATATGTTGGTATTTGATTCAAAATCTGAAATATTTATCACCTTATGATGCTCTTGGTGATGTGCTGGTTGTGGGGCCTTCTGGAATGCCCGAGTAGAGTCGACGACTGTCGAGTTCTTTGCCGTCCCCTCAAAGATGGACCAGACAAACTCATCATCCCAATTCAGATAAATACCACCACATGCGGCACTCACAAGGACCTGGACATTCGGCTGGAGTCCTCCAAAGTAATTCTGAACTAGCACCATTAAAGGTATCTCATGATGAGGGAATCTCTCGATAAGATCCTTGAATCGATCCCACGCCTCGTGGAATGATTTGTTCAGCAACTGAGTGAAGTTGGAGATCTGGCTCCTCATCATGTTCCTCTATCCCAGAGGAAAGAAATTACACAGGAATGTGGACTTCAGGTCATCCCACGTGGAGATTTCTCTACCCAAATGACTGAGCCAGTAAAGCGCCTTATCTGCTAAGGTGAAGAGGAAGGCTTTGAGGTGAATGTCCTTCTACATAACACTTGGATAATTGGTCATACCGCAAATCATTTCAAACTATTGCAGAAAGGTAAACAGCTCCTCTGTGGCATTCCCGTAAAACTTGGGAAGCAATGATATAAAGGATGGGTGTAAATCATATAGACCTTGATTTGGTGGTAACTGAATCCAATGATGTAGCATCCTGGCTCCAGGGTCATACTCGTCTCTGAGTGTAGCGGGAACCACAGCAGGTAGTGGTGGATTCTCGGCTCTTTCTCTCAGTGCAGTGATCTTGGCTCGAGCTCGTTCTGGACTCTAAACTGATCTTAGATCTATATATTCATCTGCTAAAGCATGTATAGAATCCCTGCCGTGATGTTTGTAGCTGGATCTGATCTTCCATCAGTGTGTTACTCTCCAGTCTATCGGTCCTCTACTGATCTGTCCTCGACTGGTCCCTTCCAACGAGCCATATCCTTTGAATATTCTAGGAAGGAAAAAGTCTTGTAAGAGCTCAATGAGAATTATGCAGGAGAAACAGACGATGATTTGAGGCGACGGTCTGCCTCAAAAGAAATGCTGGGAGGTGAGGGAGTCCGGGTCTGACTCTCCTTGAGATTAGATGAGACTGACTCAGGAAGAGGGTCATCCCGAGTCAGTGAAGAAGTACGACGGATGGTGGATCGTCGAGAGCTCATGGAGTCTGATCGAAAAAGTTATCGAGTCGTCATCTTTGATGTCAAAAGGATAACCGGGAGAGCATGATGTCAAGCCAAGAGATCGGAAGTAAAGATTTATAAGACGTGGTAACACACATCTCTCAAGCAAACATAAAACAACCCTGGTTTCACCAACACAAATCGGTGATGAACGTAAAAGTCGATCTTTTATCTCGTTGGTTTTAGGGTTATGTTAGCAAAAATATTATCACATATTATCGCGAGCTTATAGGTGCCTGAAATTTCCTCGAAACACTTTCCCGAGTCCTTACAGAAAACCACTTATTCTCAGCTAGTATGGGAGTAAGTATGGACTAGTTCTAGCTACATGTGTTACTTAAGGACCATGCTACTGCGATGTCCTCTAAACCTCCCACTCTGCTAAGTAAACTCGGACTGTTGACAGCTACCCGAGAGTACCCACTAAAGAATAATGATTAAGTGTATGGAGTAAGTAGTATTCCGAGAGAAACTCGAACTTTGGTTCTAACGTTAAGTGGTGTCCCTCACTCACAATGTCTGGAAGTGTACCTGCAATCCATGTGCAGGGATTGCCATCCCAAATCAAATGATCTTTACGTTTATTTTTAGGTCAAGTAGTTAAGCAATCCCAGTTTTATTTTTGCAATTTTCACTTTTTTTTGAATTATTTCAAACGCCTCTAATGAATTTTTTTATCCTAGATAAGCATCCACCTAGGTTGAGAGTCCTAGAACTAACTACGAAGGCGCAAGTAGAGATGGAAAAATCGAAAAAACTCCTAAACAAGAACCTAGCCTTGTAAAAAGCCATAGAAAACTGACGATGCAAGAAAACCACGATGGGTGCCCTGTTCCCTCGAATGCACAACACTCGGTGAAACAGTCCCCGAGAAAAAAGGGAGGAAGGTACAAGTCGGGATGCCCTTACGGGGGCCCCTTCTAAAAAACAGAAAAACGACAAGTGCCCTTATTTTTTTTATTTACAAAAAATAATACAAGTAAAAAAATCCTAACTAATTCTACCATTTGCAACTGATCTGTGAGAGAAGGGGTGGATCTCTACACTTTCAACTATCTCGGCTTCCGAAGAAGCAGGCTAATCCTGCAGGCCCTGCAAAAATTAGTTAGAAAAACAACACACAAATAGCCGTAAAAAATAAAAGAAATCAAAACTGAAAGAAATCAAAGAAATGAAAAAAATCTAAAAAACCGAAGAAAATTGATAAGAGTCATAAAACAAAATTAGACGAAAATAGAAAAAGAATCAGAAAACTGTAAAACCAAGAAGATCGAAAAATCTCAAAATAATGTCGAAAACCAGAGTAAAGCTAACGCCTCCCCTACAATGGTGCCATTTTGATAAATGCAGCTTCTGCGAGCGGTTAATTGAGAGAGATGTCGGTTGTAGGAAAACCGTGAAGGCAGAAGCCGCATTGATCAAAAAAATTCAGGATTGAAATAGTAGAGAGAGAAATGAGATGAACAAAGAAGAATATATCCTATTTTAATCCCTTAAACTATTTTTTATCGAGGTAAGTTCCCCCATGTCGAATCGAGGTGGTAAAATAACCGTATGACGATTTTTGATGAAGGAAAGAAATCTTGAGAGTTTTACTCTCTTTTTGATTTTATAACAAACTTAAGATAACACTCAAAAATGACATGAACTTACAAAAATCGATTCGAGAAAAATACGTGATGAAAATCAACGAAAAATTACAATAAATGTTGTTAGGTAGTTGTGTAACTACCGTAGACAAATCAAAGAAAAATACAATAAAATCAAGGTCCAAATTATCCCTACAACACAGGGGTATAAGTGCAAAGAAAAAGAAATTATTCTGTTACATTTAGGTCTCTAGCAGGGACTGGTTTGCAAAGAAAATAAAAGTATTACATTTAGGTCCCTGTACCGGGACCTAAATGTAATTTCTGGAAACTTTGGAGCGGCTTTGAAGTTCTGGAACCTCCAAGGACTTATGCTGCAATTTCTCCACCATTTCGCAATTGACGGTGGATATTCGATTAAGGTGCTTGATCTCATCCGTCTGTATCTGCTACGTGTTGCAAGCTTGCAGCACGTGAGTTCTTGAGTCGTTCTTCAGTTCTTTGCCCAGCTGACAATGGTAGCTTCTTCCCCGAAATATTCTCATCAATTGATGTGTCACTTCGTCCTCCTGCATGGCCAGGAGGGAGACTCCTCCTCCCTCTGAGCTTGCTTGCGGGTGAGCTGCTCCAAAGGTGTAGGAAGGTGGTGGTGGGACGTCAAGGAAGATGGCGGACCGACCAAGTCTGATAACTGAAATAGCAACCTCTTGATCTGATCTTTCTTTGAAGAATTTAAGCTCCAGACAACCAACGAAATTATGGTTTGCAAGGTATAAGTTGTTTCCGGAATTTATGTATCAGTGGGAATACAAGAATGGAAAAAATGTTTTGGGGTGAATTGATTTTGATTTGAGAAGTGATTAGATGATGGCGTCTAAGAATGATGATTAAGGATCCTAACTACACACTTAAGATGGCTAATTGAGGCTCGTATGTTGAGAAATTAAAAGTTTAAAAGGGTGGATGTAGTTACTTGGGATATATGAGGTGTATGACCTCAAGTCGTCGCTCGACGGTCAGTGGTCGGAGCTCTACGTCACAGCTGTGGCATTGCAAGGCGGAGTTGAAGCCCTAGAACCCTCCTCCGATGATCCTTCTTCCACGTGGCGCTCGCCTTTGGTGCTGTCACAGCTGGAGTACGGCAGAGAACACGGTGAAGGTGGTGGATCGGCTAGCTGTGTTCTGGATTAAGGATGAGTTAGTTAGAGAGGCCGACTTGGTGGGGGTTTTATAGGATAATCAAAAGGAGTTAGTTGGGAATTAATGGTTGGCGTGTTAGGTGGTTGTTGGAGGAAGAAGATCAAAGATTGAGATCGGAGGTAGAGGCAATGAGGTGGTGGGTAGAAATAAGAGAAGAAAATAGGTTAGAACATATTCATCGGCCGGTCTTCTTGAAGAAGAAGGCACCAGGTGTACATATGTCAACACCTGGTTGACCAGTTTGATACATATCTTAATAAATAAAGAATAAATAGTATATAATGGTATTTTAAATAAGTATAAAACAAAATTTGTAAATATTTAAATTATCTAAATTATGGTATAATTAGTTTTAATAAATAATAATAATTTTACAAAATATAACTATTATATTAATAAATAAGTATAAATAATACTTAATAAAGAGGTTTTGGATTTTTAACTTGCTAAATTAATAAATAGTATGTTATTTTTATATTTTATTAATTATTTGGTTAATAAATAAATTGTGTACAAATTTTTGTAGATTTTAATACATTAATATAAGTATATGAATAAATAAGAATATAAGGTATACAGTTCATTTATACCTATAAATTAGTATTTTGATTTATTTAAAATAATAAATAAGTTCCAAAAATTATGAAATAAATTAAGTTTAAAATATAAGATCAAAAAAATAATTATAAATTATAAAATCATTAAAACAATAATTAGTGTGTTCTAGGTAAAATAACTAGCCCAGAAACCTAGCTTTAGTTAGGTCCCAAAATCGGCTTTTTGCAAACGAACTCTAATTCTAATGAAATCACCTTCATTAATTAGAGAATATTATTTTATGAACTTTAAAGGTGAGTAGAGTGAAATTGGAGTTCGTATGAGAAAGTTAGGATGTTCGAAAGTTGGGATTTTGACAATTTACAAGTTGGATTTCTTGGAATATATACAAGGTAATATTTTTAACTTGGTTTTTATATTTTTCTATACATTTTTATAATAATAAGGAGAAGAATATGGTGAAAAATATGTTCATATGAATTAACTAAAAATCTTTGAAGTTTTGAATTTATTGGATAATTAATAAAGGGTGTGTAAAATATGGAATTAATTATTTTTATTTGTTTTCTTCCTTATCTCCCCCTACATATTTATTTGTTGACAAATTTATGTTGACTTGGCCTCGGGAATTAGGTCATAAATATATATATTTCAGTTATATTTATTTTTACAAGTCATATTGTACATATATACATATATACAATTTGCCTTTATTTTTATTTCTTTATTTTTATTCTTTTATTTCTTTACATGATTTTAATGCATGAGTGCATTTTTATTCATGAATGGGATTTTTAAAAAGTGAAAATTAATGGATATTTACATGTATTTGTTAAGGGTTTTAAGATAAAATGCAGACAGAATGTTAATGAATCATGGATTCATCAATTATATACTACATATTAAAACTAATTTAGTAATTTTTGGACCTATTATCTAATTTTAAAACCCAAAATAATTTGACCTATTTATAGTATGTATTGTTTTGTATATTTTAAATACCTTAAAATACATAAAATTGGTAAAATTACATAAAAATCAAAACATATAGAAAAATAGCAAAAACACAAAAACAATTTATTTTCTGAACTTTAATATACATACATATATATATATATATATTTAAAACTATAAAACATATTTATATTATATATACTTTATATTACCTATCTTATTATTATTACTTATAAATACCTTATATATATTTAAAATCTTTAAAAATAAAAAGGGTTATTCCTATAAGTATTTACTTATATTTATTTATATATGCTTATTATATATTTTATATTATATCCATATTGTTATTATTACTATATATTGATATATATAGATATTATATCTTAAAAGCAAAAAGGAACTAAAATTTGCAAAATAAAAAATAATCTAAAAATTAAAAATATAAAAGAATATAAAAGAGTTAAAGATCCATAAAAACTAATATAACTAAAAACCCATGATAAATTAAAAAGCAAAAAAAGTACAAAAAATAATTATTATTTATTTTAGTTAATTGATTTTAATTATACCTATCCCATTTCCTCTTAGTGGTCCAACCCCTACTGCCTGTCAATGTACATCATTTGTAGGGTATATTATATTTCACCCCACAAATAAATTATTATTTTATCAGCATTATGGTTTGATTGTTTGATGATCTAATTGCTGATGTCCGAATATCATGAGAGCGGTCGTTGCAGCAATTGTCAGATCTGACTTGTTGGACACCACATGCCCTCCAAGATTGGGCATTAGGAACCCCTCACCAGATGATTAACAAAATAGTGTCGTTGTCAGAGAGAAATGTAGGATAGGATTGTATATAATACTTGCATATTTATATGTTCTGACTACTTTCTTTGTTGACTTCTTTGCAAGGGTCCTCTACGTGAGGATGGTCTTATAGGAGATCGAGGCAGCCAATCTTGGTGGATTATGGCTTTCTTCACTGAGGCGGTAGGAGAGACCAAGAAGGAGATTGGGAATTTGAGAAGAACAACTTATTGTGGATTTTTATCTTTTATTTTATGAGAAAGAGAAACATTATTATTCGTAATAATATGGGTACACTTGTACATTTGGACACTCAGACTTAGCAAGCCTATTTTACCAGGTGTCTGTTCACTTGGGGGATTGCATTGGTTTATATCGCATTTTTCTCGCCTTCTACCATTTTGTCCTCCCTATTTTTCTACTTCTTTTTATTTGTTTCTCGTGTTTTGCTCTTTCGATTTTATTTATTTTTTTGTTTTATGTGAATGAGCCCTTGGATTTTAAGACTTGCTTGGCCAAGTAATCTAGGTCCAAATCCTTAATATTTGCATATGCATATAGTCTCTGATACGTTTGGACTTAGTCAAATTAAAAATTGTTCTTCATGCTAACAACAATTCCAGCTTAGGGCGATTTCACCAGCTTGTATTTCATATAGTGTAATTTAAATTTCTTTCTTACATCATGCATGGAGAGAGATGGGAAGCGTTGTAAGTCTTCTTACTGTGCATATATCATTTGATACAAGGGTGGGATTTCCATCCTAATATCGACTTGCATTACTTTTCTTTTATCTCCCTCTGATTTTGCCCGCTAGGTAACAAAGAAAATCCAAAAAAAAATGTTAGGCGGATTATCTTGGAAAATACTCAAAAAAAGTGAAAATTCAAAAATTAAAACAAGCGTTTTGTTAACAAAATTAACCAAAAATAAAATTCATAACGGACATTCATTGTATTGGGCTTATAAAGCCCACATTTTTTCCAAGTACCCTCCAAACAGAGTGAGGCACAACCCTAGGAAAATAGATCCAAAATCCTTGTCTGGGTACTGCCTTGTTATTGACTGGATTCATGAAGTATTGGAGATTCTATCATACGTGGGCGAGTAGGGATTCATATGATTGCAGACCTAGTTTGAAGTATTGAGCTTAGGTCATCCCCTCACGAGGGTGTTTGTCTCATTGTTCCACATCCGAGTACCCCATCGGGGGGAGGTATTGATTTCGCCTATTGTCTTCCTCCTCTATTCTTTCATTGAGTATTGGATCCAGACTCAATAGCAAGAACTCTCTTACAAAGTACATGCTACATGTTACAAACGAAATGGGAAGTGCGGGATACTCTCCTGGTAGTACTTACTCTCCTATAGGGCTATCCTCTAAGGACTTGCTATAAGATTGCATGAAAACAAAATAAAATTGAAAATATAATAATAGTCAAACTCTTACAGCTTCACTTGGCGTGAGTTGGTGAATCCTTTTCATTGTTGTTTATTTGAATTAGATTTTAGGTCAAAGATCAGTACCGCACACTTGCACCCTTTTTCATTTCATATGTTTTCCATTTCTTTTACTTTTCTCATTTGAGCATTCTTCTATTCTCCTCTTCCATTCATCTATTGTTTATCATTGTATTCCACTCCCCATCTACTACACTTCTCTCGAGATGGCGACTCATGGATGGTTTAGTCAGGACCCCGCCGACATCTAGATCGATTACATGAATTTGACATCTTCAATAACTAGAGGTAATTCATGAGAACACGATTTGGACTTTGAGAACCGATCTCCAGACTCTTCGTTTTCTTCTCCAATAAACCAGGATCACTCTTGTCCCGACACTCGCCTCTTGTAGATGGAGATCAATTTATCTTCGAATAAAATGCTCCATTCACATTTGTCTGGATTGACCCTAATCTCATATTCATCACTTCATCAGGTTCCTACGATTATCAGTCTAAATGGGATGAATTTGAATGTGCAGATCAAGAGCCTACCCTAGACCACGTTCTGATAAATTCCTCTGAGTTTGACTCAGAGATGGCTCTTCAAGGAAAAGGGAAGGGACCATAACAGCCGAATCAGGGTCAGCAGCCATATCAGAACACTATCAAGGCTTAGTTGCTAGCTTCCATTTAATCTATCTAGCAACATCTTACCGATCAAGCTCTCTCCTAGGTCACCTTTCAAGATATGCTCAATGACCTGAGGAGAGATAGAGAGAATAGAGGAGGAAGAGGAAACGATGATGAACAATGCGATGGACCCTGTGGAGTATATCAGTTGAAGAACCAAGAAGAGAGGCTCCCAAGCCTATGCTCAAGGAGACATACAATCCAAGCTCTGGCCAGATGAGTAAGTGGATATAAATTTCTATAGTACATGGACACTTTGAGCTAAATCCCCAGTTCTTCGCTCTTCTTCTCTCGTTCCATGGGAATACCAATGAAGACCCTTATATCCATCTACAACAATTTTATTACATCTATCACATCATTCACTACCCTGACATCTTGTAGGTGTAGTCAAAATGACAGCTTTCCCATTCAGCCTTCAAGATAAGGCTTTGTATTGGATTAATCATTTGGGGAAAGTCCTGGTGACTTGGGGGGAATTAAAGTCTGTATTCCTTTACAAATTCTATACATTGGGTCTTCTGAATCAGAAGCAAGCCTGTATCAGCAATTTCACCCAAGGATCATACGAGTCCATACATGAAGCACGGGAGAGGTTCAATGATTTACAAGAGAAATGCCCCCACCATGACCTTCCATGGAAGAGCTTGGTCCAACACTTTTGTGGGGGCCTCATACAAGAGAGCTAGAAGTTTGTTGATGCCACATGTAGTGAATCCCATTTCAATAGGGATGAGGATGATGTCTGGCAGATATTTAAAGAAATGGTTGAAGGAGAGGTCGCATTATCCTCATTCCATTCATATCATAAAAAGTTGCATATCCACCACTAGCCACTAAACATGGTAACATCCCATGAAGCGGATAGGGACAAGATCTACAATCTTAACATCATCAGGACCTACATGTCCAGGATCTCGAGAAATTGTATGTGTTCGAATAGAGAACCCATCATCTGGACAAGCAGGACCAAATTATCAAGCAACTGGAGTTGCTGGTCAGCACTATCGACACCGTCTAGTCTCCAAGCCAGTCAGCTGCAACTCCAACTAAGCTGAAGGAGATTTCATCGCTACAACCACCTCAACCGAGTTCAGGGAAGCCTCAGGTCCATCACATATACTACGTGTAGGTGCCTAACTAGGCACCACAGCAGCCATCGCAACAACTTGTTGTCTACCAGCCTGAGCTCCATCTCCCAACATATGCGGATTCATTTCTCTCGCCACCACCCCAAATCCAAGAATATACCCAATTGGCCCGTCTTGGAGGACAGCAGCAGGGCAAGTCCTCAATAATTTGGTCGTATCACCAAGCATCCAATGGAAGGTTTTTCCAGAACAACTAGCCTCTGAAGAACCAGTCTCCACCATATCAGAACATATGGAGACAGAACCAGCAATACCAGCAATCATCATACCGCCAGTACCTGCTGCATCATGATTACATGATTGTTTGCAGAAATTAATATATCCCTCCAACTCAATTTCATTAGCAGCAACCTCCTCCTCAATACAATAATCAGTATTCTCGCTTGCATCCTCACCTGCAATATCCCTCTTAGCGTGTTCACGACTTTAAACCTAAGGATGCTCTAGTAGACCCAGCTCCAGATTGTATATCCCAACTAGTGAAAAGTCTAGTAAATATGAGCTAGAAGCTTGATGACCACACTGCGAGTAAGACTCTTATTCCAGCGTAGGTGGAAGCCTACCCCAATAACATAAAGCGCAAAGAGCAGGTAGTCTGTGATGTGTCATCCAATTTATATAGTCAGGTATTTCAGATTTTGTGTTATCTCATGTAGTTACTCTCTGGAGCGGCAGTACATTGCAGTTGTCTACCATACAGAAGGGAAAGAATAAAGCAGCATCTAGTAAGTTGTCATCTTCTGCATTAGTCGGTCCATCAGCAGAGTTGGGTGAGGAAGAAGATGATGAAGGAGCAGCACTAGAACAACACCACCACCATCATCATCAAAAATGCCAAAAACATCAGCAAAAGGAAAATCTTTAAAAATAAAATAAGAACCCAAGCCTATCAGATCCAACCCAAATGAAGCAACCATCAACTGAAGCTCTAGAGCCGACCCGCGAAGCCAAAGGTCATGTAGATACTTTTTTGACTATTTTGAATTATCACTCTCCGTTTAGTCGGTTATTTGTAAATGATGATGTAAATAAGAACAATGCATTTCCTTCTATGAATATTACTTTTTCAGATGTAATGGAAAATTCCAAAAAATAGGAAAAATAAAAATTCATTGTCAGACCCTATGTTGTGAATATTATTGAAAATAGTGTTTTAAATATGTCATTGATAAAGAACGTTGAATACATGTTAGATGTGAAGAAAAATTTGAAAGAGGCATGTACCCCTAAGCATTAGAGATGCAAGAACAGGCGTAGACAAGGAGAAAAACACATCCTAGCCATGTCCATTGTAAATGCTATTAGTGATCTCATAGAAAAAGAAAGGCAAGGGAGCACCCTTAATCAGATGCAAGATTTTTTATCAAACTTTTGAGCAAACTCTACATGATAGTGGTTCCTCTATAAACCTCATGCCCACCTCAGTGCTTCAAGAATTTGGGTTGGGGCCGCTTAAGCCTACTCGTATGATCCCTCAGCAATCTGATTGTGACCGTGTAGGGGTTTGTTAGAGGATGTTATCATGATCATGTAGGAGATGCACTTGCCTGTGGACTTGGTTGTCATGGACATGGACTCTCCTGCACCTGTTACTCCAGACTCCTATCATTCTTAGTCGGTCATTCCTTCAAACTTCTGAAACAGTCATTAACTATGGGTCTGGAAAGATTACATTTCACTCATGTAGTGACCGAGTCACCATGGACATGATCACCGAGCTGAAAGCCGCATCTGATGAAGGCAATTCAGAATCAGTATTTTAAGACTGAGAAGTTATTGATATCAGTGATCAACAACTTTCTCTGAATGATATTCTGACATAGGAAATACTCTCTTTAGAGGAGGATCTAGAAAGCACAATCAACCCCTGCTCCATTATCAACTTGGAGACTGATTCTGAACCACTGATCAGCTTATTTGAAGATTCAAGCCAAACTGAATAAGAAGTATTTATTGCATACATGTTTGTCACATTATTATCTAAGCCAAGAGTGACAGAGGTAGACAACACCTCATTGATTTCAACAGACAATCCATCTACTAGAATAGTTTTTGAAGTGTCCGCAGAGCAAACTCAACAATTACCTGAACTAAAACAGCTCCTGACAGGTCTGAAGTATGCTTTCCTTACTGGTGGAGAAAATATATATTTGGTCATTATCGGCAGCAAGCTAACTCTGGATCAAGAATATTGTTTGCACGAGGTTCTAGAGAAAAACTACAAGCCACATGGTTGGAAAGTTTCGGATCTCCAAGGGATAAATCAAGCCTCATGTTCACATCATATTTACCAAGAAAATGATTGCAAAATGTACTGAGAATTCCAAAAAAGGTTGAATCCTAACTTACGGTATATAGTAATGAAAGAGATCATGAAACGATGTGAAGCAGGATTTATTTATCCCATCTTCGACTCAAATTGGGTGAGTCCCCTACGTGTAGTGCCAAAGAAATCAGGGGTGTGGTTACAAACAACTAAGAAGAGGAGATTTCTACTCGAGTACCAACATCATGGTGCATGTGTGTTGATTACCACCGCTTGAATACAGCAATGAAGAAGGACCACTTTCCTCTATCGTTTATTGACCAGGTTCTTGAAATATTTGCCGGAAAGGAATTCTTCCAGTTCATAAATGGGTACTTCAGGTACAACCAGGTGGCGATCGCCCCTAAGGACCAAGAGAAAACTACATTCGCTTGTCTATTCTACCCATATGCCTTCCGAAGAATGCCCTTTGGATTGTGCAATGCCCTTGCCACTTTCCAAAAGTGCATGCTTGTCATCTTTACCGAGTTGGTAGTTTTCTTGAGTTTTTCATGGATGATTTCTCAGTCTACGGTGACAGCTTCGATTCATATCTTATGCACCTAGACATAGTGTTGTAGAAGTGTCGTGAAGTGAATTTGGTCATGGGAACTGCATGGTCAGTGAAGGAATTGTGTCGGGACATGTCATTTCCAAGTGTGGCATGGAAGTTGACCCAGCAAAGGTCGATGTCATTGCCAAATTAGAGCCACCTCAAAATGTGAAGAATATGAGGTAATTCCTTGGGAATGTTGGATTTTATCATCGATTCATCAAGGACTTTAGCAAGCTTGCCTGACCTCTTACTGAACGTTTATGCAAGAAGACTAAATTCGTTGTTGATCTGCAGGTTCTCCAATCTTTTCAGCAACTGAAAGATTTAGTCACCCATCCTCCAGTCCTACTACCTCCTGAGTGATCTCTCCCATTCGAGATTGTGATGCACACATCATATCTCACAGTTTGGGTTGTGTAAGGACAAAGAAGAGAGGCACTGCCCTACTTCATTCACTATGCTAGCAAAACACTTGATGAAGCATAGAAGAATTATATAGTTATAGAGAAAGATTTGATGGAAGTTGTTTTCTCCTTAGAGAAGTCCATATCATATCTTCTTGAATCTAAAGTTATTTTTTCCACTTACAAACCTGCTGTCAGATATTTACAGCATAAGAAGGATGCCAAATCATGCCTACTCATATGGATCCTTCACCTCTAGGAGTTTGACTTGGAAATCAAAGACAAGTCTGAAGTTCAGAAAGTGGTAGCAGATCACTTATCCAGAATTATGGTTGGGTATTGGGTCGGGTTTGAGTTGGCCCATCCTAAGCCCATTTAAGTACATAGGCTAATGGATCAGGCCTGGGTCCATTTTATTTTCAAATTCCAGGCCCAACCCCAAACCTAGCCTAAGCAAAATGGGTTGGGTTCAGGTTGAATCGGACCAATTTAACATCTATGTATAGCAATATATGTGTTTCGTCCTTCTTGCATTTGTTTGATTGTTTCTTATGCATGTGTGCATGTTTAAGACTTTAAGTATGCTAACTAATTCATGATTCTGACATTAGTTGTATGTTAGAAATAAAAATGTGGTAAAAATTATGGCGACTTAAACCACCATTCAATTCACCACTACATATTCAGTTATAGATTCTAGCACTATGACCCAATACAGATTGGTTACTTACAGTTGTACATACTCTAACACTTGAGGACAAAGATTCCATTCTTGCATATTAATGTAATAGCCTTTCATATTAATGTAGTAATGTCCTCAATCCACGCTAATGGATATGATCATTAATGAGTCTAATCATTTATTCTACACTTGAAATAAGGATATGAAAGTTAGAACATGGTATCTGGAACGAACATGAATATACTGGATATAATTATATAAGATGTCAGGCTATTGGGTTGGAGGGTTTGGGCCTTCTCTGGCTCGAACCCGACCTGATAATCAATACATGCTCATTTTGGGACCCATGGTTTGCCCACTAAATTTCGGTTTTGGGTTTGGGTCGGGTTACGCGGGTCGGGTTTTGGATCGGGTTGGGTCGGCCTAACCCAATGTCCAACCCTATTTAGAATAGAATGTTGAGATACTTAGATGAGTAGTGCACTGATTACGTAGACCTTTCATGATGAATCCATTCTCAATGCAATGGGTCTCTCCCTTGGTATGTCGATATTGCGAACTGCCTATCTCTGGGGTGGTTCCACAAGATTGGACATAAATCAAGAAGGACGAGTTCATGTTCAACATCCATTTTTACCAATGGGAAGATCCATAGCTGTTTAGGGAAGGAGCGGGCAACATATGGCATCAATGTATTCCTCAAGAGGAGTAAATAAGTGCCCTCGAGCACTATCACGAGCTCAAATCTGGAGGACATAGTTCTGGAAGTCGAATGATAGCGAAAATATTGAGTGTGTGGCCAACACTATTCAAGTATGCCAATGAGTATGTCAAATCTTGGATTGATTGTCAGAAGATGGGAAAACCCCTTTGTGTCAAAGACTTGATGCCCTTCAAATTCATTCAGATTTGTGAGGTATTTGATGCATGTGGCATTGATTTCATGGGCCCAATTTTAAACAGTTAGGGTTATGAATACATCATGCTTATTGTAGACTATGGGAGGCATGAGCTAGAAGGTGCCCCTATTTGAGCCACTGATAGCTGCATAGTGTGTCGATTTCTAAAAGATAATATCATCCCATGGTTCAAGATACCAAAGATTCTGATCTTAGACGGGGGTAGTCACTTCATCAATAAAGATGTTAGGAATTATTGAAGGAGTACGACATCGATTATCATGTCGCTTCTCCTTATCATCCTCAATCTAATGGCTTGGCAGCATTATCAAATAGATCAAGACGATCCTGCAATAACTTGTGAGGATGGATAGAAAGAACTGGCCGCAACTTCTGGATGTTGTTCTCTGGGTTTAAAGAATTGCCTACAAGTCTCCTTTGGGCATGTCACCCTATCGTATTATATTTGGTAAGACTTGCCATCTGCCCATGGAACTCATTCATAAATCTTTATGGGCAGTTAACATCGGAACCTTGACTCACAAAAAGGTGGTCAGAATAAGATGATAGATCTTAATGAGCTCCTAGAATTCCGAAACTACACGTATAACAACAGTTTAATGTACAAAGCGAAGGTCAAATGCTGACACAACTGGCACATCAGACAAAAGACCTTTGAACATGGACAGAAAGTGTGATTGTTGGATGCAAAGTTAAAGATTTTTCTAGGAAAATTAAAGAGAAAATAGGCATGGCCCTACATAGTCAGAATAGTGTGTGACAATGGAAGTATTTTTATATTATTTTATACAAGTATTTTTATTTTATTATTGTTCCATAAATACCATTATTTTGTATTTTCTTTCTTTACAACCTACTTTTAGGAGTGTAAAATAATTTTTATTTTATTTTTATAGATTATTTAAGGGTAAGAAATAAATAATGGATGTGAGATGTACATGTGTATTTTGTACAAAGTTTTGATGATTTTATTTTTATTATATTTTTCTGATTTTTATTTTATTTTCATAATATTATTAATAATATGTACAAGAGTGTAAAAGAACAAAATAATTTTGGTTTTTAAAAAAATAATTATATGTGATATATACAAAACATAGTAGACCCTATCTCTCTCTACTTATTTGTTTTGCGATTAGGTCAAGTCTTGAGCTTCTCTTGGGATTTTGGTCACTCTATATTTATTCTAAATACCTCATTCTTTTTCTTTTCCTTTATTCTTTTTTTGTCAAAAATACATGCTAAATGTACAATATTAAAAAGAGCATGCAACAAGCTTGATTATTATATGTGAGTGTATTTACAGGGTATTTTGCTATGAAGAAGAGCAAAAATAAAAGAATACAGAGTGAGAATCGGGGATTCATCAATACTGTATAAATAATCGAACAAAAAGAATAAAAAAACACATAAAATAGCTTGAGAATTAACAAACATTTTTTTATATTTTTATTTTAAATTCATTTACTAATTTATATTCATTTATCCTTGATTTTAAAAATTCGATTTTTCTGATTGGCTGGCCAGGTTCCATTGACTCGGGTCAACCCTTCCCCTTTCCAGGTCAGACCCGGTTGGGCTTCAACGGACCCGATTTCTCCATTTTCCCAAGACCGAGTCCAACCATCTTTTCACCCGATTCCTTCGCCCGATCCTTCTCCTAGGACCCATGATCCCCGCGAATCCCTAGGTGAAGTCGAATCTTCCTAGGGTTTTGTATGAGACTCCAATTCTTCCAGACCCTGGGAATCTTCTATAAATGCTCCTCTCCGTCACCCTTTCACTCCACCTCATTCCTTGTGCCACCACAACCCCTTAGCCACCTTCAAAAGAGTGACAGCTCCTCGGAGATCCCTTCAGAGCTCGATCTGGTGCTAATTTTGAACACAGCTTACTACGTTTCCGGACCTCTACCACGTACAGCCTCCTCCACTTCCCACATCGAACTTTAGGCCACTACCCTGCCATTCCCCTTATCACACTTCACTGACCACAGTAGAACC
Organism: Ottelia alismoides; assembly: GCA_037367405.1. Taxonomy (NCBI): domain Eukaryota; kingdom Viridiplantae; phylum Streptophyta; class Magnoliopsida; order Alismatales; family Hydrocharitaceae; genus Ottelia; species Ottelia alismoides. The sequence goes on along the minus strand of JAZKJV010008071.1, from coordinate 72,989 downwards.
TTCAGGTAACGCCCATTTCTCCTGTATTTCCTTTCCATCTCATTTCATCCATTAAGCATCATAGTTCATCAACTCCGACTAGCGTGTCAGAGCGCTGTCACGAACATCTACCATCACAGATCGATACCTCATCTCATCATCATCTTATCACACAACTTGACCCCCCACATCCTGCTCGTTAAAGGATTTGGGTTGGTCTCCCCCACTTCCGCCAGAGACCATTCTAGCACCCCACCATCGCTTCATTCTGTTTCAACAACAACAAACCATGGTCAAAGCCTTGTCTTTGAGCCGTGATTGTCTTTGCAAGTCCAGGAGCACATGAGAGGCTTGATTCGAGCCATAACTCCAGTGGTGGAGCTCCCCCAGGTGCTACACCTCCGCCCCGACTATCCGACCGTTCGTCACCACATCTGAGGCCACCAGTTGACGCTGAACATCATCACGAAGCTGTCAAACCTAAGGACGACTCGATTAGACATGCAGATTTCCCTACATCTTCGATCGAATCTCACCAGTGCCTAGTTCTTACAGGCACCTTCACGCCCATCAAATCAGAAGGCTCCCGCCCAGTTTTGATCAAGACCGTCCCTTCACACCTAAATGATAACGGTCTGATCATCTGCTTTGTCAGATCTGAGTCACACGTCCCCAACATTCCTCCAGACATCAGATCCTTTTCAGGCGCAAATCAGAACCGTACGCGAGCGTCGAGACTAGAGCCGTCACATCTAGATACGTGTTGCTTCCCTTTTGCAAGGGTATGTTACATTTTTTAGCCTGTCATTTCTTCTATTTTGTCATAGTATAATAAAATAATATGTAGTTAAAAACTTTACAATAAGACCTTATGGTTTAAATATTTGCATTTTAGTCCATTTGAACTGAGCTCACGTGTAGCTTCACGTGCGTTTTAGGTCTATTTGCATCTTTGATCCTATGTTTTGTACTAGTTAATAGAAGTTACTACTAGGATGGTTGTCATGCATCATTTAGGTTAGTTTTATTTCTATATTTATTTTATGTGCAGATCATATTGCATGTAGAGTGTGGGCGACATGGTACTCATTTTCTATCCTCTACACACATCATTGATTCATTGCACATCGTCTTTTCTGACTTCCTCCCTAATTTTTCTCACTTAGGATAGAAAGGAACTTGGAAATTCATCAGGAGATATAATTTGAAAATATCCAAAAAAAGTGACAACAAAATAAAATCAAGACTTCTAAAATATCTTGACACCAAAACTAAATATAAAGATCCATCCATTGTTTTGGGCAGACGAACCCCCTCATTGTTTGCAGGTACTTACCTCCAGATAGAGTGGTGAGGATGTTGCCATAAGGATAGATCCCAAATCCCTAGACTTGTTCTTTAAGCACACGCACATCACTCTTCGGTGCATGGCCACGGTTGTAAGCACTTGCCTTCAACCTTAGAAAATCATTTTGGAATGCTCCATCTCTTGTCTCCATTTGGTCCAGATATAACTTGGCAGCCTAAGCAGATGGTACCACTATTTGTTTGAGGTTTGAGGACGTACGTTGGGCGATAGGGCGACATCACCATGTGTGTTTAGTAGTTAAGTAACTATTTGCTCGGGACAAGTCGAGCATTTTGAGTTTGTAAATTCTATTACTCGATCATCCTCATTCTGTATATAGTCTTTTATATTTAGGATTAGTTGATTTTAAGTATAGGGGGATGACCGACTTCTCATTTTTTTGTCGTTGTAGTAAAGACTTTCCTATACTCACATTGAGTTATATATTCCTTTTTCTCTTTGACTACTATGAGGACATAGCTCAAGCTAAGTATGGAGGGTCATATATACGTTGTATATACTTTAGCCATAACTCATACTTTCATATTTTGGAATAATATGGTCAATAATATATGGGTAAGGGAATATGATTAATCAACTGTAAAGAATACACCTTAATTGTATATAAAATTTTTGACATATCTTTGTAAATATGATTAATAAATTGGTTTTAAAATGTTTTTCAAGATGATTTGAAAAATGGTTGTAAAATGCCTTGAAAAATCCTTCAAAACTGTTTGGAAAACTTTTTACAAAACATTTCAAATCTATGTAAAAATCCTTTTGGTACATATTTGCAAAATTTTATTTCATTTGTTTGAATAAAGTTTTTGAAAAAAATCACTTTGCGAATGATTTGGAAAATGGTTGTAAAAATATTTTGAAAAAATTATCTATACTATTGAGAAATCTTTCCAAAATGATTTTCAAAACTTTGTAAATGTTTGTAACTTGTTTGTAAAATTATTTGTAAAATAATGTTTTCAAAATGTTTGTGAAAATATTTTCAAACTATCTTGAGAACCTTGTATATAAAGCTTTTATAAAATCCTTAACACACAACCCTCATTTATAAAACCTGTAATAACAACTAACTTATGTAAAAAATTTCAAATGTAAATTCTACACCAATTCTTGTAAATAAGAATGCTTTCCTGTGTAAATATATGCACATACTTCTTTCACTGACTCTTATTAAAAATCTCTAAAATTTTCAAAAATTTCAAAACTTATACTGGAATTGAGATGCTTCAGGTCACCTTGACTTAATTCTTTAGGTTCCATGAGACTATGTTCATGAGTTGATTCAATTTGTCTAAGTAGAACCCTTCATGGCATATGTACAACTCTTGAGACAGTGGCTTGACTTGAGACCTTACACTTAACAATTAGCTCAACCCAGATGGATGGTTGAAAGCTCTTGGAGTCTAAGTCGGAAAGATACTAGGTTGCTTAATCAAGGATGGCTCAGAGACCATTCTTAGGCATTGCCGAAACCGGTACATCAACCCACTTCCTTTAGTAGCATCAACATATAATGATTGGAGATTGGATTTAAATAAAGCTTCGGATGAGGAATGGTCTGCTAGCGCAACTTTTTCCAAGACACCAAAACATGGGCGAAATAAAAGATTCTATATCTGTTAGGGCAAAACAATAATATAGAGCAATGCCATATAAAGAATATATTTAAAAAAAAGTAAAGACCAAAATTTCCTCAAAATTTCAAGCTTCCAGAAAAGGACTACTCTTTGGTGAAGAGTAGTCCAAGCCCGTCAGCCGCAACTCCAACTAAGCTGTATTGAGAAATGATCACAGAATCTCGAGAAATTGTATGTGTTCGAATAGAGAACCTAGCATCTGGACAAGCAGGATCAAATTACCAAGCAGCTAGAGCTGCTGGTCAGCACTATCAGCACCGTCTAGTCTCCAAGCTCGTCAACCGCAACTCCAACGAAGCTGAAGGAGCCTTCATCGCTGCAACCACCTCAACCGAGTTCAGGGCAGCCTCAGGTCCAGCACGTATACTACGTGTAGGCGCCTAACTAGGCACCACAGCAGCCATCGCAACAACTTGTTGTCTACCAGCCTGAGCTCCAGCTCCCAACATATGTGGATTCATTTCACTCGCCACCACCCCAAATCCAAGAAGATACCCAATTGGCCCGTCTTGGAGGGCAACAGTAGGGCAAGTCCTCGGTAATTTGGTCGTATCACCAATCATCCAATGGAAGGTTTTTCCAAAACAACCAGCCTCTGAAGAACCAGTCTCCACCATATCAGAACACATGGAGACAGAACCAGCAATACCGGCAACCAGCATACCGCCAGTACCAGCTGCATCATAATTACATGATTGTTTGTAGAATTTAATATATCTCTCCAACTCAATTTCATTAGCAGCAACCTCCTCCTCAATACAATAATCAGTATTCTCACTCGCGTCCTCACCTGCAATATCCCTCTTAGCATGGTCAGCATGTTAAACCTTAGGATGCTCCAGTAAACCCAGCTCAAGATTGTCTATCCCAACTAGTGAAAAGTCTAGCAAATATGAGCTAGAAGCTTGATGACCTCACTACGACTAAGACTCTTATTCCAGCGTAGGTGGAAGCCAACCCCAATAACATCAAGTGCAAAGAGCATGTAGTTTGTGATGTGTCATCCAATCCGTAGAGTCAGGTATTTCATATTTGTGTTATCTCATGTAGTTACTCCCTGGAGCAGCAGGACATTGCAATTATCTACCATACAGAAGGGAAATAATAAAGCAGCATCTAGCAAGTTGTCATCTTCTGCATTAGTCGGTCCATCAGCAGAGTTGGGTGAGGAAGAAGATGATGAAGGAGCAGCACCAGAACAACATCACCATCACCATCATCAAAAATACCAAAAACATTAGCAAAAGGAAAATCTTTAAAAATAAAATAAGAGCCCAAGCCTATCAGATCCAACCCAAATGAAGCAACCATCAACTGAATCTCTAGAGCCGATCAGCGAAGCCAAAGGTCATGTACATACATTTTTGCCTATTTTAAATTATCGCTCTATGTTTAGTCGGTCATTTGTAATTGATGATGTAAATAAGAATACATTTCTTTCTATGAATATTCCTTTTTCAGATGTAATGGAAAATTCCAAAAAATTGGAAAAATAAAAATTCATTATCAGACCCTATGTTGTGGAAATTATTGAAAATATTGTTTTAAATATGTCATTGATAAAGAACATAGAATACATGCTAGATATGAAGAAAATTTTGAAAGAGTCATGTACCCCTAAGCATTAGAGCTGCAAGAACAGGCGTAGCCAAGGAGAAAAACACATCCTAACCATGGCCATTGTAAATGCTATTAGTGATCTCTCATAGAAAAAGAAAGACAAGGGAGCACCCTTAATCAGATGCAAGATTTTTTATCAAACTTTTGAGCAAACTCTACTTGATAGTGGTTCCTCTATAAACCTCATGCCCACTTCAGTGCTTCAAGAATTTGGGCTGGGGCTGCTTAAGCCTACTCGTATGATTCCTCAGCAAACTGATTGTGATAGAGCAGGAGTTTGTTAGAGGATGTTATCATAATCATGTAGGAGATGCACTTGCCTGTGAACTTTGTTGTCCTGGACATGGACTCTCCTGCACCTGTTAATCTAGACTCCTATCATTCTTAGTCGGTCATTCCTTCAAACATCTGAAATGGTCATTGACTATGGGTCTGGAAAGATTACATTTAACTCATGTAGTGATCGAGTCACCATGGACATGATCACCGAGCTGAAAGCCGCATCTGATGAAGGCAATTCAGAATCAATAGTTTAAGACTAAGAAGTTATTGATATCAGTTATCAACAACTTTCTCTGAATGATATTCCGACATAAGAAATCCTCTCTTTAGAGGAGGATCTAGAAAGCACAATCAACCCCTGCTTCATTATCAACTTGGAGATTGATTTTGAATCATTGATCAGCTTATTTGAAGATTCAAGCGAAACTGAATAAGTAGAATTTATTGCATACATGTTTGGTACATTATTATCTAGGCCAAGAGTGACAGAGGTAGAAAACACCTCATTGATTTCAACAGACTATCCATCTGCTAGAGCAGTTTTTGAATTGTACGCAGAGCAAACTCAACAATTACATGAACTAAAATAGCTCCTAACGGGTCTGAAGTATGCTTTCCTTACTGGTGGAGAAAATATATATTTGGTCATTATTGGCAGCAAGCTAACTCTGGATCAAGAATATTGTTTGCTCGAGGTTCTAGAGAAAAACTACAAGCCACATGGTTGGAAAGTTTCGGATCTCCAAGGGATAAATCAAGCCTCGTGTTCACATCACATTTACCTAGAAAATGATTGCAAAACGTACTGAGAATTCCAAAGAAGGTTGAATCCTAACTTACGGTATATAGTAATGAAAGAGATCATGAAATGGTGTGAAGCAGGCTTTATTTATCCCATCTTCGTCTCAAATTGGGTGAGTCCCCTACATGTAGTGCCAAAGAAATCAGGGATCGGTGTGGTTACAAACAACTAAGAAGAGGAGATTCCTACTCGAGTACCAACATCATGGTGCATGTGTGTTGATTACCACCACTTGAATACAGCAATGAAGAAGGACCACTTTCCTCTGTTGTTTATTGACCAAGTTCTTGAAATATTTACTAGAAAGGAATTCTTCTATTTCTTAAATGGGTACTCCAGGTACAACCAGGTGGCGATCGCCCCTAAGGACCAAGAGAAAACTGCATTCACTTGTCTATTCTACCCATATGCCTTCCGAAGAATGCCTTTTGGATTGTGCAATGCTCTTTCCACTTTCCAAAAGTGCATGCTTGTCATCTATACTGAGTTGATAGTTTTCTTGAGTTTTTCATGGATGATTTCTGAGTCTACGGTGACAACTTCGATTCATATCTTATGCACCTAGACATAGTGTTGTAGAAGTGTTGCGAAGTGAATTTGGTCATGGGAAAAGATCCACTTCATGGTCAATGAAGGAATTGTGCCGAGACATGTCATTTCCAAGTGTGGCATGGAAGTTGACCCAGCAAAGGTGGATGTCATTGCCAAATTAGAGCCACCTTGAAATGTGAAGAATATGAGGTCATTCCTTGGGCATGTTGGATTTTATCGTCGATTCATTAAGAACTTCAGCAAGCTTGCCTGACCTCTTACTGAGCTTTTATGCAAGGAGACTAAGTTCATTGTTGATCAACAGGTTCTCCAATCTTTTCAGCAGCTGAAAGATTTAGTCACACATGCTCCAGTCCTATTGCCGCCCGAGTGGTCTCTCCAATTCGAGATCTTGATGCACGCATCAAATTTCACAGTTGGGGTTGTGTAAGGACAAAGAAGAGAGACACTGCCCTACTTCATTCACTATGGTAGCAAAACACTTGATGAAGGATAGAAGAATAATATAGTTATAGAGAAAGAATTGATGGAAGTTGTTTTCTCCTTAGAGAAGTCCATATCATATCTTCTTGTATCTAAAGTTATTTTTTCCACTTCCAACCCTGCTATCAGATATTTACCGCATAAGAAGGATGCCAAATCATGCCTACTCATATGGATCCTTCTCCTATAGGAGTTTGACTTGGAAATCAAAGACAAATCTGAAGTTCAGAAAGTGGTAGCAGATCACTTATCCAGAATTATGGTTGGGCATTGGGTCGGGTTTGAGTTGGTCCATCCCAAGACCATTTAAGTATATGGGCTAATGGGTCACGCCTGGGTCCATTTTATTTTCAAATTCTAGGCCCAAGCCCAAACCTAGCCTAAGCAAACTAGGTCGAGTTCAGGTTGGGTCGGACCAATTTAACATCTATGTATACCAATATATGTGTTTTGTCCTTCTTGCATTTGTCTGGTTGTTTCTTGTGCATGTGTGCATGTTATAGCTTTAAGTACGCTAACTAATTCTTGATTCTAACATTAGTTGTATGTTAGAAATAAAAATGTGATAAAAAATATGGCGACTTAAACAACCACTCAATTCACCACTACATATTCTGTTATAGATTCCAGCACTATGACCCAATACAGATTGGTTATTTACAGTTGTACATACTCTAACACCTGAGGACATAGATTCCATTCTTGCATATTAATGTAATAGTGTTTCATATTAATGTAGTAATGCCCTCAATCCACGCTAATGGATATGATTATTAATAAGTCTAATCATTTATTCTACACTTGAAATAAGGATATGAAAGTTAGAACGAACTTGAATATACTGTATATAATTATATAAGATGTCAGGCTATTGGGCTGGAGGGTTTGGGCCTTCTCAGGCTCGAACCCAGCTTGATAATCAATACAGGCTCATTTTGGGACCCATGGCCTACCCACTAAATTTTGGGTTTGGGTTTGGGTCGGGTTATGCGGGTCGGTTTTTGGGTCGGGTCGGGCTAGCCTAGCCCAATGTCCAACCCTATTTAGAATATAATGTTGAGATACTTAAATGAGTACTGCACTGATTATGTAGACCTTTCATGATTAATCCATTCTCAATGCATTGGGTCTCTCGCTTGGTATGTTGATATTGTGAACTACTTAATCTCTGGGGTGGTTCCACAAGATTGGACTTGAATCAAGAAGGACGAGTTCGTGTTCGACATCCATTTTTACCAATGGTAAGATCCGTAGATGTTTAGGGAAGGATCGGACAACATATGGCATCGATGTATTCCTCAAAAGGAGTAAACAAGTGTCCTTGAGCACTATCACGAGCTCAAATGTGGTGGACACCATTCTAGAAGTCGAATGATAGAGAAAATATTGAGTATGTGGCCGACACTATTCAAGTATGCCAATGAGTATGTCAAATCTTGGATTGATTGTCATAATATGGAAAAAACCCTTTGTGTCAAAGAATCGATGCCCTTCAAATTCATTCAGAATTGTGAGGTATTTGATGCATGTGGCATTGATTTCATGGGCCCATTTCCTAACAGTTAGGGTTATGAATACATCATGCTTGTTGTAGACTATGGGAGCCAGTAGGTAGAAGTTACCCCTATTTGAGCCACTGATAGACGCATAGTGTGCTAGTTTCTAAAAGATAATATCATCTCATGGTTTGAGATACCAAAGATTCTGATCTCAGACGGGGGTATTCACTTCATCAATAAAGATGTTTGGAATTAGTGAAGGAGTACGACATCGATTATCGTGTCACTTCTCTTTATCATCCTCAATCTAATGGCCTGGCAGCATTATCAAATAGAGAAATCAAGACGATCATGCAAAATTTTGTGAGGCCGGACAGAAAAAACTGGCCACAACTTCTGGACTCAGTTCTCTGGGTTTACAGAATTGCCTACAAGACTCCTTTGGGCATGTCACCCTATCATCTTATATATGGGAAGCCTTGCCATCTGCCCGTGGAACTCATTCATAAATCTTTATGGGCAGTTAACATCAGTAACCTTGACTCACAAAAAGGTGGTCAGAATAAGATGATAGATCTGAATGAGCTCCTGAAATTCTGAAACTACACGTACAACAAAAGTTTAATGTACAAAGCGAAGGTCAAATGCTGACACAACTGGCACATCAGACAAAAGACCTTTGAACATGGACAAAAAGTGTGATTGTTTGATGCATAGTTAAAGATTTTTCTAGGAAAATTAAAGAGTAAATATGCATGGCCCTACGTAGTTAGAACAGTGTGTGACAATGGAAGTATTTTTATATCCGAGTTGTCACCTGACGCACAGCCATTCATCATCAACGGTCATTTACCGAAGCCATATTTAGAGCATGATACATTCTTGATTGTTGTTGTTTCTATTCAAGTGATTTTTTATGAAGAGTTCGCAGTTGCAGCATCTGTAGAGTCAAACAATGCAACCAAAAATATCTTTGATTGATTTTCTTCTTTTCTTATTTTCATTTCTATATTTCAATTCTTTCATTCTTTTGTCTCACTCATACCATTCATCTATGTTATACTTATGGTATACATCATCCTAAGTATGGGGGGATGAGTGATTTCAAGTTATTCACTATTCATTCCCTCGCTTGTCTCTCAACTTGTTGATACTCCATCTATTCGTAGGGATGTTTACCCTGAGTATAGACGGGACAAGTCGAGCCATTTGAGTTCGTAAATTCTGTTCCTCGATCATCCCCATTTTGTATACAGTCTTTTATACTTAGGATTAGTTGATCTTAAGAATAGGGGGATGACTGACTTCTTATTTTTTTGTCATTATAGTAAAGACTTTCCTATACTCACATTGAGTTATGTATTCCTTTTTCTGTTTGACCACTATGAGGACATAGCTCAAGCTAAGTATGGAGATTCATATATACATTGTATATACTTTAGCCATAACTCATACTTTCATATTTTTAAATAATATGTCCAAAATAATATATGGGTAAGGGTATACGGTTAATCAATTGTAAAGAATACACCTTAACTGTATATAAAATTTTTGAAATATCTTTGTAAATATGATTAATAAATTGGTTTTAAAATGTTTTTTAAGATGATTTGAAAATGGTTGTAAATTGCTTTGAAAAATCCTTCAAAATTGTTTGGAAAATTTTTTACAAAACGTTTCAAATCTATGTAAAAATCCTTTTATTAAATATTTGCAAAATTTTGTTTCATTTGTTTGAATAAAATTATTGAAAAAATCACTTTGCGAATGATTCGGAAAATGGTTGTAAAAATATTTTGAAAAAAATCTATCAATACTTTTGAAAAATCTTTCCAAAATGATTTTCAAAACTTTGTAAATGTTTGTAACATGTTTGTAAAATTATTTGTAAGATAAAGTTTTCAAAATGTTTGTGAAAATATTTTCAAACTATCTTGAGAACCTTGTATATAAAGCTTTTATAAAATCCTTAACATACAACCCTCGTATATAAAACTTGTGAATAACAACTAACTTATGTAAAAAGTTCCCAGTGTAAATTCTACACCAATTCTTGTAAATAAGAATGCATTCCTGTGTAAATATATGCACATACTTCTTTCACCAACTCTTATTAAAAATCCCTAAAATTTTCAAAAATTTCAAAACTTATACTGGAATTGAGATGCTTTAGGTTACCTTGACTTAATTCTTTAGGTTCCATGAGACTATGTTCATGAGTCGATTCATTTTGTCTAAGTAGAACACTTCATGTCATATGTACGACTCTTGAGACAGTGGCTTGACTTGAGACCTCGCACTTAAAAATTAGCTCAACCCAGATGGATGGTTGAAAGATCTTGGATTCTAAGTCGGAACGATACTAGGTTGCTTCATCAAGGGTGGCTCAGAGACCATTCTTGGGCATTGTCGAAACCGGTACTTCAACCCACTTCCTCTAGTAGCATCGACATATAATGATTGGAGATTAGATTTAAATAAAGCTTCGGATGAGTAATGGTCTGCTAGCGCAACTTTTTCCAAGACCCCAAAACATTGGCGGAACAAAAGATTCTATATCCATTGGGGCAAAACAAGAATGTAGAGCAATGCCATATAAAGAATATATTTAAAAAGAAGCATATACCAAAATTTCCTCAAAAATTCAAGCTTCAAGAAAAGGACTGCTCTTTGGTGAAGAATTGGTTACACTGGCCAAGATTTACAAGGAAATGTGACTACATTGGTCCATTTCCACTTCTTTTCTGATTATTCTAGCTTCTCCCTCCAACCCCCCCCCTTCGGTTGTGAACTAGAATGCACCTGACCTTAGAAGGAAATATCCATCTCCTCGAGGATGAATTTTAAGAGGAGTAGACTTTTTGATAGTTTAGCGGTTTGTCTTTGAAGAGCAAACCTAATCCACATACATGGTAGCAGCCAATTTAAGACTGTGAGAGTATATGACTGAAAGGATGGTTCTGACCAGACTGTGAATTGAACTGAATAATAGTAGCATGGAACATAAGGGTTGTCAAGTCACAATTCCTAACCTGAATGCGGTTCTGAACACAACAAGAATCCAAAGATCTTAACTGAGATTCAAAGTTTGATTTTATTAAGACAAGTTTAAGAGTCAAAAATTATTCCAAGTTTTTTCCTTTTTCTTTTCTTTATTTTCTTTTCCTACTCTCAATTTTCATAAGTGTTTACTAGGGACTAGCAAAGGAAAGTATAGGGGGTGATGACTATCCATTTCATCACCTTAATTCTTTCATTTTAGCTTTAAATCCCTAGCTATATGCATGTATATAGCATTAATTTATACAAAATAATACTCAATAATTGACTCAAAATACTATATAAATATTGGTATTTAATTCTAAAGTAAAAGGATAAAGGAAAGGAAAGAAAAAGAATGAAGTGTAAAAGACACTGAATGACCCTATACCCCGAGCCCCTATCATCATGATGACTTGGTCAACAAGGAATAAAGTAGGGGGAGATAGGTGGCTAATTGTATAGAACACACTCAAAAAACCTAATTCCAATTACCAATAAATAGGATTTTGGGACCTATTTTATTGTCTAATTTTTATACCTCTAATAAAGAAACCCTCAACATAAAAGTTGTATATAAAAATACAAAAAAAAAAACGAAATTTACTTCACTCAAAAATAATACACACTACACTCGGGGCATACAGAACAAATGGTCGTAAAGAAAATTTCACAGACTTGTATCTCCTCCATATAGACTCAAAATTGACCAAACTCATCTTTATTTTTAATAAAATTTATTTATCTATTTAATGAAGGTGGTTTCATTTATTTTAGAGTTTAGATGCAAAAGTTGGCTTTTGGGTCCCTATTGTATTATATACATGTATATAATATCAATATATTCATTCTACGTGTTTTTATTTTTCTTATAATTTTCGATACTTGTCAATATTATTTAAAAACAACAAAAACATAAACATAAAATAAAGGAATAAAAAATATTTATTAAAATAAATAATGTATTGAAGTATATGGGTAAATTATACCTATAGATTATATATACCTCCATTTGTTTAAGTAAATAAATGAAATCAGAAAAATACCATAGAATATGTAATTATGTAATTAAATAAGTTATAAATACATAAATTATGTAAATATCATAATAACATATAAAATAAAAATAAAATACTCTAAATACAGTTATGTATACATAAGTATATCCATGTAAGTATTAGCACTTAATAAATTAACTTACAAAAATAAATAAAAATGCTTATAAAATACTACATAAAATAAGAAACTATTTTTAAGTTTTAACCTAAAACTAATAAAATCATGTATTATTTTAAATCTAATTAATAATATATTTTTCCATCTTATTTTCCGGTTGGTCCACATGGACCAACCAGAGCTCAGCGACTGTTGATCGCCTGGTCAATAGTCCTTTCATCTTCACCCACTCTGCCAGAGGTCACGAGACCTCTAACTTCTCCCCATTTCCACTCCATCTCCACTATGTCATGTCTCCTCGAGCTCTACCTAATCGACAGCTCCAACACCCTTCTCCCTCGCCCTAGCTATAGCTTTTACCTACCACCTCCAGATCCCATGCAATCTCATCTACCCTTTCCCCCATCACCACGCCTATAAATATAACACACTTTCTTTGTTTTTTGTTTTTGATACTTTCTTCACCATCCATAACCCCATAGGACCCCCTTGCATTGCAGCTCCGGTGATAGCGGAGCTCCCGAGCCTATACGGTGAGGAATCGGTCTACCACTGCCAACTTCCCAACTTGGGTGGAGGTTCTTATGCTCCCTACCCCAAGCAGGTATGAACCGATCTTTTCTGCTTTACTAGAGTAATTTAGTCCATGCTTTATAGTGTCATCATTGATTTTAGTTATTAATCTCTAGATTAGTTTAGTTTCTTATATTTATATTTGCTGGAGCATTAGGCTCCAACTCGATTTCACAGTGTCACCGAATGTAATCCGACCCATCTCTACTCCATTTTCCATCAACATCACCTTCTCCACATTTCCCCCTTGTTTTCATCCTATATTCTTGCAAGAATCATGGTCGACCGAGCTTCTCTCGTTGCCCCTTCGCTGGAGCTTACCGCTCCCATTGTCGCAACTTGCATGCAGCTTCATTAGAGGGATGAAAGAGACCCTCTCATCCTACTCCACATTTTTGAACATGAGAAGTGACCTCTCAGAACCTGGAGCATGATTTCGACGCTTGACTTGGATCTCCAAGAGGCCTTGACCCCCTGGCCCCTATCAATGGGACTCGGACCATTTTGAATCATTTTGTAGACCTAGAAGATTCCAGGAAGCTAGAGGCTCTTCGGGGAGGAGATCAAAGGTCGGAGCTTGGAGAAATTAGTAATTGAAGCAACCCTAGTGCTTTGTTCTTCATGTTCTTCTAGAGGCATCGAGAACTATCAGATCACGAGCGAGTCCCAGGTCTAATTTGGCCCTTCATTAGAGCCTAAGCAATGTTTGTCCTACATCGTTGATCGAGCCACGTGGTGCAAGGAAAAGTGCCCGATCATGCTTAAGTGGGTAAATTTATAAGTAATCCCCGTACTTTTGTAATTTTATACTAGGGACTAGAAATATTAATTCTAGTTTAAAAACTTTTTGTAAAATTTGTGAGGACCCCCAGATCTTTGTGATAATTACGTGGAGGTCCTCGCGCCTCACATGTTGTGCAAGCGTTGTGCTATTTGCAACAAAGACCATGTGACTTTTGTTTTTTATTCTAAAAATTTATAAATTATGTAATAGTTTGGTCTTATTTGCATGCAGCTCCTCAGACTTTATTTTTATTACAAATATACCCCTGCTAGTATTGTTGTTTCTTTATCGTTTTTCCGTTTTTCCTTATATAGCATATGTGCTCTATAAATCTAGGGGAAATTATAGGAGATGCATGATCTGATGCATAATCACTCATGAATTTTTATTCAGACTTTTCTTATATTCTAACTATTAAAAATCAAATAGAATCTATTGATGAATCTGCATTTCATCATCTTTATTCATTTATTTTAGCATAAAGTCTCTTATAAAACACTTGTAAATATCACTAATTTCATTATATTACTAACTCTAACTCTTGTGTAAATATTGTATATTTATCACTCTTTTAACCTAAAATAAATAAATAAATAAAGGGAAAATAAAGAAAATAAGAGATTGTATATATGCAATAAACACGTGCTAAATCAGACCCCGGGAGAAGGTCAAGACTTGACCTGATTGACAAGGAATAAAGTAGGGGAGATAAGGCCTAAAATCCAAAAAATTCATTGTCACCTATATATCTTCATAATATGTACAATATTGTCCATATTACATGCTCTTTTATTAATTTATTCATCACCAAATCCTTTGTATGTAACCATTATTTCTTCTTGAATTTGTGAATAAAATCCTCTTTTAAATAATAAAAATCATTACAACACAAAATTTGTATGTATATATATATATTGTGTAAATAACAGCACTCTCCAAAAGCCACAAAGTACAAACTTGCAAAATCAATATCTTCTCCACATGAACTCCAAATTCATCAAGCTCACTTTCATTGTACTCCAAATTAAATTATCTTTAAAATGGAGGTGATTTCATAAAATTCATAGTTAAGGTATGAAATGTGGCCAATTGGGGTATTATTGTACATTATACCAATACATATTATGTATATTATATAATTTTTTATTTTCTTGTGCATATTTATAAATATTGTATTTTAAACTAAGTGTAAATATTGTATTTAACTCATATAAAATACAAATAAAAATCACAAAATCAAAAATCAATAAAAATAAAATCATGTATATATTGTACATGTATCACCATGTATACCTATTACCATGTATAACTATACATATTTAATAAACCTAATAAATTAATTCTTAAAAATAAAATAAAAATATCATTAAAATCCTTGTAAAATATTATAAATAAATAAAATATTATATTATGTATATATTCGTATAAATAATTAATTAAAAATTAGAACCTTGTATATATAGGTATATATACCTATAAATAACACCTTGTATTTATGTTAGCCCTTGTATATACATTATTTAATTAATTAAAAATCAATAAAATTAAATTTAATTTCTTAACATTTTTATTTACATTACGTAATTATTTAAATTCATTTTAAATTTTTAATTCATTTATTTAGCTTTTATTTACTATTTTGATGTTTTCCCTATTTTGGTTGTATTCCACGCGTGCTTTGATTAGCCAAACCCGGGCCTGTTGACCATGGTCAACTCCCAAGTCTCCGCCAACCACTCGTTGATCTCGCTTTCGTCGTTACTTCGCCCATTATTCCCATGTGTTTCGTTCATCAATTGTTCACGCTTCCTTCTCCAATCATTTCGCCCGATCAATTCTCTCACTCGCCAGCACCTCATGTCCACCAATCACTTCAAGATTTACACTCATTTTGAATTCAAATCCACATTGAACTCCGCCCTATAAATATCATCCCTCCACCTCCGGTGAGTGGTTGACCCGTCCTTTGGTCGTCTTCCTCCCCGGGTTCGAGTTCTGGAGAGAGTTGTAGGTGACATCTACCATTCCCTCATGATCAGGATGTGAGGAAGCGTATGTAGAACGTGATCCAACTACATTAATGGAACCTTCTGTCGCGTCTCCGCCTCTCCACCACCCGCTGCAGATCGAGGCGATTCCACCCTTCTCTTCTATTTTGTAGGAATCTTAGATAGTTTAGCTTCAATTCAACTCATTTTTTGCTTTGATTTCACCCAATTACGTATATCAGAGTTCCATCTCCAACCTCCGATCTGCACGATCGGAGGAGTTCCGATCACTTTCTTCCCCTTCCAACTATGCCAGCATATCCGCTTTGCCCTTCTCCAGCCCTTCCACCCTCTGCCCACCTCCAGTTCTTTACAAATCTGGAGTTTAACTCCTTGTCCGGCCATCTTCATCAGAGTCCCCATTCAATTGGGTTTTTGACCTAACATTTGGCCGAAGAATCTCTCTCCGAGCACAAGCTTCCACTCTCAGTTCTCAAAACACGATTCGGAGGAAAGGAGTAAGATTTAGGGGTTCACCTGTAGTGGAACCTTCTTCAACCCCCATATCCACGCCTGAATATCTTCGAGCTCCATTGTTCCCATCGAGAGATAGAGGAAGTTCTCGGGAAGTTGCATCACCAGTCAGAAGTCGATTAAGGCAATGGACGGCCAAGATTCCCTTGATCGAAGTTCGACGGAGTCCTTCCTTCATCCCAATTCTTCCAAAGGTCCTAGCAGCCGCATGATAAAGAACACCTCCTCTGGCTCAGATTCTGGCCGTCCAAAAAGCCCAAATCCTCAATTGCGAGATCGAAAGCTCCAGATCTGATCGATGCCCTTCAGTCCAGATTCAACATGCATCGTCAAATCCAAGCCATGTCCCATTCAACCGTCCTTAGCACCACATCATTTAAGGGTAGATTGCATCGAGAGCTCATGTTCCTAGGTTCAACCCTGGGTTTGCCTAGCAAAATTTAGTCGAGCCAGTCCTCGTGGAGACGTTACTTGGTTCCGATAGATCATTCAATGGATGTATTACATCATACGATTATTTAATTAGACGTTGATCATACTATCAAATGGCATCGTTGTCGAGAACATGTCTCCCTCTTTGTAATTAATTATGATATAATATAGAGTTAAGTGATTTTTATGTGATTTAGGTCAAAATGTATGTTATCATTAACCTTGCATTATGGTTTGTCAATATGATTGTTTTTGTATATTTTTAGATAAGTCTTTGATATGTGTCTAACCATTAGATGTTGTGGCAAGGCCTATGATCCGAGGGTGCTTAGAGCAAAGAGGAGGCAAGGAGCCCAATGCTTCGATTGAGACGAGCCACTACTTCCATCATTCATAGTTCAAGATTGGCTTTTTTGTTGTATTATTTTTGTCATGTGTTGTAAATATGTGTAATGTTTATTTGTCCTTACAACAATTTTCATTTAAGAACTCACACGTGTACTTATGGACTTGAACATTAACTCGTGGTGTTTTGAGCATGTTTCACCCCTAACCTGAGTTGGGCTCAACTTGAGTGTTCAAATTAGGGTTAGTCACAAGGTTCTTAGAGCTTCTTTTGGGATATATATTTATGTATGCTTGATCGTAGTTTAAGATACACTAACTCATCTCATGAGATTCCCTTCATCTCATAAGATTCAATTATATGCACATAAACATCAATTCGCTTAGCCCAAATTAATTCAATTCATTCCCACTAATAGTATCATGTTTAGGATGTGGCTTTTCAACTTACATGCATATAGTGTAGATTTTTAATTCAGTCTTGCACTTGCATGAAGAAAGTTGGAGGCATTGTGAGTATACTCTTCTCGAGCATTGATGAATCCACGATTCATCATCTTAATATCTTGATCTTAGCAAAATCCCCGAGTAAAATCCCAAATAAATGTCCATAAAATACATAAATTAACAAAATGACTCTTGTAAATAAAACACACTAATTATTATATATTAGATTGTACAAAATAAATAACACTAAAAAAGACGCAAAAATAAAGGAGTTTTATACATGTAAATAACCCAAAACTTCATATATTTTTAATAATTTCATTTCAACTCCTTTTTGGCTAATTCTTTCTCTAACTTGTTCATAATAATGTACATAAAAATACAAAAATAAAAAAATAAATTATATCTCAAAAAAAATACTCCTAGATCCCAATAGGAAAAAGCCGTAAAGACCAACTTCCAAGCTAAATTCCCGCTCCGTATGAACTCCAAATTCACCAAACTCACTTTTAAAGTTCAAGTTAGAAAATTATCTATCCAACGGAAGTGGTTTCATCAAAATCGGAGCTCGTTTGCAAAAGTTGAGTTTTGGGACCTAGATGTACATTGTATATTATGTATATATTCTTTCTTTCTTCATTTTTTATTTTATCTTTCTTAATTACTAAAAATCCAAAAAAATCATTGTGGTCTTGTATTTTGATTGTACTATTTTATTATATTTTCTTATTGTACATAGCTACTATTAAAAAGAAAAAAATATAAAAGAAAAGCAAACAAAAAAATTGTACATGTTGTATATCTTCTTTTTGTAAATTCCCCACTCTTTTTCTTCTCTTTATTTTATTTTCTCTTTTTAGTAGCCTACTTTATTTCATTTCATTTTTTATTTATTTAATAACATTCACTACAATAACTTCCCTTTCTCCATTAACCTCCAAGTCTTCTTTCAACCTCCATTCCACTCCATATTCTTCATATAACCTCCCATTCAACTCCACCAATAATCTAACTTCTCATTCAACACCACCACCTCTCTAACTCCCATTATTCATCTCTTTATAATCATCTCCACATCTACATTTTTTCCCCATCCACCATTCTTATAGAATAAGGAGAGAGCTTGGAGTGTTTTGTTGGTGACAGCTGCGAAGCATCGTCCTCAAGCGACGACCTCCTTCAGGTGAGATCCGCGGAGCTCCGCTTCACGTCACGAATTCTCTGTCGAGCTCGTGGAGCTTCTCCGATTTTTATTTCGCCAATCGGATCGAGGCGACAACAGGAGTCCAGCGTAGCTGCTCCGCAAATCCGGCGAACACCAGGTAAGTTATTTCTTCTCATTTCTCTATTTATTTGATATCTTATCTAATATTTTATTTCTTTGTTGTTTTATCACACCATTTTTTTTCTTCCCCATTTGTTTAGTCTATCATCATCACCACCACCCACCCACCTCATCATTTTTTTTCCCATCATGTTCATTCCTTGTTTTAAACAAAATTAAAAAAAATAAAAAATTTTAAACCAAAAAAAAGTCCTTTTATTATAGCACCATCATCATAGCATTTTTTTCCATTTTATTTCATCTCCATCTTCATCTTCATAACCATCATCATCATATTTTTTCCCCATATGTTTGTGTTTTTATTTCCTGTCTAAAGAAATTTTAAAAATATATATATATAAAAAATTTTAAACAACAAAAAGATCCTTTTTTTTCATTACAGCAAAAAAAAATTTTAAAAAAAATCAAAAAAAAAAACGCTAACGCAGCAGCGGTGGGGAGGAGTCCCACCGCCGCCGCACCTTCACGCCTCCAGCGGCGCCACCGCCGCAACCACCAGCAGGAGCTCCGCCGCCGGCCACCAACGCCGGCCCCTCGCAACCGCTGCCGTGCTGCCCACGACCACCGCGGCCTGCCGCCGCACCTCTCCACCGCGCATCCGCGCCCCTGCCGCGCGGCCGCCGTCGCCTTCCACCATTCAGCCATCGCCGACCCCAGCGGCCCCTCTCGCGCGGCCTCCGACCAGCTGCGCCCTCCGCCCTCGCGCCGGCCGCGCGTGGCCGCCCGCCGCCGCCGATCAAACCTTCCCCCTTTGGGTTCATCTCCCATCGGGTCCAGGAAGAAGAAGGTGTTTTCTCTTTTATTTTTTTATTTGTAAAAATTGCATCTTTTCTTTCTTAAGTTTTTATAATTACAATTACGTTCCTGTACATAAGTTGCTTTGTAATTTCAGTTTCTATTTTGCACGGATAACCCTATGTTCATGTGTTGATTTGGACCTCATTTTGACATCTTTTTATTCAATGAAAAATGCCTTCATGTTGAGCAACTAATTCTCTACATTTTGAATATTTATTTGTATTTTTGTGAGATACGGGTAATTAATTATAATTGTTTAACTGAAATCTTGTATATTTTACCCAATTTAGACTCTTAAATTAATATCTCACAAATGGTTGCTCTAAAAATTTCACAAAAATTATATGTGATGCCTTGATATGTGATGTAATTACTGTCCAAATTTCACAGCTATTGGAGTTGTCTTGTGCCTACAATAAATTATAGAGTGTATTTAGTAATCGATTTTTAATTAAATCCACAAATATCTTTTTTGCGAAATTTCACCTCTTCTGGATTGCGAATCTAAATATCTACTTGAGATAATTTGCATTTTGATTAATTTGATAATATGGATTAATTAGGAATTATTTACTCACTTTCACTCTATTTTCACTAAAAAATTCATAAAAAATTCATACTTTGTCAAAAAATTCCAAAAAAAAAATACTTTAGTCTTCTTGCATCATGTTTTCATTCCAGTAAATTTTTCATGATTTTTGCTTTCTGTTTATGTGATAAATTATGAAAGGACCCTTAAAAAGTGTGCATTTTTCATTGTTGCATTTTAAGTCCTAAAATTCCAAAAAAATGTGTTTTGTGTTCATCACTGGACTAGGATGCTAAGAAAAATATAATTTGGCTGATTTGGACTTCTTTTCCATTAAAATTAATTTGGCTAAGTTGTATGCTTTCTTAGTGTTCTTATTCAGTCGCATTTGCATTTGCTTCGTTTTTTTTTTGCATAAAAAAATCTAAAAAAATACGCATTGGAAATCTAGACCTAAGTTTGCGAATTAACCCCCAAGTTGTTCCTTTGCCTCCCTGAGTTCGACCCCGGACTTGCCCGGGATATAAATTAAGCCGAGACACTCTTCACGGAGATCTTCTCTCGGTTCTGACAGAATCGCTAAGTACACGTGCTACAACGTGACCTAATTAAACACCGTATCTAGCGACCCGTCAAGCATGCATCATGTTTTCTCATTGGCATCAGGTTTTTTTATTTCCTGTCTTGATTTATAACTTAAGAATTAAAATAGAATCAGGACTGGATTGTAGACAATCATTTCTTCCTTTTAAATCTCTGTGATAACCTAAGCTTAAAATTGGGACTAATAATGCAAGTTGACTTTAATAAAATGGAGTAAAAATCACCTTATTTTATGGAAGAGGAAACCCCATATTTTTCATAGGTGCATTATTCATGTATTATAGGTGAGGACGCATCCTTAGGATAGTGCCCAAAACCCAAAGTTGTCATGTACGTAATGGACTTTATATTGGATTATCACCAACAAAATTGAACATAAAATTTGACCATAATTTCCCGGTCTACATGTGGGAGTTGGTGTATATTTTGGGTTTTCAATGTGAGTAATTGATTGTGATTTATAGGAACACACCTACCGTAGACTTCAAGACTCCATTTCATCTCCATAGATTTAATCCATCTTAAAGATTCATTTAACCCCAACCCCTTGTGTCCCAGTTCTTCCATCCTTAGCTCCAGATTTTGATACTTGGGATATCCTTTAGCCTAAGTATTGGGGAACCAAGTCCTTTTCTGATTATTCACCTCGAGTCCCTTCTCCTTCATTCGTATCTCTTTACTTAGGCTATTCCTAGCCTAAGTATGGGGGGGTGGGGGGACCGATCCCCGTACACTTCTATTCATTACTCATTAAACCCTATCCTTGTCTTCTTCTTATACTTACGTTATTAATAACCAAAGTATAGGGGGTAAACCAAGTCAGTTCCCATATATTCTCGTGTATTTAGCATGAGCTATGGCTTCATATCACTTAGTACTATGAGTACATAGCACAAGATAAGTATAGGGGGTGTAACATATATATTTCATATATAATTTAGCCATATCTCATATTTTCAAAAGTTTCAAAACTTTTTGGTCTAAGACTTGTATTATCTTGAATTGATTTTGTAAAAATATTTGTAAAATAGTTTGAAAACCTTTATAACTAGGGGACACTATTTTGAAAAATATTTTACAATGGTTTGTAAAAATGAGGATTTTACTTTTTTTGAAAAAAATCATTTGTAAAATGTTTAGAAAATCTATATTGATGTGACATGAATTGTCAAATTGTTTCATATTATTTTTAAAATGAGGGTGTAAATGACACTAAATCTTATTTTGTAAATAAACCATAACCTTTTAAAAAACTAAAACAATTGGAAAATTAAAATTCACAAAATACTAACTAATAATTTGGTTTTTCTCCCTGACACTTACAAATTCACACAAGACTTGTGAAGTTCATGGCACTTAGTTTATGAGGTCCTTTAGTTCAGAGTTAACCATCCTTAGTCATTAGGGTCTTTGACTCAATAATTCACACTTCCCTGGTTTGAAAGATATACATGCTATATTTGTATGTTAATCTCTACCTTAAAAATTATGACCAGCATCTTACATGCACGACTGCAAAAATGAGATGATGAGTTGAGGTTTCACTTGAGGAATAGGGATGAGGAATTTGAGTTTGGACCTAATTTTACAATGCTCGAGGATTGGATAAAATCATAGAAGGCTTCATGAAACATGAGTGTCAACACACTAACTAGTATGAGAATAAATTCTTATACTAATATAGTGATATTGACCTAAGTGTCAAGATGTGATGAAATAATTAAAAATATTGATTAGTGTGCGCTAGTCTTGGTAAAAATAGTGGAGCTAGCCAAATGAAAAGAAAGAAAAGAAAGAAAAATGTCAGGAAAGCCCATACCCTACAAAGTCAAATTTAATTAGATTACACCAAAGGCGAGCGCTCCCAAACTTTTCAAAGTGTTCCATTGATCAACATCTTAGGCTTTTATGAGTCAGGCTAGCACCATAAAAGGGATTTGCATTGTATAGTGATACAAGTCTAGGAGTCGAAGGTATAGTAGATACTCAAAAGAGACACACTCTAGTGCACTCTCAGAAAAACAAGTGCAGATAACTCAACCTCTTCTGATAGATAGACTGACGATCTGAAAAAATACCCTAACTAATTTGTCGATTTTATGTTGTAGTCAGGCAATCGGAGTCAATCAAAATTAACCACACAAATCAATGATTTAATCAAATTTAGCAATGCATGGGTATGTGTTTATTTAACTTACGCAAGTCCTGGGGTCGACTCAAGGAGGCAAAGGAACAACTTAAAGCTCAATTTATCAAACCTAGTGCACAGTTTTTCAAGTGTAATTTTTGTATTTTTTATGCAATTAATGATAAAAATGTAATTTTGGCAAAGTTTAAGGACTGAAATGCAAATTTCAGTCAAATTATATCCAAAACTCCCAAAAGTTGGCTAGAATGTGAAAATGAAGAATTAATCTATTATAACTTTTTGGATTTTTCTATTGTGAAATGGATTTATTTTGAATTAATTAAGCATGCAATGTGATTTCGAGTAATTTAACTTTAATAAATAGAAAACATAGTTATTTCTCAAAAATGAAATTATCCTAAATAGTTCTATGTGAGAAGTATCCGAAACAACTTTTATTTCCTTGAAATACTAAGTTCTACAGTAAATTAAAATTTAATTACTCATATCATAAAATAATTTATTTTGACCTAGGCATGTAAGCAAATCCAACGATTTTTGGGCATGTGATTGAGAATAATTAAATCTACCAAGTGTGATTTTTAGCAATTTTTGGAGCATAGAATAATTTAATATGAATTAAAGAGCACTCAGTGCATAAAATATGATAATTTCCACCGAATTAATTAAATTAAATCAATCACATCTCACAAAATACCATTAAATAGCCATAAGATGGAGAATAAATTATTCTACAACATATAATTTTTTGAATTAAAATATGATGATAAATGATTATTCAAATATAAAGTGAAGTTTCTCAATGCAATACAGAAAAAAATAAAAGAAAATGCTAACAAGGGCCTAAGATCAATTACCCAAAACCCTTAGGGGTTTCCTTCAATTTCTCCGAGCGCATCTCACGCACGTGCCTCCTAACTAGCGAGTCTTCTGCACTATTTAGGAGGAACGTGGGGGTGCTGATGCAATTTTGCCCAGAACTCACGTGCGCAGCATGTGACGCTGACACCACCAAGAGGCAGGTCTCTGGAGTGAATTTCTTGAACAGTGGGGGTCTGATACAAATTTTCCACACCCCACGTGCTCCTCATGTGAGGGTAGGCTTTAGGGCAGCTGACGGTTAAGGAGTGATGAGCGACGGTGAATCGAGGGTGAAGGTGTGTATGTGTGTGCATGCCTTTAAATAAAAGGAAGATAAACAAGAAGAAAAGAGCTGGAGGACTTACCTGATCAAAGAAGAAATTGTGGTGGAGGGAGGCTTGGGTTGAGCTCGCAGAGGAGCTCAAGTCTTTGCCCATCATGCTCGGTCGAATCATGAAGCTCGAACGGACGTCGAAGGCACTGTGGCTTGGTTGGTTGGCCAAGGGTCGACACCTGGACAGTCAGACATCGTCGGTCCTCTATGCGCTCCCCCTATGTCATCGAAAGAAGGAGTAGAGCTAGGAAGTAGTACATGTAATTGTAGATGGGGTGTTGCAAAGGAGGATGCAGAGGTTTTAAAGGGGGAAATCCGGTTGTTACTTGAGGTGGTGCGGGGTTTCATAACTGCCATGTGAGAGCCTTAGGGATGCATTGAAGTTTGTGTGATGTTCGAGGAGATTAGGGATTCGTAGGCAAAGCATTATCGAGTGGAGTGAGGGCAAGGAACGAGTAGAGAAAATGAGAGAATAAGGATGGATGGAGAGGTAGTCATGGGAGAGAGGGGCGTTATTGAGGAAGGAGATGGACAAGGGTCGTTGGATTTTGCGATCCTTGGCCCAGATGGATTGTGTGGCTGAGAAGCAAGTGGAGGCGTAGGCTCAGGATGAATTGCATCAGAGGGATCAGATGGATGAGGTGCAGGCAGGTGACAGCAAGAGGGACGGTCCACGAATCTGCTCTAGAGAGTGCCACGTGACATAATGGTAATAATCAGAAAATAGAAATTAAATGAAAAATCAAAAAGAAATAAAAGGAATTAGCAAAAAGTCAAAACATGAAAGTTGTAAATCTCGATAAGATCTACAAGTTTCATGTTGAATAAAATGAAAAATAAATCAAATAAATAAAGTAAAATATTTAGTAAGTGATTTTATTAAATAAAAACACCTTTTAATTCTTTTTGTATTTTTTTGTGTTTTTAATATCTTTTTAAAGACAAAATAAATATTTACAATAATTAATCTAATTTTGGAAAATTTTAATAAGAAGAAAATAAGAAAAATAAAGAAAATAAAGAAAGGTTATTTTTATTTGATAATTAGGGTTATTTACAAACAAAGGATCAATTATTAATTAAGAAGAACTACTTGCGCATTTTATAGATTTACCCAAGCTCGGAGGATAATAAGGAGATATAGTGATGATAAATTAGAGATTCATCACTCCCTATAATTAAATTGTGCTCATCCTCGAGCATTTCAAAGATTCAAAGGGTCTGATTAATCCCTAATAGTGCATGTGAAAAGTTTAAGGCTCAATTCATCAAGGACCCATTGCTTGAGTGATCCTAAAATTCTGGGCTCAACCACGCTCTAGTCAAAAGGAATCCAACTTCTCTAATTATCAAACTCTCGGTATGTGCATATAAAATAAGGATATGACATTTAGTGTACTACAATCATGAGATTCGAGTCGAGATGTCACCCAAGGTCTCAGTCCAGGAGACTCTCCTCTAGACCTGATCCTCAACACTAGGGAATAAGTCAGTTCGTTCAATCCAATGTCTTAGTAGTTCGTCAGACTTGAAAGTGTAGATGAGGTACAGATGATAGACAGTGTATGTTTGTGTATTTTCTTCTCTCCCTCACATTGGAACAAGGGTCGTCTCAAGTGCCTTATTACTCAACACATGTGTATTTTTGGTGTTGATCTATGTGTCCATCAAGAGAACTCGGAGTCATCTGCACTTGTTTTCCTGAGAGTACACCGGGGTGTGTCTCTTTTGAGTATCTAAGATACCTTCGACGCCCAGACTTGTATCACTATACGATGCAGAGCCCTTTTTGGGTGCTAGCTTAACTCCTTGGTCCTAGTAGCTTTGGTCCTAGTGGACACTTAGAAATGGTTGGGAGAGCTCACCATTGATTGAAGCTCTTTGTAATTGACTTTGTATTTGGGAGCTCTTTTCTTTCAACATTTCTTTTTTTTCTTGTAGGCTAGCACCACTGCTTTTACCAAGTTGGAGCACATTGATCAACACTTATTTAGTTTCATGACACCCTTGCACAAAGGTCAATATCAAAAGATAGCATGAGAACTTGTTTACATACTGGCTAGGGTTTCCTGGCACTCAGATTTCATGAATCTTTCATCAACTTTACCCCATCCTCGAGCATCACTAAATCATGTCTAGACTTAAATCTCCAATCCCAATTCCTTGAGTGAAAACTCATCTCATCATTCATGCAATTGTGAAAGTGATGTGATGATCACATTCTTAGAAGGGATAGATTAAGAGTGCAATATTGTGCTCATATCTTTCAAACAAGGTAAGTGTGGATTATTAAGTCTCAAACCCTAATGACTAAGGCTGGTTAACTCAGACTCTCAGACCTCAAAAATCAAGTGTTCTCAAATCGTCAAGCCTTAAGTGATAGTGAATGTGTCAGGGATACAGCAACTCCAAGGTTAATGATTTTTTGTGCTTTTTTATTTTTACATTTTTTATGAAAATACTTTTTTTGCTTCTTTAGAGAAAAAAATGGCATGCCTTAGCTCATGTGACTAGTTGCATCTACTTCCAGCCAGTATGGGTCTAAGTACGGACCGTCAGACGGCTACCTGTATTACTTCAAGACAGTGTCATTCGCATGGTCTTTTAACCACCCACTGTACTAAGGGAGACAGTAGTTCCGTCACTGAGAACTAGGTAAATATTTTAAGCTCAGTAGTCAGAATCGCTACTAAAGAACAATTTTATTTTCCAGAATTTTAAGGATTTTTTAATAAGGTTAGAAGTATTTACAAACACGGATTAGTCTCAACTAATCCCTTATTTTTGAAGAATTTTGAAAACATTTTCCAACCCATGTCACATAATATATAAATTTTCAAAACATTTTTAAAGGATTTTTAAAACAAGTCAAATCCCATTTTTCAAACTATTGTCAAATATTTTTTAAAATAGTATCACATAATTTTAGAAAATTTTTTCAATGTTTTTACGAAAATAAGTTCACAAAATAATATACCCTAGCCCTAAAAATTTTCATTTTTTCATAATAAGAACTATGGCTAAAGTATATGTGTAATATTAAGGTACACCCCTCCACACTTAGATTTTGTTATATCCTCATAGCACAAAGTGATATGTAGTCATAACTCATGCTAAAACATAGAAGAGCATAAGAAAACTTACTCAGAGCATCCCCCATATACTTAGGTTAAGAATAACCTAAATATAAGAAGAATATTGAGAGAAGGGATCAAATGAGTGGGGAAGAGAAGTTGATAGGGGCTCAACCCCCCCCCCCCCCACACACACACACACTTGGGTTGAGAAGAGCCTCAGTAGAGAGATATGCAATGAGGATGGAGAAACCCGAGGTGAACATTTAGAGGGTAGCAAGGTTCCCCCTATACTTAGTTTGAATAGTACCCTAAGTATTTGGATGTGGAATTGAGAGTGGAGGAGCCATATATATGTTAGAGTTAGAGAGAGAACGAATTTACAAAGATGGTTGAATCTCCGATGATGAGTAAATATATGGAGATGAGGATGAAACAATTAGGGTTACTGGAGGGTGGGGTGAAAATACACAATCAGGTTCAACCAAGCAAGCAATGATACCCATGATTTCACCAACTTCTCACATGAAGACCAAGGAGTGTTGGTCATTCATCTTATTAGTTTTGGTGGTGATCATACAAAATTCAAGTCCATTATGCAGGGTTTAATGGTAAGTTTTGGTCACTATCCTAGGGATACATCCTCACCTCTCAACATGCAATCAAATCCTGCATACAATGCGAGTATTGCTCTCCCATGATCCAAGGTGATATTTTTACTCTATTTTATTTTTATTGACTTGTATTAATAGTCCCGATTTTATGCTTTCGGTTATCACTTAATTACTGTGAGCGTAGATCAAGCATTCATCGTCTAATGGATTCCTAGTTTCATCTATATCCTATGTGATAAATCAAGGAGAAAATCGAGAAAAGCTGATGCATACGAGAAAACCATGATGCATGCTTGAGAGAAAACTCACAATATCTCTAGTATTCTTTATGCATGTGTAAGACTAAATTTTAAAATTTACTCTACATGCATGCAAGTCAAAGAAATCGCACCTAAACATGCCACTATTAGTGGGAAGAATCTGAATTTAAATTTTGCTTAATAGATCTATGTTTTATGTATGTCGCAATTAAAAAAATGAGATGAAGTGAATCTCCTCGATTTTTATTGGTGTGACCTAACCTATGAACAAGCACATGATATTTGAGATAAGCAAAGCTCATAGAGACGCATTCCTATCCTATGTTCGAACACTCAAGTGAATCCCCACCCGGACTAGGGTGAAATAGGCTTCATATACCACATGCAATGTCCAGGTCCATGTACACAAGCGCCCTCAAACGAGGACCGCTAGAAATGCAATTGATATAATATATATATATATATATAAATACATGAAGAAAATGCTAATTAAAATTTCTTAATTTCTTTGGGTTTCTTCTATGGCTCCTTATAGTGGGAGCTCCCAATTCCATGCTTCCATGTCGACCGAGCATCCTCCATTTCCACGGGCCCTACCGCAAAAAATCATTAGAAATATATCAAGAAATTTAATGAATGAAAATATAACTCAAAAAGAAGACAGAAACAAGGAGACCTAAATGTAAAAAATAATAAACTCAAAATAATGCATTAAAATCAAAAAAAATCAACAAGGATGAGCCTTGTCCTCGGCAATGTTGCCATTTGACGATCCAAAAAAATACCCTAATTAATTTGTCGATTTTATGTTGTAGTCAGGCAATTGGAGTTAATCAAAAATTAACCGCACGAATCAATGATTTAATCATTTTTAGCAACGTGTCGGTATGTGTTTATTTAACCTGGGCAAGCCCCAAGGTCAACTCAAGGAGGCAAAGGAACAATATAAAGCTCAATTTATCAAACCTGGTGCACGATTTTTCAAGCGAATTTTTTTATTTTTTTATGCAATTGATGACAAAATTGTAATTTTGGCAAAGTTTGAGGACTAAATGCAAATTTCAATTAAATCATAAAACTTGGCCGGAATGTGAAAAGAAATTAAGTTACTATGATCTTTTTTGGAATTTATTGATGTGAAATGGATTTATTATCAATTAATTTAGCAGGCAGGGTGATTTTGAGTAATTTAATTTTAATAAATAGCAAATCTAATTATTTCTTAGAAATGAAATTATCTTACATAGGTTTATGTGAGAGGTATCCAGAACAACTTTTATTTTATTAAAATACTAAGTGTACAGTCAATAAAAAATCAATTACTCAGATCACAAAATAATTTATTTTGACCTAGATATGTGTGCAAATACGATGATTTTTGGGCATGTGAAGAGAAAAATTAAAACTACTTGGTATGATTTTTAGCATTTTTTGAACCACATACTAATTTAATACGAATTAAAGAGCACACAATGGGTAAATTATGATAATTTAACCGAATTAATTAAATTAAATCAAGCACAGCTCATAAAAACATTAATAAATAACCACAAGTAGAGAATAAATTATTATACAACATGCAATTTTTGGATTTAAAATACGATGATAAATTATTATTCAAATGAAGACATAAAGTGAAGGTTATCAATGCAATATAGGAAACAAATAAAAAATGTTGACAAGTGTTTAAGATAATTACCCTAAACCCCAAGGGGTTTCCTATAATTTCCCCAAGGGACATGCCTTCTAGTTGACGGGTCTTTTATGCTATTAAGGAAGAATGTGGGGTGATGATGCAATTTAACCCAATGCTCACGTGTGCAGCACGTGATGCTGACATCATCATGAGGCAGGTCTCTAATGTGAATTCTTGGAATAGTAGGGTGTTGATGCAAATTACCCCTGCCCCACATGCTTCCTCACTTGAGGGGGCTTTGGGGCAGTTGATAGCTGAGGGGCGAAGAGCGGTAGTGAATCAAGGGCGAAGGTGTGTGTGCATATAAATAAAAGAGAGAAAATAAGAAGAAAAGAGCTGGAGGACTTACTTAATCAGAGAAGAAATCATGATGGAGGGAGGCCTGGGATGAGATCGCGGAGGAGCTCGGGTCTTCGCCCATCATGCTTGGAAGGAGCATGAAGATCGAACGGAAACGAGAGGCACCGTGGCTTGGCCGACCGGCCAAGGATCGACACCTAGGCGGTCAGACATAGTCGCTCCTCAATCCACTCCTCCTCTATTATAGGAGGAGGGAGTGGAGCTAGGTTGTATCCCATGTAATGGTGGACGGGGTGTTGCGAAGGCAGAGGCAGAGGTTTTAAAGGGGGAATTCTGGTCATTACTTGAGGTGGCGAGGGTTTTTCTAATAAGGAGATATAGTGATGATAAATCATTGTTTCATCATATATTGATCAATAACAAAAAATACATGTGTTCAGTTAATAAGACACTTGAGAGGATACTATTTCCAATGAAAGGAAGAAAAGAAAATACGCAATCATATTCCCTCCATAAACTAGCCTTCCATCTACCTTTTAAGACAGACAACTAAAGATATGATGGATTCAATGCAAGAATAGATTTATTCCCTAGTGTTGAGGATTGGATCCTTAGGAGAGTCTTTTGGATTGATACCTTGGGTGACGTTTTGATTCTACGCTTATAACTGCAGTCAACACTAAAAGTCATAACTCTTACTATATATGTATACACAGAGAGTCTGATAACCCGAGAAGTTGAGTCCTTTTGACTAAGATTGGGTTCAGCTTCAAATTGTATGATCAATAAAACCGAGAGTTTGAAATGAATCAAGTCTTGTATATTCACGAGCATGGTCAGGGATTCGACTAACTTATTCATTCTTTATTTGCTCGAGGGCGAGCAAGGTTTAGGTACATGGGGTGATAAATCCATGATTTATCATCATTTTTATTATTCATTTTCCCTCTAACTTAAACAACTCAATAAGATACAATGTTAATTATTTAACATTTACAGTTAACCCCCTTATATATAACTAACCCTAATTAATTGTACATAAATAAACCTATTATTGTGCCTTTTATTTTCTGTATTTTCTTAAATTAAAAATTCCATAAAATATAGTTCAGTATTGTATATATTTGTTTTGATTTTAAAAAATCCAAAAAAGCACAAAAGAATTGAAAAGAAGAATTTTTTACTTAAAAATACTTGCCAAAAACATATCTATGTAAATATGATGTATTTTGACTTCTGGTTACATAAACATTGTAGACCTTCAAAAGATCTACAACTTTTATGTTGATACTTTTAAATTTGAGCCCTCTAACTATTTTATTTTTAATTTACTAACATTTTCTAGTTTATCTTTTTCCCTGATGTGTCACGTGGCATCTCCACCTCCAGCCACATGGCCCAGCTCTTCAATCACTCCCGCCTCCATCCAACACCTTCTAATCATTTTGCCTCAGTGAAGCATGGAGTTGTTTCCATGTGGCCTTCGAACCTGCACCGGTCCGAACCTAGATCCTAACCTCACTACACATGCGTAGTGCATGTGAGGCTAGATATTTGCGTTGAAGCTCCGAAAGCTCTTCAAAATTACATACAAATTCTCCATAGGGCATATGAAGTACACATGCGCACTTGGAAATATTACGTAAAATCCCTGAGAGGTTTTGAATTCTATAAATATGTCCTCACACATATGGAAACTTAGAG
This sequence comes from Ottelia alismoides, assembly GCA_037367405.1. Taxonomy (NCBI): domain Eukaryota; kingdom Viridiplantae; phylum Streptophyta; class Magnoliopsida; order Alismatales; family Hydrocharitaceae; genus Ottelia; species Ottelia alismoides. Next base: position 41,178 of record JAZKJV010008071.1, on the reverse strand, counting down.
ATAAGACCTTGGAGGGTTAGGATTTGAATACTATAAATATGTCCTCGCACATATGGAAAGTTAGAGATAAGACCTTGGAGGTTTCCTACTATTGCATTCATGCCCCTAGAAGGACTAAATTGCAATGTTTTGTATATACTATATGCATGTTTTTATTTCAGTTATGTTCCTAGACTTGTTTTACAATATCATGAGCATATGGACTCTATTTGACATGAAATTGATTTCATTGTGTTGTTTATTTTATTATATTTCTAATGACATAATTTGTTATTTGATTTGTACTATGAAAGTTAATCGATTAACTAGAGATAAGATTTGTAATATGCTTCTCATTTAATATGCCAATAATGTTATGTTACTCCATTTTAAGCATCAATTTGATCTTTATTTCTAATTAAACATCTTGCTCTAGTTAATCTATTTAGGGGATGATTCATGTGTGTGTGTATCCATGTGTGTACTTAATCTCATTTTATTGCATTATATCTTTAATTAGCATTCATAAAAAATAAACAAAAAATGCATTATGTTGCATGTACCATGTCTCACATCGTATTGTCAATTCACCTAGAAAATGTAATAATTTCTTAACATTGATATTAATAATTTAATCGATTGCATTGAAAGCTCATGTCCCTAAGTTTAACCCTGGATTTACCCACGAAAATTTAGTCAAGCCACTCATTGTAGATACATCGTTCGATTCAGATAGATCAGTTAGTGGTCGTATTATAACACGTGATTATTATATTAGCCATTGAGCATACTATCATTGATACACAGAATTGCCCGCCTCTGGTCTACTCGAAGTGCGTCGGCTCCCGAAAAAATCGTAAGTCCACAAGTTCCCTCGCGTGAAAAATTAAATATTAGAAAGATATATACAAAATATATACTGAAATAAAATAAATAAAACTACTAAAAAAATAAATAGAGAAAATAATTACAAGAAAAATCGGGGTCAGACTACCTAAGGATCGTAAACCTTAAACCTTAGTAGATTAAAAATCAAGCCTAATCTATATACCTCCACACGAATGGTGTCATTTGAAACCTAACACTCCAGCACTCTTAATTTGATGGAACTTAATGTTGGTTGTAGTAGGTGATAGAGAGCAATTCAATCAAAAATGTCCACATTAAAAAATATAAAAATTAATCTCAATGTGGTAAATTGTTTATTTTACTTCGACAAGTCACAAGGTCTAACTCAAGAGGTAATATGAGGGTTAAGACTTAATTTTCAAAAAATCTAGGGTTTTAGGTTTTCAAAGATGGATTCTTTAGAATTTTGTATGCAAAGATGAAATGCAAGAAAACATGGCCACACAATTTCGTTCAATTCAATCCATGATCCCCAGTGAATGTTGATTTCACAAAGTAATTGACCAATCAAGTCTCAAATTAACTCTAAACTAATACCCCCAATTTCATACAAGTTTGTGAGCAATAAGAAACTAATGTCAAGAATTGTCGACTCACAATTGTCAAGTAAACTCTTCAATTTATCGATGCTCAAAATTTCTCAAATAAGAGATAAAATACTCTAAACGATAAAGAATATCACAAGCTTCGAAATAACACCAAGTTCATAAAATTTTATACACAAATGATCAAGATATGACAATAACAAGTTCAAAGGTATAAAAGTAATACAAATAAATAAATCGTATCAAAGTAGACCTTCATAGGGGTAGATCTATAATTTTCCAAGACCGATAGAGACTTGATGAAATTTTCCTCTATGCAAGGTCATGTACGTGAGTTTCAGGAAGTTGGAGGGTCTTATTTGTAATTTACCCTCATGCACGTGATCAAATGATGTGGTGGGAGTTTCCGACTATTATGAACACTAAAGGGGTTGTCTTTGTAAATTGGCCCAGTCACGTACGGGATGCACGTGACCGGGGCCCTTGATCCTGCATTTGGAAACGATGAGCTTTCATCTAATCAAGTGGTCTATACAAGCCACATGGCTTGCTCTAGTGTACGTGATGATAGTATATCTAAGAGTTCCTGCTTGGGCGTGATTCGACGGCTCGGATCAATGGAGCTTCCTGATCGGTCGGTAACTGTGACTCATGGGAGTCTTCTCTTTTTATCTCCTTCATAAGTCCTTGTTAGGAGATCAGTCGGTGGTTCCTCAATGTCGAAAGGTCCAATGTCTCACATATAGTGCTCAAGGGTCGATGATCTCCAGTCCCTACCTGTAAGTAGAAACTTGGCTCAAGCCTTTAGGGCTTGTCCTTGTCGTTACAGGGAGAGAAGAAATGGGAATGGGTGATGCTCCTAGCCTAGATGGGAAATGAAGCGAGTGGCTCTGAACTTTGCGAGGCCAGAGATGAGAGGTTGCGTGAGGAAGAAGTCAAGGTGAGGTGGTTCAGATGATGATAGCGTGGGCAAGGGTCGATCAGAGCTTTGATTCGAAGATGGAAAATAGAAATAAAGGGGGGAGTATTACTGATTGCATACAAAAGAAGAGTAAGAATAAGTCTAAGAAGGAGAAGGGAATGAAGAGAAGAGAATGTTTACATGTACGTTGCATGAAGGTGGAGTAGCAGAGAGGCTCTCCGGTGATTGCTCAACTCCAAGGCGATGGAGGAGCTTGGATGTTTCCTTGGAGGACAACACAACAATAGAGGATGGGATCCTTCTCTGGATCTTGCCTCAGAGGTAGTAGCCTAGAGGTATCAGGATGTTGTCATTGGCCAAGATACTTTTGGCTCTCTCCTGCCCTCTCTCTTTTGTTTAGTCTTGAATATGGTTGCGGAATAGGGGTTAAATAGAAAGAAAAAGAGAGAGAGGTGTATGGATCCATGCGTGGGTGGTTTTTGTTATGTTAAAGATCTATGAAGGGATAATGTGGCTTTCTTCATCGATGACCAAGGGATAAGAAGGTTGGTGACATTTGGAATGAAGGAGATGCCCATTGGGTTCGGTGGTAAGAAGAGATGATTAGGAGATAGGGAGGACTCGATCGGTTGGATGAGATAGAAGGATTAGGGGAAGGTGATTGGAGATGGAGGTTCACTTGGGGGTAAGTTGAGAGGATACAATCGGTTGGAGAAGATGAGTTCCTGTGATTTGGAAGAGAATGATGGTCGTTGTAGATCTGAAGATTTGGGATGAAATTAAGGAAAAGTCAGGGAAAAAGATTGGATAGGATCGAAGGGAGTTGGATGAGGTGGTTGAGGTAGAAGGTTGAGGGATGAGGGGCTCATCGGAGATCAGTCGATGGGGAGAGGCTGAGGAGAGAGGGTGGCAGTTGTAGGGAGTCGGTCGATAAGGTTGGAGGTAGAGGTGAAGAGCAATGATGATTAGATCATTCTAGATCCAACATCTAGAGGAGGGCACACGCATGCATGTGAGGGAATATAGGGAAGGGGAAGGGTCTATTAGCAATGTGAGCCCGAGGCGAAGCATTCCTACAATAAATGTTATTGTAATAAATGATTTATCAATAAAAGTTATTGATTTTGTTTCACTCCCTTTCTGATATTGAATGAATGAATGCACTATAAGGTCCCTATGTACAATAAGGGTTATGTACCATGGCCAACTTGATAATCATACTGTTGTTGATTCATTAACTGAATCATAGAGGCTGATGCTTGGATGAATATCTAAGGAGTTAGATAGAGGACTCATCAAGCATCATCAATGATTGACAAGTAGTGATCTCTAGTCTGAGTGGGAGATGGAAATCCTATCTCATTAGACTGATATCTGATCGACCTCTTGATGCAGGTCCTCTACATGGGAATATTGATTCGGAGGTATCAGATTAGTTGAGTCAATGGGTTGACTTAACGAGATCGAGATAACCAAAGACCTATGATGAATATTGTCACATTACATGCAAACATCCTCTGACTAGAGATAGATTTATTGCTATATGTCTGAGTATGTACATTTGACAAACCATTAGGTTGATGACCTAACCAAGGTCTATATACCGGTGAGCTGGTATGCATATAAGGGCATATGAGTAATATGATCTCTCAAACGGATCATACAGGTTCACCTGTGAACCGGGAGACATGAGCTCACTCATGAGGTATTGGGATTGACCAAATTCCATGCATGGTCATCATGCTTTAGAAGCATGATATGAATTTGAAGGTAAGATATATGCTTTGTGAAAGCATATGATCTATACCATATCCCAAGGACCAAGATTGAAAAACTTAGTGATCAGACCATGAAGATGACAATACAAAAGTGATCTATATCTTCATAATGATCATGAGTCTTCCAGTATGCAGGATGTACAGGTATTGGGAATACCTGAGGGTGATTTGATCATAAACGATTGTATAACCATGACGCTTCCATTCTGAGGGAGTGATGACACAAGTCTAGATTTTAGTGACTCCTCTCATTAGAGAAGTGACATAATCTTAGTCCATATACTGGACATTGATCTGAATGAGATTCAGATGCAATGAGAAGATTAAGTTTACGATCTTGATTTAATCGAGCATCTATGAGAGGTCCATGGGATCTGGATTTGAGATGTGATCTCAATATCCAAGTCACTATACGTAGAACAATACAATCACCATGTTCTTATCTCCAAGTATCTGAGGAGAAATAGCATTGTTCTTAAATTGTTTAAGAACAATTCCATAAGATCTAAGCAATGAGAAGTTGATAATTAAATGTGATTTAATTATCATGATGTATGAGGAATTATCCAATATAATTAAATATGATTTAGTTATTACGGATAAGAATAATGTGGATAGTAATATCCAATTATTCATAATATATTATAAATGTGATTTATAATGTATTAGAGAGAGCTAATTATAATTTATATTTGTAGATTAATTATTAATGTGTATTGGATACACATTGTCTAATTAATTGAAAATATAAATTACATTTTGTTTTGGGTTGTGAATATGATTCACAATTTTCCAATGTCAAGATTGCAATATTCCCAAAATTTATTGAGAATTATTTTGGTGAATAAAAATCCCAACGAATAGTTGTTGGAAATAAGTAGAGAGAAAATCAAGGAGATGTGCAATCTCATGGGAATCCATGAGATTGCCCTCCCCATTAGGAAAGGAGGTGGCGGCACCAATTCCCTTGTGGGATTGGTGGCCGTCCACTCTCCTTTATGGGGATGGAGTATCTCCTTTGTATTTCACTCCTTATTTGATTGATTTAATTTTGTATTAATATATATTTGATTTATCAAATATATTTAATCAAAACTAAATCACAAGTTGTTGGCTTTTACCAACAACAATCTTGACCATTGGATTGACATAAATCAATCTCATCCATTGATTTTATATGTCCCATGGATTGAGATCCATGGATCCCAAAACCCTATAAATAGAGAGGCATACCTTGCTCTATACGTACATGCTATTGTAGCACACATCTCTCTCTCTTTCTCCTCACACGCCAGCCCTCTCTCTCCCTCTTCTTGGTGACCGTCCACCATACCCTAGAGGAGAGAATCGTCGATACTTACGCCACCGCGCTACCGCTTCGACGCTCTGTGGTTCTCCATCTACTTGGAGTGCTTTGCTCACGAAGAGACGTTCGATCTCGTGCGACGAGATCAGGAGCAACCGTGCTTGGATCAACTTGAGGACACCGCGACTCATCCCCGCACTCGCAAGCCATTACTCTGACGATCGGATTTGAGATAGGAGGACTCTTTTCTTAGAGACTCGATCAACCATGCTTCAAGATGTATTGCATTATACTTGTTGTGGTTATATATGAAACGATTCGAGAATTTTTCTTGGATCATGTGGTTTCACACATGAAAATTTTTAAATTCCGCTGCACAGAACAACTAGTATGACTAGTCGTTCTCCATCGGATCTGATACGATGATCACGCTTCCGTGATGCGCTTGAGGATTTATTTCTCCATATCCTTCAAGTGTTATCAAAGCCTTAGGTCGATGGTTTCGAATATGATTCGCTAACCGAGGACGACTTGGGTTCGTTAAGGTCGCGAAAGTTTTCATCGCATTTGATTTTGCAGATCTGTTTAGTAAATAAATTCAGCACTGTTTAAATTGTTTAAAAACGAATTTAATACTTGGATTTTGTTCCCCATTAAATAAGGAAATCATAGGATCTTAGTTTGCGTAAATCGAATTTCGTATGCTCGAGATATGGTTGTTTTAATGAACATGTATGCACTGTTGCGGGAACAGTAGATCTGAACGTGATTAAAATGTTAATTATTGTTTAGAATTGTCTCTAAATACGTGAAACTTCACTTTGGTTTATCCTAAATCAAATTAGCAATTCATGAAAATTGATTTTGTCTAATTTGTATTTAATATGATTGAGATATGCTAATTTTAGTAAGTAGGGGTCACTGCTGAAATTACAGTCCTAATCAAGAACCATGTGATTGTCAATTAATGAAATTAATTGTTAATTTCAAGAAATAATTATGGAAAATATTTGACAAATATTGGAAGATGATTATTTCCTTAATTGACTTGGCCTCAACCAATTAATTGATTAGATGTGATCTAGATCATAATTGGAAACACAATCATCAAACTCCTTGCTTGAATAGGATTGGGAATTTGTCTAGCAAATTTCCTTATAACCAAAATTGTTTTGATTACTATATGGTATAATTTCGATTGAAGAACCGATGATCATCTCAAGTACAAATTAATCAATTTGGCATTATCCTTTTCCGAGGCGGATATGATGACTAGTCGGAGATCGCTGGGGTAGCGGGTTGCAACGTATGTGGTCCGTCCCACTCTCGCCTGCACTGGCCATGACAGTGGGTAGGGCCGGGATAATGTCTGAGGGATTAAGTTGTATTTTTCTAATTATTAAAATACGAATTATTACGTACTTTGAGAATAATACCATATATATTCAAGCATAACAATCAAGTTTGATTGATTGAATTGGATTGATAATTAATTTAATATCATTGAATTGATTATGTCCAATTAGAATACTCTAATATGATTAGAGTTGATAATTCCCTTGGAAGAATTAATTATATGGATGTGATTCATGATAGTTAATTGAATTTGAATAAGAGGTGGAGGATTACATAAGTGACATCCATGGTCTCCCGTCAAAGCGAAGGATTTCCGTCGCCAGGGATTGTATATAGGAGACGCCTGTACGAAGTGACAACTCCTATATACAAGCGCATCTGGATCAGACTCTTTGCTTCTCGAAAGAGTAAGGTCGTATGCGTAGTGACCTCAATATCGGATCCTCATATTATTGGGGCGATATTGGATTGCGCATAGCGAGTTCTATTCCTGTTGACGGTTGGTTCAATTAATGACGGGTCCACATCACCTTAGGGTGGTGGGCCTGGGGCATTAAAGACCGAATTGGGAAATGCAAGTTGGACTTGCAAGGCGGAATGTGGCTTCTCCTTATTGGAGTTGCAGTTTCTCATATTATTGGGATGTAACAAAGATAAAGAGGAGATCCCAGTTCTTGCTTGAAATATAGGGATAAGTATATCCCTTACTTTGAAAGTGATTAAGGGAATGAACCTTTCAAAGTTGACAATGCAAGAATAATTTGATTTAAAAACCTTAATCAAATATCATAAATTTGAATATATTATTATATGTTCTAATATAGTGCATTCTCAATTCCAGAAAATGAAGTCCATGAACCCACTGAGCAGGCTTCTGGAAGTCAACCAATTGACTGGACCAAATTACTCGGATTGGATCCGTAATTTGGAGCTTGTACTCTCGACGGAACGCATCAGTTATGTGCTCTCTGAAGACAAGCATGAAAACCCTAAATCTAAGGAAGAAAAACCATTCAATGACGAGTATGATGAAGATCATGTCTTGGCTAGATGCTACATCTTGGGTTCTCTCTCCAATGTTCTTCAGAAACAACATGTGGAGATGAGTACTTACCAAGAAATTATGTAGAATCTGAAAGATATCTTTGGTGATATTAACCGCACCCAGCGGTACAATGTTATGAAAGAACTCGTTCGCTGCAAGATGCAGGAAGGGACTTCGGTTCGTGAGCATGTACTCAAAATGTTTGGGTACTTGTCGGAGCTGGAGACTCTGGGGGCAACAATGGATGCAGATATGCAATCCGATTTCATTCTGTTGTCGTTTCCCAAATCTTTCAATAACTTTGTGGTGTCATTCCACATGAATAAGCTGGAACTGACAAATGTTGGGCTTCTTGCTGCATTAATGTCTGCAGAAGACGTGATGAAGAAAGATTGTCCCGCTGGCAGTGCAATGGTTGCACAGGTCAGAGGGAAGTGCGGTCGGAAACATGGTTCTCGGAAGGGCCTGGCCTAGAAGAGAAATAAGAAGGGACGAAGTGTTGGCTCATCTTCCAATGCATCCACTCTAATGGCGTCGAAGAAAACCGACGTCTGTCACCACTGTAAAAAGCTGGGGCACTGGAGGCGTAATTGCCCGGGTTACCTGAAGTCGGTCGACAAAGGTAAAGCCCCAGCAGGTATGAAATCTACTTTTATCATTGAAACCAATTTTCTCGTTGGACGAGAAGGAAGTTGGGTTGTTGATTCTGGTGCTTCTGTTCATGTATGCAATTTGTTGCATTTGTTTCAAGAAATTAGAAAACTAGAAGAAGGGGAGATAGTCATCCAGATGGGATCTGATGCAAGTGTTGCAGCATAGTCATCCAGATGGGATCTGATGCAAGTGTTGCAGCAGTCGCCGTCGGGACTTGTCGGCTGTCATTATCTAGTGGAAGAGTCCTACTACTTAAAGAGTGTCTTTATGTACCTGAAGTCAGAAGGAATTTAAAATCTGTGTCTAAGCTAGTTAGAAATGGATATTCATTCCTGTTCTATAATAAATTAATCATAAATCGTTATGATAAATATACTGCAGATGGTATTTTGACTTCTGAAGGACTCTATGAATTGTGCATTGATAAATGTGTTATGAATGTCACAACCACTAATAAAAACCCTAAAAGATCCAGGGAGGATGAAAATCTTTCAAATGAGATTTAGCATCAAAGGCTTGGTCATTTGTCTGTTGATAAGATCAATAGATTAATTAAGGATGGACCTTTAGATTTTCTACAGGTTCAACCTTTACCTACTTGCAAGAATTGCATTCAAGGAAAAATGACCAGGATGCCTTTCCGTAACAAGGTTACAAGATGCGAAGGTATTATTGACCTAATACATACTGATGTATGCGGTCCCTTCAGTACCGTGACCCGAAATGGATATCGATATTATTTGACGTTTATTGATGACCACTCGCGATACGGGTTTATCTTCCTATTACGTCATAAGTCTGAAACCTTTGAAAAGTTCAAAGAATTCAAGGTTTTGGTTGAGAACCAAATCGATAGGAAGATTAAACGAATTCAATCTGATCGAGGTGGCGAGTACCTCTCAGATGAATTTAAGGAATACCTTAAAGACAATTGAATTATTTCCAATCTCACTCCTCCTCGAACCCCCCAACTTAATAGTGTTGCTGAAAGATGCAACAGAACCATCATGGATATGGTTCGTTCAATGATGAACAAAGCACATTTACCACTTAGTTTCTGGGGATATGCAGTAGAGACTGCAATATATATCCTGAATAAGATTCCTAGCAAATCTGTACCTAAGACTCCTCATGAGCTCTGGTATGGAACCAAACCTAGTGTTAATCACTTGAGGGTTTGGGGTTGCTTGGTTCATGTGAAGAACGTGGATGCAAGTAAGCTAGAATCTCGCTCTCGTGGGTGTTACTTCATAGGGTATGTTAGAGATGGTATTGGATACCAACTCTATGACCCTGAGACTCAAAAGATTTTTGTTTCTAGAGATGTGAAATTTCAGGAGAATGATTTCCTTAAGGGTCAAGATAAATATGAGGTAAAGGAACTCATTGAATCTCCTGAGGATTCTGAGCTTCCTGAACAAGAAAATGAAGAAGTGAATAAAGATGATACACCCATACCTCTTCGAAGGAGTTCGAGGGTGGTTGCACCACCTGAAAGGTATGGATTTCATGTGTCAGGTGAAACTGAAAAAGATCCTACTTCATTTGATGAAGCACTCGCGGATCATGACATGGATAGATGGATGCTAGCAATGAAGTCAGAAATTGACTCCATGCATAAGAATGGTGTATGGACCCTAGAGTATCCACCTAAAGGGGTAAAACCCATTGGGTACAAATGGATCTTCAATAGAAAGAGGGGACCTGATGGGAAAGTAGAGACTTTCAAGGCACGGCTCGTAGCCAAGGGATACACACAGAGAGAAGGCATCGACTACGATGAGACATTATCTCCTGTGGCTATGCTTGAATCCATCAGGGCATTGCTGGCTATAGCTGCATATCTTGACTGCGACATCTAGCAGATGGACGTCAAGACGGCTTTCCTCAATGGATACCTTAAGGAGGATATCTACATGGAGCAGCCCCAGGGCTTCATGACTAAGGATGGCAAAGTATGCAATCTGAAGAAATCCATCTATGGGCTCAAGCAAGCTTCTCGTAGCTGGAACATCAGATTTGACGAAACCATAAAGAGTTATGATTTTGTGCAGAATCCCGATGAACCTTGTGTGTACAAGAACCTTAGTGGGAGCGCCATTGTGTTCATCGTGCTTTATGTAGATGACAACCTTATCATTGGGAACGATACAGGGATGATGACCAATGTGAAGATTTGGTTGTCCCATACCTTTGAGATGAAAGATCTTGGAGAAGCCTCTTACATCTTGGGTCTGAAGTTGTTCAGAAATCGAGAGAAGAGGATATTGGGATTATCACAACATGGATACATTAAGAAGATTCTTGAACGATTCTGTATGGATAGTTCCAAGAAAGGATTCCTACCCTTAAGACATGGTATCCACCTGTCTAGAGGAATGGCTCCTCAAACTGTTGAGGAAAAGAAGGCCATGGATGGATGTCCTTATGCATCAACTGTAGGAAGCTTAATGTATGCCATGATGTGTACTAGGCCAGATATTTGCCATGCAGTGGGAGTGGTAAGTCGTTACCAATCCTGCTATGGAGAACAACACTGGAATGCAGTAAAGAACATATTTAAATATCTACGACTAACGCAAGATTACATCTTGGTCTATGGAGATGGTGATCTCCAAGTCTTGGGATATATAGATTCTGACTTCCAATCGAATATTGATGATCGAAAGTGGACATCATGGTTTGTGTTCCTGTTGAACGGTGGTGCTGTGAGCTGGAGAAGCAAGAAGCAGGACACTACAGCAGATTCAACAACAGAAGCCGAATACATTGCCGCATCGGATGCTGCAAAGGAGGCGGTGTGGTTGCGCAAGTTCGTGCAGGAGCTTGGCGTAGTTTCCTCTGATACTCCCATTCCGCTACTCTGTGATAACACGGGAGCCATTGCCCGGCGAAGGAACCCACATGGCATCAGAAGAGTAAGCACGTAGAAAGGAAATACCACATCATTCGGGAGATTCAAAAGCGTAGTGACATCATCATCACCAAGGTGGCCTCTGCCGACAACATTGATGATCCTCTTACCAAACCTCTGACACAGAAGGTTTTCGACCAGCATGTAATGAGTATGGGTTTAAGGATTGTTCCTGAATGGTTCTGAGGGCTAGTGGGAGATTGTTAGCAATGTGAGCCCGAGGCGAACCATTCCTACAATAAATGTTATTGTAATAAATGATTTATCAATAAAAGTTATTGATTTTGTTTCACTCCCTTTCTGATATTGAATGAATGAATGGACTATAAGATCCCTCTGTACAATAAGGGTTATGTACCATGGCCAACTTGATAATCATATAGTTGTTGATTCATTAAGTGAATCATAGAGGTTGATGCTTGGATGAATATCTACGGAGTTAGATAGAGGACTCATCAAGCATCATCAATGATTGACAAGTAGTGATCTCCAGTCTGAGTGGGAGATGGCAATCCCATCTCATTAGACTGATATCTGATCGACCTCTTGATGCAGGTTCTCTGCATGGGAATATTGATTCGGAGGTATCAGATTAGTTGAGTCAATGGGTTGACTTAACGAGATCGAGATAACCAAAGACCTATGATGAATATTGTCACATCACAGGCAAACATCCTCTGACCAGAGACAGATGTATTGCTATATGTCTGAGTATGTACATTTGGCAGACCATTAGGTTGATGACCTAACCAAGGTCTATATACCGGCAAGCTGGTGTGCATATAAGGGCATATGAGTAATATGATCTCTCAAAGGGATCATACAGGTTCACTTGTGAACCAAGAGACATGAGCTCACTCATGAGATATTGGGATTGACCAAATTCCATGCATGGTCATCATGCTTTAGAAGCATGATATGAATTTGAAGGTAAGATATATGCTTTGTGAAAGCATATGATCTGTACCATATCCCAAGGACCAAGATTGAGAAACTTAGTGATCATACCATGAAGATGACAGTACAAAAGTGATCTATATCTTCATAATGATCATGAATCTTTCAGTATGCAGGATGTACAGGTATTGGGAATACCTGATGGTGATTTGATCATAAACGATTGTATAACCATGACGCTTCCATTCTGAGGGAGTGATGACACAGGTCTGGATTTTAGTGACTCCTCATATTAGAGAAGTGACCTAATCTTAGTCCATATACTGGACATTGATCTGAATGAGATTCAGATGCAATGAGAAGATTAAGTTTACAGTCCTTATTTAATCGAGCATCTATGAGAGGTCCATGGGATCTGGATTTGAGATGTGATCTCAATATCCAAGTCACTATAGGTGGAACAATACAATCGCCATGTCCTTATCTCCAAGTATCTGAGGATAAATAGCATTGTTCTTAAATGGTTTAAGAACAATTCCATAAGATCTAAGAAATGAGAAGTTGATAATTAAATGTGATTTAATTATCATGATGTATGAGGAATTATCCAATATAATTAAATATGATTTAGTTATTATGGATAAGAATAATGTGGATAGTCATATCCAATTATTCATAATATATTATAATGTGATTTATAATGCATTAGAGAGAGCTAATTATAATTTATATATGTAGATTAATTATTAATGTGTATTGGATACACATTGTCTAATTAATTGAAAATATAAATTACATTTTGTTTTGCGTTGTGAATATGATTCACAATTTTCCAATGTCATGATTGCAATATTCCCAAAATTTATTGAGAATTATTTTGGTGAATAAAAATCCCAACAAATAGTTGTTGGAAATAAGTAGAGAGAAAATCAAGGAGATGTGCAATCTCATGGAAATCCATGAGATTGCCCTCCCCATTAGGAAAGGAGGTGGTGGCACCAATTCCCTTGTGGGATTGGTGGCCGTCCACTATCCTTTATGGGGATGGAGGATCTCCTTTGTATTTCACTCCTTATTTGATTGATTTAATTTTGTATTAATATATATTTGATTTATCAAATATATTTAATCAAAATTAAATCACAAGTTGTTGGCTTTTACCAACAACAATCTTGACCATTGGATTGACATAAATCAATCTCATCCATTGATTTTATATGTCCCATGGATTGAGATCCATGGATCCCAAAACCCTATAAATAGAGAGGCATACCTTGCTCTTTACGTACATGTTATTGTAGCACACATCTCTCTCTCTCTTTCTCCTCACACGCCAGCCCTCTCTCTCCCTCTTCTTGGTGGCCGTCCACCATACCCTAGAGGAGAGAATCGTCGACGCCTGCGCCACCGCGATGCCACTTCGACGCTCTGCGGTTATCCGTCTACTTGGAGTGCTTCGCACACGAAGGAGACGTTCGATCTCGTGCGATGAGATCAGGAGCAACCGTGCTTGGATCAACTTGTTGGATTGCGAGGACACCGCAACTCATCCCCGCGCTCGCAAGCCGTTACTCCGACGATCAGACTTGAGACAGGAGGTCTCTTTTCTTAGAGACTCGATCAACCACGCTTCAAGAGGTATTGCATTATACTTGTTGTGGTTAAAGATGAAACAATCCGAGAATCGTTCTTGGATCATGTGGTTTCATCACATGAAAATTTTTAAATTCCGATGCACCGAACAACTAGTATGACTAGTCGTTCTCCGTCGTATCTGATACGACGATCACGCTTCCGTGATGCGCTTGAGGATTTATTTCTCCATATCCTTCAAGGTCATGGTCGATGGATCAAAGTTGATCCAATAGCCCAAGATAGGGGCACTAGACAACAAAGGGCTTTGACCAGGGAAGGAGACTTATCCCAAGCAAGTGAAGTGGATGAATGGGGGTGCGACATATGGAGGTTCACTTATTTGACTATGCATGGAAAATAAAGAAAAATAGATAATAAATAGAAAATGACTCAAATAAAAAATGATCAAAATGAAAAATATATCCCTAAATGCACTCTACAATGTTCAAGAGGGACTCAAATACGTATGAATTCAATTGTGCAAGTTATGACTTTTTAGGTGATATTCTATGTATAAAATGCCATTTTTTAGTTTTGTATTTTTAATTTGGTTTTCTATGGACAATGCATGCAAAATCAGAGATGATGTTGACTGATGCAATGGACATAAATACATATTTTTGGATTTTGTATGAGTTAAGAAAAGTCAGAATAAATTAGTGAAGTGTATTATATACATGTAAATTAGATCCGTAAGCTCAAGTCAGAATGTGTATTTTATTTACTTTTCTGATTTCTTAGGGATTTTATTTTTTGTAATTATTAGAAAATATAATAAAAAAAGAAATAAAAATAAATAAATCAAAAAGAGTTAAATATGTATATGAAATAATAAGTCAAAGATCAATAAATATCTATAATATACAATTAGGTCACAAAACTCCATCTCACAAATGAACTCCGATTCTTTTGAATTTGGTCTTGATTGTAGATAATTGGTTGTACATTAATTTAAAAGTAATTAGAATGAAATTGGACATTGTATGTGAGAGATATCAGCTTTTACGACTTTTTGTCATGGAATTAGGATTTGGGTTTATTTAAAATATATTGAAATTTGTATTTTTAGGATTTTTCATTGATTAATATCAATGACATGAACACAATGGAGTTAGTTTTATATCATTTGGAGTTAGGATGAATTAATTAAAAGTGGATGGAGTTAGGTGAAAATTTACAAATAAACATGAATGCAGGATGAAATGTTAATTTATGAAAATTATTTACAAATGCATGAATGTTAATTATGGGATATAAACGTATGAATGCACCTAATTCCTTAGGACAAAGCTCTATTTTTAGCTAATTACTATATGAATCATGGATTCATCACATGTGCTTAAGCAAATGGGTTGTGATCAAACACTCTAGTTGGGCCCAAGCCCCATAGGTTCTCTGGACTAATAATCTCCAATAACGAGTCAAGTCTAGGGTCTAGGATATTACAAATGGTATTGGAGCATATTCCCTCTGATAGTGGAAATGGCTAGCAAAGTGGTCGAGCCACCCCTACCATAGGGTTAGGAGGAAAGGTCTTTCCAAGAGGTGAAGCTGTCACTGTTACTGGGTATACTTCATGGGCCATGCCATAACGAGGATGTTGTGACTTTATGTGAGGGTGATTGTACCACCCCAAACATCATACCACATTGTGACATCTGGATCCAAATAAACCAAACTCGACCTGATTAAGAATCTGCAAGATCATTTAATATTAAACTAATATTAAATAAACTTAAATCGATCTGTAAATTGCATATCGAAGCTCGTTAGGTCACAATTGACTAAAAGGATCGTAATTAGTGCCAACAGATTAAGGCACGGCACAAAATCCAAACTATAAAACAAACCGAGACAACCATAAAATCTGATCCGATAAAATAAGACCAATGAAATCGAGTGTTTGTCTATCGGAGGCCATTTGATAATTTAAAATCACAAAACTTAGTTGCAAACCAAGACAGTATCTCAGAAATTTCAAGAATTTATCTTAGATCCAAAGTATATGAATATTATACTCATTTCAATCGTCATTCAGAGACGGCAAAAATAAGCTATTGTACATTAGAATCAGAGGCTCGAGGTGTGAATGCGGGCAACTTTGGTATTCCAAATGAGAATAGAGAAATAAAAAATAATTAATTCTTTTTTTACAAAATAGTAGCAGCAGTTGTCTTGGGTCCCTCCACTTGGCATCCAAATTTCCTCCATTTTGCAATAAGAGGTAAATCCCCTCTCCTTATAAATATCACCCCAAACCCTCTTTAATTCTCTTAAATTCTCCCAAAAAGACCCCCTCCCAATTTGCTCCAATTCCGACCGAGGGAGCCGCTGGAGCTCCTTTTATCCGATGTTAATTTCCACCATCCAGTATCTAGAAGGGCAGCTACATGCTGTTGGAGCCAACCCCCCTACTGGAGGACCTATCTTCTCTTGCTACTGGAGCCTATTGCTGCCCCAGGAGCATTCTTGCTGTAAATTTTGCCTAGAAATAGTTATTGTCCAGCACCCATTCCAACTTCTAGGAGTCACCCCTGCTGCTTCTCTTCTTTATGGAGAATGGTGATTGGAGTGCTAATCCTTACTTCTACTCGAAATGCAGCGACAATTGTTCTGGAACTACATGTGCAGCCATTTTTGATGCTACATCCAGCAGCTGGAAGGGTTGCAAAGGAAGATGTTGCATGCTACTAATTGAAGCCCAAATTTGATCTCCAAACTTGGAGATCAAAGTACAATCTTTCCCCTCTATTGTTGCCTTCCATGCATGATTTTAGATTCAAATTCAGACCATTGTTAAACATGATTCATCATAAAATGTGAAGAAATTTGGGGTCCTGGACCTAACTTCAAACCAGTGCATATGCCCTAAATTTAAAATGAAAATTATAAAAAAATTTAGGTGATTTGTATGTTAATATTAGGGTCCAAAATGAAACCACTATCTAGGTATTGTTCATGCCTTAATTAGAGAAAATTAGGGGATAAAATGGCATGATTTGAGTCTAAACATTATACCACAAATTAGCCACTATTTTATGATAAAAAATTTAAAGATTTTGGTTGATTAGCATGTTATTTAAGTCAAAAATCAGACCACGTATTATACACTAATCTCATGATGAAAAATATGAAAAATTAAGGGGTGAATTGCATGTATTTAGACCTGAAATTAGATCATTGTTATTCACAAATTTTATGTTATAAATGTGAAAAACTTGGAGTGATTAACATGAAATTAAGATCAAATTAAAGTTCATTAATGACCCATTGTTCATGCCTTAAAAATGAGATATTTGGGGGATACAATGTCATAAATTGAGTCTAAAATCATATTTAGAATAGCTACAGTTTTCATGTTGGATGCGATGAGAAATCTGAAATGTTTTGCACACAATTTAGTATCAATTAAGACCCAATTTCAGAACACAAATCAGATAATTGTTTCATGCTAAAATAAAAGAGATTTGGGGGTGATTGACATATAATTGAGTCTAATTTCATATTATTAATTAGTTATACCTTACATGTTGAAAGATGAAAAAATTGGGGATGAATTGGCATGAAATGAAGTCTCAATTCAGACCACTAATTTGTTAAAGTTCCTAGGCTTGAAGGATGAGGAGTTAGTGATTATTTACATATATTTTGACCCAATTTCAGAACAATGTTATGATCTAATTTCATGATTTAAAATGATAAGGATTTGAGAGTGAATTGCATGTGATTGGAGCCTAATTTCAGAACATGGATATCACAGAGGTTATACATTGAATAAGGAAATTTTAGGAATGAATTAAGATGCAAATTGAGTTTAATTTCAAACCAATAAGCCACAGATTTCTATGTCTGGACTATGATCCACTTTGGAGATTTTTGTATGAAGAATTTACTAGATACTAAATTGTGCATGTTAGATCTAAATTTAGGATCAGATTATAGCTAAATCTTGGATTTTTTAAAAAAATCAAAATTGAGGATGAATGGCATGTATTAAGATCTGAAAAATAGACCACTGTTTAAGATCTAACTTCATGATAAAATGTAAGGGTTTGATGGAAATTTTTGTGCTTGAATTGAGAGATTTAGGAGTGATCAACATACAAATTAGATCCAACTTAAGATCACTTATTTAGCTACTAAGTTTATGATTAAAGACTTAAAAGATTTGGGAATTTTGTAACATTGAATTTAAATTCTGATTTAATAAGTAGATATTTAAAGAAAAAAATATTTAGAGGAATTTACATAGAATTGAATTTAAATCGTCTAATGAGTAGCTTTAACTTTAGAGATTTTAAAGATAAGAAGAATTGGGAAATATTGCATCAATCTGAATCTAGTTCCAGATCCAAGGGAACTTCTTATGACCTTATTAAAGAGAATAAATACAAATATTAAAATATTATTACTTTTTTCTTATGAAGTCAACATATGATTTCTTAAGATCACTATTAATAAGTAATCCTCAATCAATTGATCCTTACGTATAATATACTATTTATACATATTATTAAAGAAAGGATGAAGTAGACAAATAAGTGAAATTAATGGTGAATCAGTGATATCAATAAGATCGCTGACCAAAGTACCTAGATCTATACAGTCAACCACAGAGAGGATTGAGAAGGATGAAGAATCAAATCAATGATGGTGATTTAGTGAAGAGTGATAAGTCAGAGTGCCATTCATGGTGACCCTTGCACTTGACTATGAGAGGGTGTGGTGACCCTCAGTTGGGTAGGAGATTGGAAGCCCAATTCGGACAGCGGCCGCTTAGTGCACAGGTCTAGGATCCTAGTCTTTTTTCAGTTTTTCGTGA
The DNA here is from genome assembly GCA_037367405.1 of Ottelia alismoides. Classification (NCBI taxonomy): domain Eukaryota; kingdom Viridiplantae; phylum Streptophyta; class Magnoliopsida; order Alismatales; family Hydrocharitaceae; genus Ottelia; species Ottelia alismoides. The sequence continues at coordinate 22,416 of JAZKJV010008071.1, read as the reverse complement.
GTGCTCGCAATTTTTACGCCTCTTTGGGATCCACAGGTTTTCTTTCGGACTAGTTCCATTGATCCTATGTTCTTTAGGGTGCCTAGGATGGAGGGCCCTCGATTTTGATTTTTTTGATCTCATCTGTCTGTACCGGTCGGGCCAATTTTTGGAGTGACTTGTTCTAAAAAGTCTCTCCCCCATCTCAGGGGCATAGTTTTGGACTAGGCCTAGTCGTCCCTTATACAGCACTTCCACTAGATGGACGAGACAGAAGGGTCTCTTTGGAGGCTTCCGTACTACTTGAGTTTTGGTTCATGTTCTTGCGAGTTGGCTACAGTTGAGCTTGTTTATAGTTGAGCTTGGTTACATTTGAGCTTGGTTACATTTGAGTCGATTACAGTTGAGATTCATTTCCGTTGAGCTAGTTACTATTCTTCCAGTAGGTCCTGGAAAAGATAAAATATCATATATGAAAATCATCCTTATCAGACTAAGAGGTATTGCCACGATTGTTAGAGAAGCTAGTGGACGTGTTGGGAACTTAGTTAGGATGCATTTTACCCCACCGAGTGCTTACGGAAGGACCCCAACACTAAATTTTCCTTACTACTTTAGAGTCATAGTGTGAGGTCTCACCCAGACCAAGACCACAAACTATCCACTGAGCTTGAGAAAACTGACAAGAAAAGAATCAGAGCATGAGATACATCATTTATACTTACTAAGATCCATCCACATGACTCATAAACATTGGAAAGAGATCTAGATAACCCCAATCATAATAAGCATTTTAATAAATCAAAGAATTAATGAATCATTGGGACTTGAACTAGGATGGGGAAGAATGGAAATCTTATACGATTTTATACTTTAGACTATAGTTGTTAGATGGAGCTAGTGGACGTGTTGGGAACTTAGTTAGGATGCATTAAATTCCACTACATGCCTACGGAGGCCCAACAACCCAAAGGCATTCTTTGCACCTTAGAGTCATAGTGGGAGGTCATACTCAGAACAAGATCACAGACTATTCACTAAGCGTGAGAGATTAGATAAAAACAAAGATCAGATTAGAGACTCATCATTCATATTACCAAGATCCATCAAACGCGAATATAACTAATAAAAAGGTGATAGCTTAAATATAGATCATATAATCAATATATGAAAATGTTAATTATGGGATGTTGAGGTAGGACGAGTAAGTTAAGAAGTTCACATACAGAACAAACTTGACAACCAGTCTCTATCCAAGTAGCTTGTTAAATCTTATTGACAAACCCTATCTACTTACTTTTTTTGGAGCCACTGAATTGCCAATTATTTTCAATTAATTGGATTTGGCTCAACTTTTGTTGATGTTCTTTTCTCCCTAATGCATGGATTGCAGAATAAGTACATGCATCATAGTAGTATGACAGCTGAACCTGAGCATTTGCAATTACATTTGACAGGTACTCATGTTATAGTTTTTATTCAGAATATTATAAATGCTTTCTTTTCTCTTCTGCTACAATTTGGGATACATGTACCTAATACAGTTTCTTTTGTTATATGTAAATTTATATGGAAACTATGCAATTTAAATTGGTGACACATTGTTGGTTATATGGCTTGTTAGTTAATTGTGAATATCATTCAAAACGCAAAGAATCCATCATTTTCAAATAACCTAATGTGATCTTTAGTGAACATAATATTATGAGTGTGATGAATCCATGACTCATTAACAATTTTATCATATTTTGTCTTAAAATCATTAATAAATGCATGTAAATATTCATTTATTTCTATTTCTTATCAAAACATCACTCATGAACAAAAATACAGTTTTATGCATTAAAAACATGTAAACAAATAAAAGAATAAAAAGAAAGAAAGTAAAAAGAAGGCAGACTGCAAATATGCAAATATATACAGTATGACTAAATAAAATATAAATATAGCTGAAAGATATATTTATATAGCCTAACCCCTGAGACCAAGTCATCGTGGATTGGTCGACAAACAAATAAGTAGGTGGAGATAAGGAAGAAAACATCAAAAAAATTAATTATGCACTCTACACATTGTTCACTAATTATCCATTATTTATCAAAACTTCATTGTTTTTTTAATTAATTTATTTGTTCATATTATTAAAAAACTCTTCTCTTATTTATTTTTAAAAATGTATATAAAAATATTAAAATCCTGAAACAATCCTAATTTGTATATATGCCAAGAAATCCAGCTTTCAAATTATCAATTTATCAACTTTCGAACATCATAACTTCTTCATACAAACTCCAATTTCACTGTAGTCGTCTTTATAGTCCATAAAATATATTTTCTAATTAGATGATTTCACTAAAATCAGTATTCGTTTGCAAAAGGTCGATTTTGAGGCCTAATGACAATTGGGTTTCTGGGCTATTTATTTTATTTAAAACATAATATTTATAGTTTTAGTGATTTTATAATTTCTAATTATTTTTTTGATCTTATATATTGTATATATTTTATTTCAGAATTTTTAAACATTATTAATATTTTAAATAAATCAAAAACTCTAATTTATTAATGAATTTGAACTGTCTAACATATACCTGTATTTATTTATATATCTAAATTAAATTATTAAAATCCATGAAAATTAATACATAACTGATTTATTATCCTAAAAATCAATAAAATAAAAAAACAAGTTATTTATTAATTTATTAAATTAAAACCTATTTTTTAAGTATATTATATGCATATTTATTAATATTATATTTATATTCCATTAAATATTTTTTATTTATAAAAGTTAATTATATATAATTTACCTAATTTAATTATATATACTTTTATTTTTATACCTAATTAAAATAATATTGTTTACTATTTAATATTTATTTTATAAAATAATTAAATATCAGCCTACCAGGTGCTAACACATGTCAACACTTAGAGATTCTTCTCCAAGAAGTTGTTGGTTGTCTTCTATTGCAACCAGACATCTTCTCCTAATTATTCTGCTTTCGTCTTACACACAAAACTCCATCTAAAACCCTTGATCATCTAACCCTAACTACCCTCTTACACGCCAACCTTAGATCTATACCTAACTCCATCAAATTGATATATTTAATGATACAAAGATCGTTCATTCAAACCTAACTCTCCTTCTCTAGAACCAAACTGGCTGAACACCTATTTTCTTCTCCCGACTCCGACCAACCAAGGAGGTGACAGCTCCTCGTGGCTGACCCGCGTGGAAGCTTGGTGATTGGGTAAATGTTCCAAGGTGGCCAATCACCTTGCATCGTGGTTGCTCTGCCACGTTGAGCTCTGGCAAGTGTCGACCGTCGAGAAACTACATGAGGTCTTACCCCTATCCCTAGGTACACTTCATCCATTTCTTTCTTTTGATTCATCGTGTCTCATGACGAATTAGTCTTTTAATCATGTCATTAGCTAGATCTTAACCTCTATCTTAGAACCATCCATTCAATTCACATTCAGACCGAATCAATTCGCCCAAAATTTGCTCTGGATTTCTTCTTCTTGGAACTGTTCTTTGAATTGCAAAATCCCTAATATTTTGGTCGATTTCTTAGCAAATCGAGAACAAATTCCACTTGCAGGTCTTCATGTATCTTCTGGAACATCAATCTTATCATCGGCAGCCTCATTGATTTTCGCCATCGAGCAAGTACAGCAGTTCTGTAGATGTTCATCCCAGAAGCTTTCAAACCCTAGAACCTCAATCTACTTCCAGGTCTTGTCGTTGGAGCTCCGTCTTCCTCTTTGATTCATCTCGTAGTGGGAAAGCTCGAGAGGATGAGGCACACCCTCTCCAGCCCCACCTACGATCATCCATCGTCGCAGTGGGCTGCCAGATCAAGAACATCGTTGCCACCCTCCAGAAAAGGGGAAGAACTGCTCAAGAATGTAGAGAGCATGTGGTCGACACTTTTCGCTCCATCGACAGTCCAGATTACGTGGATGTTTCTAATCTCTATCGTTCTTTGGCAAAGGGGTGGAATAATTGCTAAGGAACCTCGCAGAACTCCAGATTGAACACCCGCCTCCAAAAATCAGAATATTTGCATTTAGGTCCCTAACTAGGGACCTAAACATGAATAAGTTATAGTTTTCTTACATTTGAGTCCCTGACCAGGGACCTAATTACAAGAAAGCACCTATGTTTTCACTTATATTTTTCTACATACCTATAGTTTGGCAATGGACACTTTGGATATTTTTGGACATTGTTGGACCACATTATTACATTGTGGCATTTTTTACATTTTATTTTCACTTAGATTTTCGAATTTATTTGTGCTTTTTTCTTGTATTTTAATCATAGATCTTTGATACGTTTTGATTCCTTTTTCAGTTGTTTTTTGAGTACGCTGCACGAGTCACTTTATCTACTATATAGTATCACTCCTATTTCACTATATTTCATATACTATGTTGTATATAAATGTTTTGAAAAAAAATCCCTTTTAAAAATTTAATAAAAATTGGAAAAATAAAAATCAAATAAAAAGAATAAAAAATAAAAATACAAAAAGAGTTTTGTCATCGAAGAAGAAAATAAAAGAAAGATAAAAATATATCACAAAAATATTTTTCATTACTTGAGAATTTTGAGCGAGGCTTTCTGCCTCCTTGTGTTCGACCCAGACAAACTTACCTGGATAAATAAATAGTGAACAACACCGAATTTTATCTCGTGTTGAATTTTATTTGATCAATTATCTATCTCCTTAGTGATTTCTACACTAACAATTTTTACGAGCTTGGTCAGAGTCTGTTATCAAAGCGATGTGTAAATAGGTATCCTTGATTGATGGGCATCACAGTTATGGTATCAGTGTAAAGGTACCCCACTACACACATTCATAGTAGTATAGTTCTGATCGCATTAATTCTCGAACAGCGATAGTCCCCTGACTTGTCGCAAATCTGAGAGGGAAATATGACATTCAAATTCAATAACCACATATGTCACCATTTGCAACTAACTTTCATATCGTATCCTAAGAAGAGAAAAAACACAGTTAGAAGTACCCATAAATATCAAATATTAATGATATCAGTTCGTACATAGAACCATGGCGTCTAGAACTGACCTTTCTATGTTTTAATTGATTCTGGAGCGACTCATTCATTCAATGCTTCGAGATTTATAACTTCAATAAGAAGAATTGTGGACGCCCTAGATCCTCCATGTTACATCCATGGATCAGGTGTCTAGATGTTGATCATAAAATCGATAGTCAAAGGATTACTAGTGTTGATTGGTGGTCACGAGATGATCGCAGACTTCTTGCTTCTACAGGTCAACAAGTTTGACCTGATTTTGGGTATGGATTTGGTTGTCATCTCATCATGCCATGGTTAATTGCTTCAGGAATAAGGTTGTCCTTAGGATTTTATACTTTCCTACGTTTTCCTTTGAGGGTACATTGCATGACTCCAAAATGGAGTACATTTTAGTGTTGAGAACTCAAAGACTGGTTGACCAGGGATCTAACGTATTTCTAGCTTTTGTCCAAGAGACATCTGATGGAGAGCCGATGGCTTAGGACATCAGAGTAGTGTCAAATTACCCTAATGGGTTCCCTAATTAATTGTCAGGTCTACTGCATGAGAGAGAAATTAAGTTCGAGATCAAAGTATTGCAAGAAATACTGCTGATCTCAATGGCTCCTTACTACATGGCACAACATGAATTGAGAGAGATGAAAGTGCAGTTGCAGGAGTTACTTGACTTGAGTTTTATGAGTCCAAGCACTTTACCTTGGGTTGCTCCCATTCTTTTTGTCAAGAAGAAGGATGGATCGATGAGATTATGCTTTGATTACCGGCAGTTGAACAAGAAAATGGTGAAGAACCATTATCCTCTACCATGCATCGATGACTTATTTGATCAACTATAGGGATCTTTGGTGTTTTCAAAGATCGATTTTCGATCTGGCTACCATGAACTGAGGATTTGAGAGTCCGATATTCCAAAGACAACATTCATGGACATGATGAACATAATTTCCCGTCCATACTTGGACAAATTTGTGGTTGTGTGCATTGACGATGAGTTGATATATTCTCAAAAAAAATGGGATCATGGAAGTGATCTAAAGATAGTCTTCAATACATTGCGAGAACACAAGTTATATGCCAAGATGAGCAAGTGTGAGTTCTGGTTATCCCATGTCTCATTCTTTGGGCATGTCATTTCTGGAGAAGGTATCATAGTTGATCCTGCGAAAATTGAGGCAATCATGTCTTGGGAGCAGCCCAAGACAGTTACTTAGATCCGTAGCTTCCTTGAACTAGCGTACTATTACATACGCTTTATCAGCAGGTTTTCACGAATTATTTTTTCCTTGACACGATTGACTTAGAAGGAAGTTCCTTTCATTTGGGATGACTCATATGAGCAGATCTTTTGGACACTAAGGAAAGCTTGACGACTACGCCTTTTCTTGCACTTCCTTCAAGCACTCAGGAAGGTTACGTGATTCGTTACGCATCACGTTAGTTGAGGCCGCATGAGCGGAATCACCCCACCCATGACTTGGAGTTGGAGGCAGTTGTCTTCAACTTAAAGATCTGGTGACACTATCTATGTGGGGTGAATTTTGATATTTTCATAGATCACAAGAACCTGAAGTACATCTTGGATCAGAAGGTGCTGAACACGAGACAACGCATGTGGCATGAGCTACTGAAGGATTATTATTGCATGATTTCTTACTATCTCGGTGAGGGAAATGTGGTGGCAGATGCACTTATCAGGAAAGCTTATGCAGAAGGTTACGGTAAATTGGCTATACATGTGGGAAATACTCACAGCTTTGACTGATTGGCATCCTCATGAGAGTGCATGTATATCTATTGTCATGCCTCTGCGATTCAGCAGTCTTTGGGATCACATAGTAGAAGGACAGAGGACATATCCTCATGATGATTTTGTGGTGACTAGGTTCATTTTGTGGAAGGTTGGCCGGGTCGTGCCCAGTGATAATCAGTTACGCAGAGATATTCTTGATGAGGTACTGATGAATCTACGTTTCATCATCTTTATTCTATCATTTTGGCCTTAAAACCCTAGTAAATACGTGTAAATAACGTTAATTTAGACATTTTAACATGCATGCATTATTGTGTAAATATTGTACAAAATACAGTTTTTAATGACAAAATTTTAGAATAAAAAAAAGAAAAGAAAAAGAATAAAATATTGTAAATATTTTATGACCCGAAACCCTGAGACCTAGGCATCTCGATGACTAGGTCGACAAGGAATAAAGTAGGGAGAGATAAGGGCCAAAATACAATAAAAATTCATTTTGTTTAATTCATTCCTTATTCATTTTGGTACCTATTTTTGGTTCCACATTTTATACTTCAAATAAAGAAACTTTATACATGAAATTATAGATAATTAAATAAAGAAAAATACAAAATTTATTTCATAGAAAAATAATGTATAGATAAAAAGTTATGGTCTGGATAAAAAACCAGAATCCCAACTTCCCAGACCTGTATCTCCCTAATAACGCATCAAAATCACCTTTAATTGTATATAATTTTATATAAGCTATTTAATGGCGGCGGTCTCGTATTTTGCGGAGCTACGGTTTGAAAGTTGAGTTTTGGACCCCTATTGTACTTGTACATAATAAAATATCCATTTTATTATTTATTCATTATTTTTACCATTTTATATTTTTATAATTTTGTAAATATTATTTATAATTTATGTGTATATTAAAATCAGATTAAAAATACAAAAGAAATACAAAATAAAATACTTGTATATAATACATAGGTATAAGACCTATAAGTATACATGCATAATTAATACTTATATTTTATTAAGTGTACAAAAGACTTCATAAAAATACAATAAAAATATATTTAAGTGTATAAAAATATTCTATAACTTTATCAATTAATAAACAAAAATAAATAAATTAAATGTACAAAATAAAAATAAATCATTAAATTATATAGATATATATACCTATACAAGTTTAAAAGGTAACTTGTATGTATATACCTCTAAAAAATAATTAAAAATCATAATAAAATAATTTATAAAATAATAAACATTTTTTATTTAATAACTAAAAATTAATAAAATCATTTTATATTTGTAAATGAATTTACAATTGATTTTGTAGGATTTTTCCTGGTTGGTCCACGTGGACCAACCAGGTGGCTCTGACAGTTGACCCGAGGTCAACTGTCTGACCTCCTCCTATAGCTCTGTCAGACCTTGGTCTTCGCTCCGATTCGTGGATTTTTCGAGGCCAAAGCTTTCATCCTTCCGTGCTACTCTCTTCTGCATTGTTTCTCCCCATAGAACCATGATTCACGCCCTATGATTTGTTCGGGGATTGGACCGATGAATCGATGACACCGCCTCGTTCTTTGGAGTCGGTCGGCCATTCAGTCAAACCTTCAAATATCCCCCCCCCTCGACCTTCCTCTCACTTTTGATCACTTTTCCTCCACTCCAACCTCCACCTAAATCGTCGACACCCTTCCTGGTGATAGCATGGAGCATTTGCTCGCATTGGTGAGGTAGGAGTGGCGTCGAATCGAGCGATTCCCCTCGCCGAAGGTCTCGCCAGAGAGTTCTTCCTGCGCACCTTGGTGAGGCACTCTTTCCTTGCTCTACTATTTCTTTAGCTCTTAGAATATATAGAAAACTACCATGAGTCTCACCCTTCATTATCCATCGTCTGATCATCAACGAATCCTTGGTATTCGACGTTGGCCGGCCTCGTGTTTGCCGGCCGACCTCGAATCAACTTCACAACGCATCAGACGCTCGTTTCGCCTTCCACGGAGTCGAGGCATTTTGCTCCCGACTCTTTCACACTTTCCTTGCAGATCTGAAGCTCCAAACAAGCATCTGGAAGGCATTTTGTACCTCGCCGGAGGCACCTGGAGCCACCGGGCTCCGCCTTCACCATGGAAGAGCTCGGGCCTTCGCCTGAGTGTTATGAAGCCTCCAGACGATAGAGTGGACCTCCGGCGTGCTCCTGGACGTCTCAGCAGTGGTGGAAGATGACGGCGGGAGACGAGCACGGCGGTCCAAACTCGCCGGGCCCGTGTTCTTCCTCTGTTCTTATGCCGCATCCTAGAGCCGTCAGATTTGCCCAGTTCATCTAGACAGTGCGACCACCGTCCGATCGCCACCAACCTCAACCATTGATGTAGCCTTTATCATTTAGTCACGGTCGTTTGTGATGAACAGGTATCGCGTGCCAACAGGACGACACGTGTCTTAGTGAGTTCATCGCCACCATCCAGCAGCGTGCAGCAAGGGGTATTTTGCGCTCAAACCCCCTGCCTTTTTGTATTTATTTTATAATTCTTAAACTTTTATCTGCAGTTCAAAAACTTTTGTAATATTTAGGAACTAGCCCCCGAACTTTCCTTAATTGCATTTAGGTCCTCCGCCACGTCACCTCACATGCCTGTGCGCGTGAGGTGAAGGGCATTTTGCAGAGGACCCCCCATGGGTTTACTTATTTCGTTCGAGTCTAGAAACTTTTATTCGCAGTCATAAATTTCTAGCATTTTTGCGATTAAGACCCTCTAGGTTTTGAGATTTGCATATACGTCCTCGCCAGGCGCGTGCGTGTCACGTGTGCCTTGGCATTTTTTGCAGAAAAGCCCTGAATGTTTGTTCATTTTTATTGGCCCTGGAAATTTATTAATTAGTTATAGATTTTGTGTGAAAATTGCATGCAGGCCCCTGAACTTTGCCATATTTGCACAAATACCCCTGCCAGAATGTAATTTCTTGATGTTTCTAGTATTTATTTCATGAATCTATAAATTGCTAAAAAATCCACAAAAATTAGTCTAAGCTCTTGTTGCATCCTAATTTCATCCATATTTTTAGTTTGCATTTTTCTTGCATTTTAATATTTATAAAAATTCAAAAATTCGCATTTTCAGTACTGTCTGAATTATAAAATCCATAAAAATTATAAAAACTCCTTAGAAAATTCCCAAAAAATATATATTTTGCCTATTTTAGTGTGTTTTAACTTCCATCCAAAAATTACTTAAAATATAAAAGAAAACTCCTAAAAATATAAAAACCCTAAAAATCTTCATAAAAATCCTAAAAATTCTAGAAAATTCTTAAAAATATAATTTTGGTCTCTGAATTTTCTATGACTTATTATCTTTCAATTAAAATTAGTTTAAGGATTTTTGAACTCTGATTAGTATTTTCATCCTGAATTTAGTTTCAGGCAGCAACTTGTTCACTGTTTTCTAGTATTTTTTACTTTAAAAATACCACAAAAATTAAGAAAAATCTAAAAAAATCACAAAAACACTAGAAAATATAAAAATAAAAAACATTTCATTTCCTATATTTTGAATGTTTTTCCCATTTTTATCTCCCTCTTATCCTTCTTGTATTATATATTCTATATAACTTTATATCTTATTTCAAAAAAAGAAAATATAAAAATATAAAATATAAAAAAAAAAGAAATTAGAAAATTCAAAAATTCGAAAATTAAAAATCAAAATACAAAAAATGTAAAATTAAAAAAATTAAAAAATTAAAAATTAAAAAAACCCACAAAAAAGTCCAAATTGGCTAAGTAGTTCACAAAACATAGGGCACTTGACTTTTATTTTGTCTGCTTTACACCTGTGCTTCCTGTGTTCGACCCCTACTTGATTGCCACTATACATTCTTAGTAGGGTATAATAAATTTTGATCCTTTCTCTTGATTTCTTAATTAATTATGTGGGTTGATTGTTGATAAATGTGAAGGCTTGAGTAGTCGCCTCAGCGACAGTGAGTCTGATTTGTCAGACCATTATTTAGCGACTCTCGCTTTTCCATTTTTCAGGCACACAGTTCACGATTGTCTATTCATCCTAGAAGCATGAAGATATATCGAGATCTGTGCCATAGGACAGGATGAAGCGAGATGTGGCACATCATGTTAGCAAATGTTTGACATGTTAGATGGTCAAGGATTAGCATAAGAGACCACCAGGTTTATTACAGTCTCTCCCAATTCCCGAGTAGAAATTGTAGAGTATTTCTATGGATTTTGTCACTGGACTACTGAGGACACCAGGTGGCCATGATCCTATTGGGTGGTTGTTGATAGATTGACCAAGTCAGCTCTTTTCATACATGTCAGCATGACCTACACTGCATCTAGGTTGGCTAGATTATATGTAGAGAACATTATCAAGATTAAAGGTATACCACGTGAGGTAGTATCAGACAAAACTCGAGGTTTTCATCTCACTACATGTCAGCACTACAGATAGAGCTGAAGATGAATCTGCATACCATCCACAATCCGACGGACAAAACAAGCGCATTATTCAGACACTTGAGGATTTGCTATGTGCATGTACTCTAGAGTGGAAAGGGTCCAGGAAGGACCATATGCCACTGGTAGAGTTCACATACAACAACATCCACCATTCCAATACCGGCATGGCACCATTCGAAGCCTTATATAAGCGGAGATGTCTCACACCTCTCAGTTGGTGTGAAGTAAGTGAATGCACTCTTTACTCCATAAATCTCTTAGAAGAGATTGTGAGGACTATTGACCTTGTGAGGCAAAAGCTTCTAACAACACAGAACAGCTAGAAAGGCTATGCGGACCGTCGGATAAAAGATTTGGAGTTTCAGGCAATCTAAACATCTTCTCTTAATCCATTCAAATGTGACTTGTCAATATTTAACTTAATACTTCATACTAATGGAAATTCATGTAAACACAAGAAGGAGATTGGGTGCTCCTACGAGTATCTCCCATGAAGGGAGTACAGAGATTTGGTGTTTGTGGCAAGTTGGCACCACGATATGTTGGACCATTTGAGATTATTGCTCTTGTAGGGAAGGTAGCCTATCAAGTAGCCCTTCCTCCACACCTATCAGTTAGTCATGGCATCTTTCACATATCCAACCTAAGGAAGTATGTATATGATCTTGACACATCATCAGCTATGAGAACCTTGACATGGATCCTGACTTGACATATGAGGAAAGACCAATGTAGATACTCGACAGTAATGTGAAGAAGCTTCGCAACAAAGAGATTCCCTTAGTCAATATGTTATGGCACTGATATGGTGTCGAAGATGCGACATGGAAAACTGAAGCAGGCATGTGGGCAAGATACCCGCTACTCTTTTCAGGTAATTGTCAAAATAAACACATTTAATTATGTGCATGTTGAGAAAAATATGGTTTGTTTTTCCTTGAGATTTTTATGGATTCAAAATCCTTTGAGGTTTTATGGCAAGATGAAACCAAGATAAAACACATAGTGACCTTGACCCAAGTCTCAACAATGAGACTCCCTTTGAGGTTTTTATATTTGTGACATCGGAATCCGAATAAACCAAACTTGACCTGATTAAGAGTCTACAAGATCATTTAACATTCAATTAATATTGAATAAACTTAGGTCGATCTGTAAATTGAATATCAAAGCTCGTTCGATAATAATCGACAAAAGTCAATCGCATCGTAATGTGTGCCATCAGAAAAAGCTGTGACATGAAATCCGAACCACAAAACAAACCAAGACAACCATAAAATCTAATTCGACAAAATAAGTCCAATGAAATAGACCGCTTGTCGCTCGGAGATCATTTGATAATTTAAAATCACAAAATTTAGTCATAAACCAAGACTGTATCTCACAAATTTCAAGAATTTTTCTTCGATTCGAAGTATATGAATATTATACTCATTTTGATCGTCATTCAGAGATGGATAAAATGAGCTATTGTACATTAGAATCCGAGACTCGAGGTACGAATGCGGGTCACTTTGGTATTCCAAATGAGAAGAGAGAAATAAAAAATAAATAAATATTTTATTTACAAAACAGCAGTTGTTGTTGTCCTGGGTCCCTCCACTTGACATCCAAATTTCTTCCATTTGGCAACAAGAGGCAAATCCCCTCTCATTACACCCCAACCCTCTTTAATTCTCTTAAATTCTCCCAAGAAGATCTCATCCCAATTTGCTCTGATTTTCAGCTGAGGGAGCTGTTGGAGCTCCTTTTATCTGTTTTGATTTCCACCATCCAGCAGCTGGAAGGGCAGCTACATGCTATTGGAGCAAACGCCCCAGATGGAAGACATATCCCCCTTGCTTTTGGAGCCTCTTGTTGTCCTTGGAGCATTCTTGCTGTAAATTTTGGCTAGAAATAGTTGTTGTACAGTAACTGCTAGGAGCCCCCTCTGCTTCTCTTCTTGTTGGAGATTGGAGTGCTACTCCTTACTTCTGCTATAACGGCAACTACAATAGTTCTGGAACTGCATGTGCAATTATTTCTACTACTACTTCTAGCTGCTAGAAGGGCTGGAAAGAGAGATGTTACATGCTACTAATTGAAGCCCAAATTTGACCTCCAAATTTGGAGATCAGGGTACAATCATTCCCCTCTCTTTTTGCATTCCATGCGTGTTTTTAGATTCAAATTCAGACCATTGCTATATCTGATTTCATCATAAAATGGGAAGATATTTGGGGTAGAATTACATATAAATGGACCTAACTTCAAACCATCGCATATGCCCTAAATTTATGATGAAAATTTTAAGAAATTTGAGAAGATTTGTATGTATTAGGGTCCAAAATCAGACCACTATTTAGGTATTGTTCATGCCTTAAGACTGAGAAAATTAGGGGATAAAATGGTATGATTTGAGTCTAAAAATCAGACCACAAATTAGCCACTAATCTATGATTAAAATTTTAAATATTTGGGGTTAATAGCATGTGATTTAATTCAATGATCAGGCCACTGATTATACACTAATATCATGATGAAAAATGTGAAATATTATGGGGTGAAATGCATGTATTAGACATGAAATCAGATCATTGTTATTCACAAATGTTAGGTTAAAAATTTGAAAGACTTGGAGTGATTAACATGAAATTAAGATAAAATTAAAGTATGATTCACTATTCATACCTTATGAGAGAATTGGGGGATAAAATGACATGATTTGAGTATAAAATCAGACTTATAATAGCTACAGTTTTCATGATGGATGTGATGAGAAATTTGAAATGTTTTGCATACAATTTAGTACCAATTAAGACCCAATTTCAGAACATAAATTAGACACTGGTTTCATGTTAAAATAAGAGAGATTTGGGGGTGATTGACATATGATTGAAGCTTAATTTCATAAGACTAATTAGTTATACCTTACATGTTGAAAGATGAAAAAATTGGAGATGAATTAGCATGAAATGAAGTCACAACTTAAACCACTAATTAGTTACATCTCCCAAGCTTGAAAGATGAGGAGTTGGTGATGATTTACATATATTTTGATCCAATTATAAAACAGTTTTATGATTTGATTTCATGATTTCCAGTGATAAGGATTTGAGAGTGAATTGCATGTGATTGGAGCCTAATTGTAGAACATGGATAGTCGCAGAGGTTATACATTGAATAATGATATTTTAGGAATGAATTAACATGCAAATTGAGTTTAATTTCAAATCAATAAGCCACAGATTTCTATGTTTGAACTATGATCCAATTTAGAGAGTTTTGTATGAAGAATTTAGTGGAAACTAAATTGTGAATCGTAGATCTGAATTTAGGATCAGAATATAGATAAATCTTGGTTTTTTTTAAAAGATCAAAAACTAAGGATGAATGACATGTATTAAGAAATGAAAATCAGACCACTATTTGATGGAAATTTTCAAGCTTGAATTGAGAGATTTAGGAGTGATCAACATACAAATTAGATCCAACTTAAGATCACTTATGTAGTTACTAAGTTCATGATTAAAGACTTAAAAGATTTGGGAGTTTTGTAGCATTGAATTTAAATTCAGATTTAATAAGTAGATCTAAATCTCATGATTTAAAGATAAAAAGATTTGGGGGAAACTACATAGAGTTGAACTTAAAATCGTCTAATGAGTAGCTCTAACTCTAATTTAAAGATGAGAAGAATTGGGAAATCTTGAATCGATCTGAACTTAGTTCCAGATCCAAGGAATCTTCTAATCTCATGACCTTATTGAAGAGATTGAAATGTAAATATTAAAATATTAATATTCTTCTCTTATGAAGTCAACAAATGATTTCTTAAGATCATTATGAATAAGTAATCCTCAATCAATTGATATTTATATATAATCTGTTATTTATACCTATCACTAAAGAAAGGATGAAGTAGAAAATAAGTGAAATTGATAGTAAATCAGTGATATCAATAAGATCATTAACCAAAAGACTAGATCTAAAGAGTCAACCATAAAATGGATTGAGAAAATATGAAGAATCAAGTCATTGTTGGTGATTCAGTGATGAGTGATAATTTAGAGTACCAGTCATGGTGACCCTTACACATGATTATGCGAAGGTGTGATGACCCTCAGCTGAGGGGGAGATTGGAAGCCCGATTAGGGCAGCCGCCACTTAGTGTGAGAGTCTAGGATCCCAGTCTTTGCTCAGTTTTTTGTGAGTGCTTGCAGTTTTTACGCCCTTCTGGGATCCACAAGTTTTCTTTTTGACCAGTTCCGCTGACCATGTGTTCTTTAGGGTGACTAAGCTGGAGGGCCCTCAGTTTTGGTTTTTCGAGCTCGTTTGCTTGTACCAGTCAGGTCAATTTTTGGAGTGACTTTTTCAAAAGTCTCTCCCCCTTCTCAAGGGCATAGTTTTGGAGTAGGCCTAGCCCTCCCCTAGATCGCAATTCCACTAGATAGGCGAGATGGAAGGTTCTTTTCGGAGGCTTCCTCACCGCTTGAGTTTTAGTTCATGTTCTTACAAGTTGGTTACAGTTGAGCTTGGTTACATTTTATCTTGTTATAGTTGATCTTGGTTACAATTGATTTGGTTATAATTAAGCTTGGTTACAGGTGACCTAGTTGCTATTCTTATAGTAGGTTCTAGCAAAGAGAAAAGACCATATTTTGAAAATCATCCTTATCAGACTAAGAGGTACTACCATGGTTGTCAGAGAAGCTAGTGGACGTATTGAGAACTTCGTTAGGATGCACTTTATCCCTTCGCATTCCTACGGAGGCACCCCAACCCTAAGGCTTCCTTACTACTTTAGAGTCATAGTGTGAGGTCTCATCCAGATCAAGACCACTAGATATCCATTGAGCTTGGAAATTTGACAAGAAAAGAATCAGAACACGAGATACATCATCAATACTTACTAATATCCATACACGTGACTCATAAATATGGGAAAGGGATCTAGATCACCTCGATCATAATAAGCATTTTAATAAATCAAAGAACTAATGAATCATTGAGACTTGAAATAGGATGAGGAAGAATGGAAATCTTATTCGATTTTATACTTGATATTACAGTTGCTAGATGGAGCTAGTGGATGTGTTGGGAACTTAGTTAGGATGCATTACATTTCACTGCATGCCTATGGAGGCCCCCAACCCCAAGGCATTCATCACACCTTAGAGTCATAGTGTGAGGTCACACTCAGACCAAGAACACGTACTATAGACTATCCTAAGCCTAAGAGAATAGATAAAGACAAAGATCATATCAGAGACTCATCATCCATATTGCCAAGATCTATCAAACATGAATTATAACTAATAAAAAAGTGATAGATTACATATGGATCATCTAATGAATATATGAAAATGTTAATTATGGTATTTTGAGGTAGGATGAGTAAGGCAGTGATGAATACTCATTCATCACTCTTTATTCTTATATTTTAGCTCCAAAAACCTTTGCAAATGCATGTATATGCTTGTAAATACAAATAATTACCCAAGAGCATGCATAGTGTAAAAACTAATAATTAGCATGTTTTTGTGCAAAAATAGAAGAATAAAGAATCAAAAAAAAAGAGGGAAATATTTAGAATAAATATTGAGCAACCTAATCCCAAGGGAGGGCTCAGCATGGGCCTGACCGCATAAAAGCCAAAGTAGAGAGAGATAGGGAGCTCATGTGTGTAAATATACTTGTAAATATAATAAAAATATTTTCCTCTAAAAATAAAATAAAAATGGGCTTGTATATATTTGTATATATTTGTAAATACAAAATCAAAATAAAAAGAGAAAAATTAAAAAGAAAATAAAAATAATCTTCCTTGTACATATTCACCTTGTATATAAACCCACATTTATATTTATTTAACCTTGTAAATAAATAAATTATAATCCCTAAAAATTTGTATATATTCTATCTTTTATGTTGTAAATAAATAAAATAAAAACCATAAAAACAAAAATCAAATAAAAAGAACAAAATTAAAAACCAAAAAGAACATTGTATATATACCATGTATATAAATGTATATATCTATGTATTATTAACCTTGTAAATTAATAATAAAAATAAAATAAAAACATCAAAATATTCCTAATTTTATGCAATAAATAAATAAAATATAAAATGGGAATAAAAATATACAAAAATAATTAATTAAAAATCACAAATCAAAAAAACTATATTGTATATATACATATATATAGCACTATAGTGTAGATACCTTATTTTTATTTCAAAAAATAATTAAAAATCACAAAAAATAGAAAAAATTAAAACAAACATTTTTCATGTTTGAGTTTTTAATAATTCGGTCATTTAGTATTTTTTTATTTCTAAACATTTCTGACATGGCCATCCCTGATTGGTCCACGGGGGACGTTGACCCCCCGGCCAACTCCCCCCCAGGACCACTGAGACCCGGATCCGAGCCCGCGACCCGATATCTCGACTTTTTCCAGACTCGATCCGACGCCCATACCCGCAAATCCCGGGCTCTCCTTCTTCCTCGTGCATCCGAGATCCACGCCCGCTCGTCCGCGTTGGGATCCACGCTTCGTGGAACCCTGCCCGACCTCTTCTTCTCGGACCTGCACTCGTATTTAGTCCGAGCTCCGCCTCCATTTCATTCCATCTTTGGATCATTTCACTCCACCCCAGGACCTCCATCACCATCGCGAGAGTGACAGCTCGCTTCCAGCCGTGTCGCAGCGAGGAGGGAGTGGACGGGCCACTGATCCGGCAGCTACGTGCCGTCGTGCGCCGCCTAGAGGTGGTGCTCGAGCCTCGGGCATCGACGGCCCTCGAGGCTAGGACCTGGAGCTTCCCCAGCTCTCCCACAGTCGACCTCGACCAGTAGGTAGTCCCAGTTCTTTCCCTATTTCTTTAATTTTGCTTTTCGCCCAATTAGCTCCGTCGCCGTCCATCGTTGATTCCGACCACCCTCGCCTTCGTCCCGATCATGGAAGTCGCCCATCATCTCCGCCCTTCCTCCGCGCACATTCTCCACCCAATCATCCAACCCAGTTCGCACAGGAACTGGGATTGGGGCTCCTCCGTTGTCTCTTCACTGGAGCCCCTTCAGCTCGACGCTCCGTTCACCTTCACCACCGCTAACCAGGTCGAGGCACTTTGCCCTCGACCCAGGAGCTTGTTGCTTTGCTTTGCAGGTCCATCCGAGCCCATCTAAGGGCTTCGTCCATTCGAGCATCAGCTACTCCTCCGCCGATGTCGCCTGAGCTCTCTAGAGCTCCGCTGCATCATCGGAGGGGCCCATTCGACGCGGGAAGCCCAGACGAACCTTCTCCGATCTTCAGCAGCCCGCGAGGAGGTCTCCAGCGCCCACACGAACCCGGCGAAACTCGTCGGCGTCCAGTTCATCGAGCATCCTCCCCGACCGTCCGATTGCCTTCCAGCTCCAGATCATTCCCGGACCGTCCGATCAGGGTTAAGAGGAGGCCAGCAGCCACCGTTGGATCTCCACGTGGCCTCCTCTCAGCCCTCCATCCAGCGAAGAGGACCCAGCGCATCTCGACCGTCGGATCTCCACGTGGCACGCATCTGGCCCTCGACTTAATAAAGGGTAAATTTCTTCTTAGGCCCTTAGCTTTTTAGGTGTTAATTGGTAATCCCGTAAATATTTTAAAACTTTTATTTTAGTTTGGTCATTTGCATAGAGGACCCTGTCATTTCTTGTATTTGCCTTTATACCCCTATTTGTAGTGGATCATGTGCTTCGACACGTGCGTTTGTGGGTTAATTGCATGTATGGACCTTTGGTTTCAGGGTGTTAATGGATGAATTTATATTTTTGATATTTGCATAAATACCCCTGTGAGTGTTTTAATTATGCATGTGCTTTATATAGTGGGTAATTTACACTGAAGCCCCTGGACTTTTAGTACGTGTTACTAAATAGTCCAGGAACTTTAGTTTTCTTGCAAATAGGTCCCTGAGTGCCCAGGTCACGCGCCTCGCACGTGAGTTCTTAGAGAAATTGCACTGAACCCCCTGTAACTTGTTTTAATTGCGTACAGGTCCCTGTGCACTGTACCATTGTTTTTTATTTTAATAAAATAATAAACCAACTTCAAATTTGATGAAAATTGGACACATGGCTCCTGCCATGGTGTAAAATTTTCTCTAATTTTGGAGACATTTTTTATTATTTTTGATATTTTTAAAAAATTCAAAAACAAGTCTTTTTCTTACTGTCTATCTTTAAAAATTACAAAAAATATTAAAACACTTTTAAAAATTACAAAAAATTATAAATTGTTTGTTTTGTGTTGTTTGATTTTCTGACCAAGTTTGGTCATTTTTGGCTTTATAAAACTTATAAAAATTACAAAACCCCATAAAACCCATAAAAACTCTAATAAATAATTGAAAAATTAATAATTCCAGTGCCCAATGTTTCCTTGTATTTTCTTCTTTACAGGAAAATTACCTTCAGACCTTGATAGGGCCATTTTGCATTTTAATCTAGCCCTCCAAGTTTGAATGGACAGTGCCTTTATTTTTCAGTCTTGTTTTATTTTTATAAAATTCCATAAAAATCAGAAAAATCACCAAAAATTAATCAAAAACATAAAAAATTATAAAAAAACATAAAAACATTTTTGTTTGAATTTTTGGATGATTTTTGAGTAGTTAAATAATTGTTTGTAGTTGCTTGGTTTATTGCTTTTCTATTTTCTTAATTAAATTAAAAATCCAAAAAAATTAAAAAAATTAAAAATCCACCAAAAAGTATTTTATTTTAGTTTATTCTTCTTTTAGACTACTTCGTAGGCCACAAGGCCATTACGTGCTCCCTGAGTACGACCCTGGTCGCTATACCAGGCTAATCTAATAGCCAGGACCGCTATCGTGTTTCTTTGATTTTTACTCTGTTTTGGTGGTCTGCTCTTATTTTTCTCGATTGACCAATTGACCCTTGAGCGACTGAGGTCGCAACGACCTTTGTTATATTTCTTCACCTTAGTTGCTCGGATTTTTCGGTCATCAGAATGGCGCCGTTGCCGGGGAGCACGGCTTAGTAGTCTTTTATTTTCTATTTTCTTTTTCTTTTCTTTTTCGCGGCTTTCCGCGGCTCTTTCTGAGTCCGCGGCTTTTCGCGGCTTTTTTATTTTTCTTTTATTTTTGTTTTTTTTTCTTTTTGTTTTATTTTTGTTTTTTGTTTTCTTTTGCTTGTTTATTTCCCCTGCTATTTTTGCATATATATACCCCTGCTTAGTTTCCTGCTTTTATTTGATTATCTTACTTGGTATTTGACACTCTGTTACTTTTTTGCGAGGGCCCGAGGACCGAGGTGGCGACTCTCGAGTAGCCGGCGCAACCGTGAGATTCGAAGGCGGCTCCCTTCTGCACGGAGCCGTAGGAGAGCGTGAGAGAGTAGCTGAGTAGGAGAGGTTTAGATTAGAGTAGACCTTACTTTATTTCAGTTGAATTGTTGTAATAATACAGGGACACTCAGTAGGACTTAGACTTTTTCTCATGTCTGTTTCGCCAAGCATCGGTGTGCTCGAAGGACCCTTAGGCTTTTCGCGGCTTTTTACGCAGCTTTTAGTTTTTTGCTGCCTTTTCCGGTTTCACGCGGTTTTTATCGAGCCCCTAGCCTTAGGAATTTCTATTTGACTGTGACGTACTCAGTAGGATCCAAACACCTAATTATCTGCTTGTGCCTATAGTTTGCTAATTGGACCTACTAATAAAAAGTTAATAAAAAAGAGCTGACTCACTTCCTTCGAGCTACGTGCCGCAGCCTGCCCTGCCAAGCGCTGCTCCTGAACCCGATTTGTCGGGAGGAGGAGGGGTAGACCGAGACCGGGACTCTTTGGATCGGAGGCTGCTGACCAGCTAGACGGTTCTTTCTAGTAGAAGTTGCCTTCTTAGGAACTCGGTTTTTCCGTTGTACCATTTAGGTAGTTTTATTTTTGTCTTTCAATTCTGCGCGGATCATATTGCATGTAGACTGCTAGAGTCAGGTACGCATTTCTTACTCTGCATGAATCACTGATTTCATCGTGCATTGGCTTTTCGTCTTCTCCCCCTGTTTTTGACTTAATAACCAGGAGAACCGAAAAATTCGTTAGGCGTTTTTATTTTTATTGAAAAAAAAATCCTAAAAAGAAAAATCATAAAATTGGGACTGTTGAAACTATCGACCTAAAAGATACCTCATTTAAAATTTTGTCTTGGGGAGAGCAGCCCCCTCATTGTTTGGTTTGATTGTGCGAGAAGAGTGACCCCGAACACTAGGTAGAGCCCTCCGGTACTCTTCTCGACTGATTACCGACTACTTCTATGCAGGACAGTCGGTTGGGAAAGCATCGGGTATCCCAACAGGTCACGTAATCGCTCTGATATCTTGATTGTTCACCAAAATAAAATTGACAAGATAAATTGGCCGAGCCTTTACGGTCTTCAGCTCGCGTTGCGTTGGTGAACTGGGGGTTTGCTTGTGATCAAAGTTTTTCCAGATCGCATCCGCCTTCTTGCCACATCAAGATGATGGGCAGACGATCTCTTAGGCAGCCTCTGGCTGCACCGCTTTCGGGCGCGTCTACCTATCATCTAGGTTGGTTCGTGAGAGCCGAGACCCGCCTCTCCTAACTCGAGTACGATTCCACCCTGTTCCCCCTCGACCCCCTTTCTTTCGGTTCTGAGAGACCAATGCTAGAGGACAGACTATCAGATTTATCGGCACCTGAGTTTGGATCGTTTGATTTTGCAGAGACTATGGCGGCAGTTCTGATGATCGCACTAGAGTTCACAGCCTGAGCACTTCGTTCTGGACCAGGGTGCGATCAACTCACCCTGATTGCCTCCCTTGAAACAGTGCAGCAACAGTTGAGGGATCAGGAGCGTTTATGTTAGATATGAGGCGCGAGATGGAGCAGATGAGAGAGGAGAGAGAGCAGCGTAGAGACAGGCCGAGGATCCCAGATGAGGCAGCAGCAGCAACCGCAGCCGCAGCGGTAGCGTCGCGGCAGGAGCAGAGCAGCCGAGACGCATGCGGAGTTGCACAACCCCGGATCGACCCCGAGGCATCACTGGGTTGTGCTACCAGCCATCGTGGGGGACTTCAAGTTCCCCCCGAACACCTTGCAGCTCCTCCCCCGTTTCA